>OX458316.1:35332295-35932295 GCA_949768715.1 Dascillus cervinus
TTCAAGATATGTGGAAATTTACTCAACCGATTTTGATAAAACTTATACCACGTATTCTTTATATTATCTAAAATGTAGCATAGGACTTTTATGATTTTAATAGCTGCGTCAAAAAAAATTATATTTATACTCATTTTTCCGAGCGCCAAGGTGGTGCCTTAGGCGGTTGTCCGAGTTAAAATAACGAGGTTAGGTTGAAGCAATGCAATAATTAACAAGTCTTACTAACCGTGTTGATTTTCTAGCAACTCCAAAATTTTCCTTCCGCGTGAAGATATGACAATATTGTTTTACCAACAATACAATTCACTCGTATTCACAAAATACTAATAAAATCAAACTACCGTGTTTCGATGTTACCGAATTTTAAACGGGAAACAACATTGTAGTGCGTAGTCGTCGTTTAGTCCGATAACCATTGTTGCAAGAACATTGTAAGTCAATAAATCTTAAAGGAATCTGAAGCATAACATTGTAAGAATCATTAACATTCCTATGAAAGATCGTAAAAGAATGTATTATCCCGGCAACAACATTGTAATTGGTACAATTTTATTTAAGTAAATTTGTTAGTTCTTGGAACGGTAAAGTATGTTACAATTTTTAGGTCACGCATTAAATTTCAGTAAAATTCTTTACCATGTTTTATCTGTTGGTAATTACGTTATTGCAGATACAATGAGATAAAAATTGATTATTTTTATAATAAAACAAAAAATAAAAAATAATTTGAGTTTACTAAATCATGTAAATCACAGCCAAGATATCAAACGTGCAAAAAAATCTCAATTAATTAAGGTTCCACGGGGTCAATTGGGGCAAATCGAAGTAAACGTATTAATTATTTTCTCAAGTGTAGCATAAATCAACTCATACACAAACATGCACATTCATTACTTGACGCTTGTATAAAACAAAAATAACGCCGAAAGTAATTTAAGGCGATAATAATTCGTGAAAGATTATCCTTTTATTATGACGACACGCATTAATCATCGTACTGTGACATAAATAGGATTTATATGAACTTTTATGGTTGTTACAAATGATGATCCTTTCCTTGGATTTTTTCTTGCTGCATTCGCCGTTTCAAATTAGGGACTAATATAATTTTCTGGAAAATTATGTTTGGACGTCTGCAGAAAAGGTTTTGTGAATTAATATGGCGACCAAATTTTAAGGATTCTATCAATTTCAACAAAATAAAATTTAAAGTTGATTGCAGACAACAGAAATCCGGATTTGTACTGAATTTAACTGGCTCACAAAAAAGTAATATGTTTTGAGAAATAAGCGAATTGCTGTTCAAACACAGGTTGTTTCTGTTTATTGAAAACCAAGTAACGTGAATGTGTGCTCGAAACATATCGATTCCCAAGGATAAATAACGCGCTGGAGGTTTTCGTTCCTTTATTTACTTAAACATAAATGATCTTGCATATTTCCTTCTTTATTTTTTCGCTCCAACAAATGGAAAGTGCTTTAGAATATATTTTGGGAGACTAGCGTGATACCAATCTCGCGGTTAGTTCACAAAAACGACGAAATTTTGCCAGCATGATGTCTTAGCAGCTTCGTGAATCTGGTTAATAGCATATTGATCATTTTCAGTAGTGATAGTAGAAAAATTAAATTTCGTACATGCAGATTATCTCCAAAATAGCAAGGAATGTTAAAATTGCGCTTGTGGTCCAAGAGAATAATTAGAAATGTCACCCTCCTACACTGAAAAAAATTTTACCCAAGAATTTTTTAAAAACCCACTTCTCACGTTTTCACAAAAAAATTCTTATAGGTAAGAAAATTGTGAGGTCACCACAAAATAAGAATCCCTGTTCTTAATCGATACTAATCGATGCTTAAGATCCAACCCTTGGTGTAATCATTTGAAAACAAATTTTTTTACCTAAGTACACTTTATGAACATGTGGATTCTAACATCGTCGAAAAAAAATTGACCTGAGCACACTTTATGAAATTGTGCACTGCAATTTGCATGGTTTTACCTAGGAAAACCGACTCTTAAGATTCAACCCTTGGTTTGAAAACAAAAAATTGAAAACTGCATCAACCGAGAATAGAAGTGATTATTTTTCTTTGAAATACTTTTTATTTCAATCTTCTATCATTAACAGTTTTTAAACAAACACACTGCAACATGCCTTCACCTAGGCAAACCGACTCTTAAATATTTAATCTGATTCGAAACAAATGCAATTAATTAAAAAATATATGAACAGTATAATGTTTAACTACAGTACAAAAAATAACATAACTTCGTAACACTGATCCTCAATATCAAATCTAGCATACGAACCTGATAATTTGTATACAACCATGCAAACATTCTTGTAACATGGCCTGCAAGCGCCCGAACGTCGTGTAACATTTAATTTGCGGCATAGTGTACAAGTAGCAACAACTTGGAACACCATTGATTTCATTTACCAAAACCGTTAATTAAACAATATCTAAATTGTACCTACAACTATCAAACAATAACGCGCAGTTAACCTGCCAATTGGAACTTCTACACAGAGAGAAAAGAAGTGAAAAATTTGTTAATAACAAGGCAACTTCGTTAACTATTAACAAATATTGATTGATATTTGGCCCACCAAATGTTTATTTACGATTAACTGACAGTTTGTTAATGCGATTTAAATTAGCCTAATTTACTGTTAACACATTGTTATTTATAATAAAGTAAGCAATTATTAAAAACAAAAAAGAATTTGGTAATAGTTAACACACGTTTAGTTACATCAAATAAATGTATTATTCAGTCTTAATTTGCTTTATTTTGGAGGAATAGTTGTTTATTAATAAAAAATAAATGTATATTAAAATCATATAAATATTTGTTATTAATAAATATTCTCTCATAATTATTTGTTAACATTAAATATACGTTTAATAATAGTAAATAATAATACAACCAAGATTTATTAATTATTTATATCATTTTAATATAAGTTGTTTTTTACTAATGAATTTCAGTTAACAATTAAATTAGCATATTAATAATAACAAATAATATGCGGGAAATATTTACTATAAACCCTTCATTATTTATTAATAAATATTTTATAAATTGGATTTTTAATAATAATCTCATGTTAAACTGAAATTTTTTATTTAAAATAAATGAAAGTATTTAAAATACAATAAAATAAAATAAACATGAAACAAAACTTATACCTATAAATAATAAAAAAAGTATTAGAGTATCATTCAATGTGAAATGTATTAGAAATGTTTGTAAAATGTCTAAATAATACAGTTGCTGTCATTATAGATACCTATTAATATTCTTGATTCATGCAGGAAATAAATTTACGTCCAACACCGATTAAATGAATATGTGTGGGAAAAGTGCAACAAATATTTTTAATGTCAATAGTTTGTTTAGAAGTGGAAGAAGCATCATCAGTCACTTCATATGCTTAAAAATCTTTATCAATACCACAACAAACGATTGTTTTATATATTAAATACATTTGTTTGTCACCAGTGTACAATACATTAACAACCTTTCCAAAAACTGGTTCACCATATACGTTCGCATTTACTTGAACGATTATACCTTTTTTAAAAATGATGGCTTGTTCCATATTATTATTTTAATGCACTTCTCAACACTACCGAATAACGCAAAGAAATGATTTGGCTATCAATGCAAACATCCGGTTCAATTGTAAAATAATCGTTTTTGTATCTTAGACAACTTACCTTTTCAACAAATGAGTATTTATTTTTTGATAAAAATGTCCAAATGTATTTTCTTTCACTAACAATGAATTAGTACCAAATAGTCATTACACATAAAAAACCTTAATTATTATAAACAAATACCCATTGTTATAGTTAATAAATTTTTGTTTGCATGAATTGAGAACATATTTGTTTTCAAATAATATGTTGATCCCAAACAAAGTCGAAAGTAATAAATAGTTTATTTCTAAAAAATAAATTGATTTATAAGAATTGGTAGTAGTTAATAAAGTGTACTTTTTGACAATTTAAATACTTAAACATAAATAAATCAGCTGCAAATATGCGTTTTTTTACTATTAGACTGACTATTTCTTTCAGTGATGCAATTCCGTTGACCTTATTATTTGCTTAATTTGGGCAATCGGAGAATATTTCACTGGCGAATTTGGTAAAAGATGAATTAGTCTATAAATAAATTGGAGCATTACGTTACATCACTTTCAATCTTCCATTGACGGGTTTGTCAATAAAATGCAGCAGGAGTTCACTGGTGAAATTACACGAAACGAGAATAAATTCACTCAAGTTAAACGAATGTGTCGTATCCCAGTAAATAAAATATTTTTCAAGATTCTACAAATTTTCCATCGAATTTATCTATCTTTGCACGAAATCTCAGTGTAAATTTTCCCTCGCAGTGGACAGCTTTTTGAAATAATAAATATTTATTAGCCGGCGGCTGTCTGTCTTCCTTACAGATTAAAACCCTTCAGGAATTTATTGAATATCCCGCAGTCCTAACAGACCAGGCCAGTTCTGAAGTGTGGGGTGTAAATGGTAATCTGGATCAACATGTTCGCAGCGAACTTCACGTTTTCATACGAATTTAAGCTCCACAATTTAGATAAAATAACTCGAACATAAAACTCTGAAAGCTCTATTAACTAAACGCTGCATAAATAATAGAAAACGTAAAAACTTCAATTTTTCCACATAAAAAGAATCGATTGCGACTCCGTCTGGCCTCACATTGATGGCTATAACGTCAATTTATCGTCCCACTATTAACGTTACTATTTGATAGCGGATTTTTTCTATCATCGTTAAACAGAAACAATGCGTACTGTAAAATTGCGTTTTCAAGAGCGCGGTTAAATGCATTTTGCGCCGAACGCTGCATGTAATTCTGAAATGGGGTGGCTTTATGTTTTCGCATAAAAAATACGTTAATTGGGTAGTCTTTATATGGACAATAAATACACGAAACGCTTCGACATAAATTTTGGGTTAAAATTTGAAAAATAAATTTCACCATTTCAGCCGCATCCTTTTAGTAATAATTTATTGGTTTTAAGGTCCGGGAACTGGTAAGTAATGCACAATTCTTCCGCTCAGGGGGCACCAATTTTGTCCCTTAAAATAAACAATGTTTAGGCAACCAAAGAGGTATCCTAACTAATAAGGTTTGAAACTTAAGTATTGAACAGAGAAAGAACAAAAAAAAAGAGTTGCGCGTTTTTCATACGCTCGTAACTTGATAAATATTATTTATATTATGGTCTGCGGCGATAACGGCGGTAAAATCAGTCGGAAATAAATTAGTCTATAAGTTTTTGCTAATTCTTTGCCAATTTTGTGTTTTCATAGATGTACCTGCTATAATTAATCCCGTAACAGGCTGCAAACACATTTTCAATTATGCAAAGAGTAATCTTTATCCCCATTTTTATACGCTCATAATTTAATAAATATTATTTATATTATTGTCTGCGGCGATAACGGCGGTAAAAACAGTCAATGCGATTGCTGCATTATTTACTGTTCTCTTTTTGTAACTTTTTGTGAATAGATGCTTCAAACAATTTTTCCTACGGTGCTATTCGAAACTAATATATATTGTACAATTTAGTAGGCTCGAAAATGTTTCATATCATTACGCGTGCGAACATGGATATTTTGCATTATCAAGTGTGTATTTTTATACATTTTTAGAGTTTTATATCCTTACGTGTGCGAATATGGTTATATCCTAACAATTTGCACTGTATCAAGTATGCATTTTAATACAAATTATTCTATCCATGCCGTCAATCAAAAAGGTACAGATTTGACAGGACATCTGTGAGTAAAAGGACGAACTATTTGACTAAAATCTTATGGAAAAACAACTTTTCCCCGAAAATGTAAAATTTAGACATTTATCCAATTTGGTTTACGGAAACTATTTCTTAGGTGCTAAAGGAACATTTTTATGTAATTTGTTGCCGATGTTGTGCTCGGAAAGCAATAAAAAACGCGACCAAATAATACTGTATTTCGTACCACAACTTTTAGATTTTTTTTCAAAGATATTCACCATGTTATCATAAAAAAGAACATGTCATATTATACTACTATATGTTTAGTATAAGTACCCCGAAGGAATTTCTACAATATAACTTACTTCTTGAGCTGAACTGAGTTTACTGGCAGACTAAATTTTCAAAAAAATATTGTTGCCAATTTTTTTCTTCTTAAGTTATCAACTTTCTCGCAATAAAAAAAATATTTTCTTACAAGGCAATATATTCTCTATAAGTGCTGTAAAGTTCATTGCAAAATATTTCGTAACTCTAAAGATTTCAGTAAAAAACCCTCACTACTACATTTTCGCGAGAATTGCACTTTCGGAGGTTAATTTTTGAAAACTAGACACTTCTTCACCAAAGCAAATATATCATTAGATGCGGTAACATTATGTTTACAACTGTTGCTTCGCAAATTATATATTGATAAATACTTTCTTAGCGATACTGAGTTTCTTAAAACTGTGCATTTTTTTAGGTTGGGTTCCCCAGCCTTAATACACTGCACTCAGAAAAATTCTTATAAGTAAGAAAATTCGGGCTTAAATTTGAAATTGCGCATTCGTAATTTTTGCCCATTCTTGAGTTTTAAAAATGTTCGTGTCAAATGTCAAACAAAAGGAGTGCGCATGTAATTTAAATAATTTATTTGAAGGCAACTCGAACAAAGTAAATCATTTCTCTTTAGTGAAACTATAAATTAATTTAATTTCTTTTAAGGTCTGTACGAATCGTTAGTTATATTGATGTTCTTGTCAGACGTAAATGTTGTGTTCGTTTCCAACCAAATAAGATCAAAGCGATTTGCGCTTAAATACAAACTTGTTTAGATTTACTTTGTGAATTGATTTTATTAAACTTAACTTCAACTTTGTTGGGGTAATTTGTAAAAAGTTTGCAAAATTGACTTACTCTCATTTTTAAAGAAATTACAAACTCCTCTAACAGTTCTTGTATGTTTTTACTTCAAAACGACTTAAACTGCTTTTTAA
The DNA here is from genome assembly GCA_949768715.1 of Dascillus cervinus. Taxonomy (NCBI): domain Eukaryota; kingdom Metazoa; phylum Arthropoda; class Insecta; order Coleoptera; family Dascillidae; genus Dascillus; species Dascillus cervinus. Next base: position 35,339,350 of record OX458316.1, read on the forward strand.
TGAAGAACGAAACTTGCGGAAACTTTTTAAACTTCATATAATCAGAACATTCAAAACCTAAAAATAATTGCTGCCCCGCTTAATTACACATCGCCAATCTTAAAGAAATATGGTCACGCGAGATTCTCCAATAAAACTACCCTATTTCACTTCAACAGGTTATCTGATTTATTGAAGTAATATAAAAGTGTGCAGGAAAACTAGTGTTGGCAGAAAAACAATTTAGTTTGAACTTATCGCTTCAAATTTGGTGACTAAACTTACATTAAAAAAGTTTAATATTCTGGAAGTAAAAATTGGGTCCAAAACCTTTTGATTGTATTACTATCAGGCAACTTCAGTTTCTGAAAGATTTCGCTATCAGTTCAATAACTATCGGACCGATAAAGATATGTATCGGCCAAAATGAAAAACTGTTTCTGACAGCAATATTGGTTGAGAAATATGTTGCAATTAGGTTTTAAGATTGTTTAATATCCAAAGGGTTTTGAAATTACAGGTTGAACTATCGAAGTCGATATTAAAATGATTTAGTGCCACAACATTTTAAATTTAGCAGAGTTATATGGGGACTCGTAAATAACAGCAAAAAGTACTTAATGTTTAATTCAGCGTGACTTTATAATTCAAGTAATCAAATCAGCATTAAATTGAATGCCAAATTAATTTGATAACATATTTTCAATTTACTGAAATTAAAGATTTGACTCATTAAGATTGTCGCCGTGCGTTGGAAACTTCCCTAATCAATGAAGTTAATTTTATAATAATATTTTTTATTCAATTTAACTTATTCATTTGATCTGTATTTTTATTTTCGTCTTTATTGACACAAAAAAAAACATTTGTGTCAATTGACGAAGAATAGAAATCCAATTAAAATATTACTGTTGAAACCAGGTGAAACTCTCAATTTTATCTGAATCATTACACCAAACGATTTATTTTGTAATTAATACAACTTGATTCACTACGTACAAAAATCGAATTGTAAACGTTAAATAAACTTGAATACTAAGGTCCTATTAAAGGCCGAACAATATCCAAGTTAGTACAAAGCGCGGAACGTTAATTTCCATTAGCAGCTGATATTTCAAAACGAAAATTAAAGATATTAATTTCGACACAATAAAATGTAATTTAAAAGCTTCCCTTTTGTACTTTCCTGAAAAGTTGTTAACGCAATAATTTGGATTTGTAACGAGAACATTTTAGCCAGCACCAATTTAATTTAGTGTAATTAAAATCACAAAAATATTCCAAAAGCAAAAAAGGAAAATTGCACGTCAAACTGATTGACAGAGTCAAGGCGTTCGAGTCTATGCATGGAAAAAATCCACGAAGCCACTTAATGTTTGAAAAACGTGAAGTTACATTTCCTCAAAACAACACTCAATCCTTGACAGATGCTCCTGTAAGCCGGCATTGAATAAGGCTGAAATTAATTTTATTTCCGGCGCTTCTTAAATTGCATTACGAATCCAAAAGGAGGAAATTCACTGTGACCTAATTTTCCCTCAAGAAAAAGTTTCATCTTACGAATCCAGAAGTTTTCTTAGTTTGTTTTAAAAACAATGCCAACTCGCACTTCTTTCCTGTTGAATCGGAGTTTTTATACGAGTGAAAACTTGCGAAAACATGAAAAGCGAAAATATTTTGAATAAACTTTAATCAAAATTGATTATCTAAATTTATCGTGGCAGGAGAACCTGGTACGTGTATTCTCCAAGGTATGTAAATTGTATAACGCACACATATACACACACACTGGTTGGTTTATCCAGGAAAAATTTACAATGGAAAATGAAAACCATAAAACGATAATTTTGTAAATTTTCATTTCGCCCTATTTTAAAACTATCCAGATCGACTTCAAAAGAAAAAGTTTAACTGGCACTTTAATATTAACCTTCCAGTAGTCGCATTTTTTTGAGACATAGTAGTCGCAAAAGAAAATTCTATAGTTTTTTGAAATGTTAAATTAAAATTGGTAATAAATTATAGCCTTTCCAAGTGTATTGTTAAGTTGTTATGCCATTAAAAAAAAAGTTTTGAGCAGAAAAATTTTCAAAAAACTTTAATGAATACTACCTACAACACAAAATTTTAATAATTTTACTAGATATTGTACAAAATAAATACTGAAAACTTTTTATTTTACTGGTTCTCTTGTGGACCATTGAACAAGCTAATTTTAACTTAAACTTTAACTTAAACTTTGGTGTACATGTCGCAGCCATATTGTAGAATCCGCCGCAATATGAAGCGGCTAGCCATTTTACAAAGCAGTTGTTTTGTAAAACGGCTGATTAACGTTTAGGCAGATTGTTTAGCCGGAATGTTGACTATGTGTAATGCAGGGCGACAATCAGCCATATTGTAGATATCGGCGACGAATTGTAAATTCAGTCGTTTTCTAAATGATTGGGGAGATTGTAAAATGAACAGAGAATTTTTACAATTTGACTGAAAATTTTAGGTGTTTTATGAATCGCTGAATAACTCAGTCCGTTTGATAAAGGAAGAATTGTTAGACATTTTCTAAAAAAAACCTTTTATATTGAGTTAAACCTTTTTCTTATAGTTATGACTTCATATTTGTCATAGCTACAAAGAAAGGTTTTCTTTATATAAAGCCCCATTTCACCGTTTTATAAAGCGGCAACCCGTTATTTTGTTGCATTGGAGAACGCGAAACGTCGTTACAGTAAGGCTAACCAATGTTTAGCTGTATTACAACCCGCCTAAACGTTAACCAGCCGATTTACAAAACCGAGCCGTTTTATAATGCGGCTAGCCGGTTTGTATTGTAGCGGATTCTACAATCCGTCTGCGACATCTATAACCCAATATCCCCAAAAAATGGATGTTGAACAAACCAATATTAACTTAAAGATTTGTCAAACAACTTCAAAATTTACAATAAATTAATGGGTTTTTTTAATATGAAAAAACGTACGCTGTCATTTTGTGCAGCTTTTCCATCACACAACTTGGCTTCGTGCTTGAAATTAGCAACCACACACTTTGAAAATTATTGGACAGTGCACTTGTATCGAAAATGATTATTACGGATTTACCTTGGGCTGTTGTAATGTGTACAAAAATTTGCCTAAGACGTCAATAGTCGCTGCACAATATGCAAAAAAAGCAAAAATAATGCGACTACTGGAAGGTTAACATCGACGAACAAATTGATTTACGAGTAAAAAATGAAAATGTTAGAACGACGAGCAAACTTATTTTAGTTTTATAAATTTTTTTATAAATTGATAGAAGGAAAGTAGAACTTATTGAACGTATTTACGAACGATTGGATATTTTTTTTAGCAATCGATTGAGTGAGTGTCAATTTAAACTACAAAGAAGTAGTTTGTAAAAAGATTTATTTATTTTTGATTTTAAGAATGCATTTTAAATGAACTCTTTTTACTCGTTTTGCAGAAGATGAACATTTCGTCGTCTACACATTTTGTATTTTAAAGCTTATTTGCAGTAACAAGGGCAATCTCCACTATTATCTGCAGTCGGTTTGCAACTGAGGAAATACATGTCTAATCAACTCCAAATACATTGCCAACAGCTGACTGGAATAACCAACTTCAGTCGAAGCCATAATAATCTTTTCCCTGAAGTAGGGATCGGGTCAGCTTTTACAGCCTCTAATAAAAAAGGGAAGTTACCAGCTCTCACAAAAAAAAACAAAAATAAGTGAAAATTACCAGCCATTTTGGTAGTTAAAAAAATCATGACGAAAGAATTGATGTTAAAATAATGTTTTTGGCAAGGAGCACCCTGTGTATCAAAATGTTTTATCAGCAAATTTGGAACTGAATTTAAGTTTAAGATTTATCGAATTATTTTGAGAGAAAATATGGCATTTATTAAATCCTTTGTGATGAAGCAAAATTTTAAAATTAATAATTCATAGCGCAATCGATACAAAGGAAAGAACCTTCATAACTTGTCAAGGATATGTTTATTATTATTTAATCATGCAATAAAAGGTGCATCCCTATTTTGTTTGGCGACGATATAAATGAATCTGATTAAGAGCATGCAGTCGCTTTTAAAATTTTTAATTAAAATTCAAGAGGAAAAATTTAGGTGGCGTTTTAAAAAAGATATTAACGAGATAATGAAACTGACTTTAATATCTTTTCAATGGCCGAGTTAAATTTTAATCAAATCAAAACACACCTGGTTTGAATTTTCTCGTCGCTCTCCTAAATTTTAATTTAATTAACAAAATGCCAAATTATTAATTTGTAAAATTACGCGTAATACTTTATTCACTTCCATTAATTGTTCCCTTTCATCTGCAACACTGTTTATTTTGTATTTCAATGTTTCAATAGTATACCGGGAGACTTTATGAAAGTACACTATTGATCGATTTAAAACGCATCAGACATGCAAGTTTTTCTGCTGTATTTTGTTTACTGAACATCTCATTGATTGCATACAGAAAGTAAGTAAACAATTCAATTACGCTTCCAACACAATGCTGATTAAAGTTCCTAACTGTGTGTAATACACCAAAAGAATTTTTTAAAAACTCACTTCTTACATTAAGAATTGATAAAAGTCTTGTATTTAACACGATTCTGCTTCCAATTAGAACGAACAATATTAAATCAAGCAAACCACCGTTTTAGATTAAGCACAGGGATTCTCAATTTGTGGTGACCTCACTGAAGGTTTTGTTCGAGATGAACGTTAGGTCCAAGGGTTCTATAATACAATTGTTTAGAAACCTTGCGCTGGGTCCAGCTGGGCGGATACAATTGTACGGAATGTTGTAAATTGCTTTATGACCTTCTGCAAAGGACTGTTTACTGATAATAGATAAATTACTTTAGAATTTCTTACAAATTTAGTTGAAAAACGTTACGCCAAACTCGGTTTGCAGTAAGAAAAAACATATTACGGTGTGCATTTTCTGTATTTTTATTGTAAAGTAAATTTTTAGTAACTTACATAATTAGTGAATGTTTAATTGTGAAGAAATGGGATATATTACAAGTGGTTTAATGTGTCGAGATGAAGATGTTAATGCAATGCAATATTAATAAATGTCGATCAACAAAATGATCAGTTTCAAAGACCATTTCTAAAAATGGTACTGAAATTATGGGGATTTTCTGATTCTGTGTGTGATAAATTCGCATGTAAGTATATTTGTTGTAAGTATAATTTTTCCCACACTTTTAGCTTACCGAATAAATTTTGTAAAAGTTCTACAAGTTTTTTCAATGTAACAGCTATTAAACAAATTGTTTTTTAGTTTATTTCAGTCGGAACGAAAAGTAAGAATAGATAAAAAGAAAGTGACATGCAAACCAGTTGCTTCTATAACAGAATTAATAGTAACGACGAAGGTAAAGAAATAATTTTGATTTTCTTTTATCCATTTAGTGTTATTTATCTATCTTATAACAAATTTTACTTTTTAGCGGATGTAGAGCTTTTTGTAAGAATTTAACACAACACAAGCGTGACTGAAGTACGCGAATTTGCGAAAAGGAAATCTGCATAAAGTGGAATGGTCATTATTGAAGCATTCAAATTGGTCTACATTGGTAAATTTTCATAATAATATATCATGGTACAATGTAAGCATTTTGTTTCTTAGTTTTTAGATTGATGTAGATTTTGGCCAATTATTTCTTGAGAGAAAACACTTTATTGAGAAAGCTAATGACTTGGACGAACTTCCATTTCATATACGTACATATGTTACCAAATGATAATGTGGTTCTTAAACTGAAAATCAATTTTTAAACAGGTTGTGATGTGATGTTAAATTTTCACCTACTGATAAAAATATGTATGAGAAATAACTTTATATTCTAAAAATCCTTCAATTCAAGCATTCCACACTACAATTCATAAAAATTAGAAAAAATGTATTGTATTTACAAGTGCTTATTTAATATAATAAAAAGGCCATCTTTAATTCTTAAATAAGAAAACACTTTCATTAAGAACATTCTTAAGTAATTAAATAAAAGTTCTTGAAATCAACATGACCTATTCTTAATAATGTAAAACTTATAAAAGTTCTTAAAATTAAAGCGACCCTTTCTTGAATTTGTCACGAAGAATCAACGTTCTTGAAATTAAGAATGACCAGTTCTTAAATTTGACAACAAGGATGAACATTCTTAAAACTCAAAAATGACCAATTCTTGGGCCAAAATTAAGAACGCGCAATTTTAAATTTAATATCCACAGTTAAAAGCAACTTCAACTACAAATACAAACAATTTAGATTGTCAACGCAAGCTGGTTTCCCTCATGTTAATTTTGAGTGAATATTAAGTAGCCCAACATGTGTTGAAGTTCACAAATCAATAAAACAACAGCAATCAACAAGTGTATCATCAATAATAGATAATGTGCACCACATAATGTGACTAATGCGACTGTACCGACGTTGTATCGTTAATAAAGTAAAAGTTTGACCTGAAAAGTTTTCTTTGTTTGAACCAACTTTTCCAGTAACGTCCTTTCGTATGCAGGATGTGGCGGCGTAGTTGAAGGATATTTAAAACCGTTGTGAAGGGGTCGGAAAACACATTTCACTCATCTTATATCCGTTACATCGAACGGAATTGCGGGAGTCTCACCCTGACAAGCCATTATTTAATGAAGAAGTGAAACAAGGTACATTTAGAGCGCAAAATTTTTGATTTATGTTCCGAATCTAAGATTTCGTCAAGTACCACTTCCCTTAAGCCTCGATATTTACGGCTCATCGCGTATCTACTCGATTTCCCCCTTTTTGAAACCGGATCTGAATTTTTTTAATAGGCGCCTATTAAAACTAAAACGTTTCACGTGTGTAATTATCGCAGCTCTTCGTTCTCGCCGTTTTACAGCTCTTTAGACTAATTTGGTTTCATTGTGATGATACGAGACAATGGCGGCGCAGGAAAATATTTATGACGATTTTGCAGTTCACAATCATTTTCCTTTTTTTATTCAGTGCAATAATAGTTTTAGGAGTTGATGTGTTGTAGGATTTTTATTCTTGTATCTCAACTAATTTTTAAGTTGTGGGCAGTCAAATTTCTCGGATCAAAACTGTTCTTATTGTTTTGAAATCAAAAAAGTTATTTAAACAAAAATTGTAGGCGTCGATGTGTTCTACGATTTTGATTCTTGGAGATTTTTTGTATCTCAACTAATGTTTAAGTTGTGGGCAGTCAAATTCGTTGTAAAAATTTCTCGAGTCAAAACTGTCATTATTATTTTGAAATCAAAAAAATAGTTTCAACAAAAGTTTTAGGCGTTGATGTGTTGTGCAATGTTTATTCTTAGAGATTTTTTGTATCTCAACTAATTTCTAAATTTCACGTAAAAATTTCCGAGGTTCTTATTATTTTGAAATCAAAAATATTGTTTAAACAAAAATTTTAGACGTTGATGTGTTCTACGATTTTGATTCTTTGAGATTTTTTGTATCTCAACTAATTTTTAAGTTGTGGGCAATCAAATTTGTTGTAAAAATTTCCCAGTTCAAAACTGTCATTATTTTGAAATCAAAAAAATAGTTTAAATAAAAGTTTTAGGCGTTGATGTGTTGTGCAATTTTTATTCTTGGAGATTTTTTGTATTTCAACTAATTTTTAAGTTGTGAAAATTTCTCAACTAATTTTTAAGTTGTTGGAAGTCAAATTTCACGTAAAAATTTCACATTTCCTTATTATTTTGAAATCAAAAAAATTATTTAAACAAAAGTTTTACGCGCTGATATGTTCTACGATTTTGATTCTTAGAGATTTTTTGTATTTCAACTAATTTTTAAGTTGTGAAAATTTCTCAACTAATTTTTAAGTTGTTGGAAGTCAAATTTCACGTAAAAATTTCCCATTTCCTTATTATTTTGAAATCAAAAAAATTATTTAAACAAAAGTTTTACGCGCTGATATGTTCTACGATTTTGATTCTTAGAGATTTTTTGTATTTCAACTAATTTTTAAGTTGTGAAAATTTCTCAACTAATTTTTAAGTTGTTGGAAGTCAAATTTCACGTAAAAATTTCCCATTTCCTTATTATTTTGAAATCAAAAAAATTATTTAAACAAAAGTTTTACGCGCTGATATGTTCTACGATTTTGATTCTTAGAGATTTTTTGTATTTCAACTAATTTTTAAGTTGTGAAAATTTCTCAACTAATTTTTAAGTTGTTGGAAGTCAAATTTCACGTAAAAATTTCCCATTTCCTTATTATTTTGAAATCAAAAAAATTATTTAAACAAAAGTTTTACGCGCTGATATGTTCTACGATTTTGATTCTTAGAGATTTTTTGTATTTCAACTAATTTTTAAGTTGTGAAAATTTCTCAACTAATTTTTAAGTTGTTGGAAGTCAAATTTCACGTAAAAATTTCCCATTTCCTTATTATTTTGAAATCAAAAAAATTATTTAAACAAAAGTTTTACGCGCTGATATGTTCTACGATTTTGATTCTTAGAGATTTTTTGTATTTCAACTAATTTTTAAGTTGTGAAAATTTCTCAACTAATTTTTAAGTTGTTGGAAGTCAAATTTCACGTAAAAATTTCCCATTTCCTTATTATTTTGAAATCAAAAAAATTATTTAAACAAAAGTTTTACGCGCTGATATGTTCTACGATTTTGATTCTTAGAGATTTTTTGTATTTCAACTAATTTTTAAGTTGTGAAAATTTCTCAACTAATTTTTAAGTTGTTGGAAGTCAAATTTCACGTAAAAATTTCCCATTTCCTTATTATTTTGAAATCAAAAAAATTATTTAAACAAAAGTTTTACGCGCTGATATGTTCTACGATTTTGATTCTTAGAGATTTTTTGTATTTCAACTAATTTTTAAGTTGTGAAAATTTCTCAACTAATTTTTAAGTTGTTGGAAGTCAAATTTCACGTAAAAATTTCCCATTTCCTTATTATTTTGAAATCAAAAAAATTATTTAAACAAAAGTTTTACGCGCTGATATGTTCTACGATTTTGATTCTTAGAGATTTTTTGTATTTCAACTAATTTTTAAGTTGTGAAAATTTCTCAACTAATTTTTAAGTTGTTGGAAGTCAAATTTCACGTAAAAATTTCCCATTTCCTTATTATTTTGAAATCAAAAAAATTATTTAAACAAAAGTTTTACGCGCTGATATGTTCTACGATTTTGATTCTTAGAGATTTTTTGTATCTCAACTAATTTTTAAGTTGTGGGCAATCAAATTTGTTGTAAAAATTTCCCGGCTCAAAACTGTCCTTATTATTTTGAAATAAAAAAAAAAATTAACAAAAGTTTTAGGCGTTGATGTGTTGTGCAATTTTTATTCTTGGAGATTTTTTGTATTTCAACTAATTTTTAAGTTGTGAAAATTTCTCAACTAATTTTTAAGTTGTTGGAAGTCAAATTTCACGTAAAAATTTCCCATTTCCTTATTATTTTGAAATCAAAAAAATTATTTAAACAAAAGTTTTACGCGCTGATATGTTCTACGATTTTGATTCTTAGAGATTTTTTGTATTTCAACTAATTTTTAAGTTGTGAAAATTTCTCAACTAATTTTTAAGTTGTTGGAAGTCAAATTTCACGTAAAAATTTCCCATTTCCTTATTATTTTGAAATCAAAAAAATTATTTAAACAAAAGTTTTACGCGCTGATATGTTCTACGATTTTGATTCTTAGAGATTTTTTGTATTTCAACTAATTTTTAAGTTGTGACAATTTCTCAACTAATTTTTAAGTTGTGGGAAGTCAACTTTCACGTAAAAATTTCCCAGGTCCTTATTATTTTGAAATCAAAAAAATTATTTAAACAAAAGTTTTAGGCGTTGATGTGTTGTGCAATTTTTATACTTGGAAATTTTTGGTATCTCAACTAATTTTTAAGTTGTGACAATTTCTCAACTAATTTTTAAGTTGAGGGAAGTCAAATTCCACGTAAAAATTTCCCAGGCCCTTATTATTTTAAAATCCAAAAAATTGTTTAAACAAAAGTTTTAGGCGTTGATGTGTTCTATGATTTTGATTCTTGGAGATTTTTGTATCTCAACTAATTTTTAAGTTGTGAAAATTTCTCAACTAATTTTTAAGTTGTGGGAAGTCAAATTTCACGTAAAAATTTCCCAGGTCGATATTATTTTGAAATCCAAAAAATTGTTTAAACAAAAATTTTAGGCGTTGATGTGCTCTATGATTTTGATTCTTGGAGATTTTTTGTATCTCAACTAATTTTTAAGTTGTGAAAAATTTTCAACTAATTTTTAAGTTGTGGGAAGTCAAATTTCACGCAAAAATTTCCCAGGTTCTTATTATTTTGAAATCAAAAAAATAGTTTAAACAAAAGTTTTAGGTGTTGATGTGTTCTGTGATTTTGATTCTTGGAGATTTTTTGTATCTTAACTAATTTTTAAGTTGTGGGAAGTCAAATTTCGAGTAAAAATGTCCCAGGTCAAAACTGTCCTCACTATTTTGAAATAAAAAAAATAGTTTAAACGATTGTATTAAAATGAACCCTTTGTTTTTTCAAAAACGACTTGCATATTTATTATTCGATTGCTGGTAAGCAATTTGGGCTAATTTGGGCTAATTAGACCAAGTGTTTGGGTCACAAAATGAAATGGGAGTTTTGTGTTCAAAAAAACATATTCCTAATGATGGCAATAAAGTAGATCTAATAACAGACTGGATTTAATTATAGGAACGGAAATTGTAATTGCCATGAAATAAATCAATCAAATTAGTTAATTATTGAATTTAATTTAATCCCTTCGGCCAGGTGTGGGGGCATTTATTTCACGCTGTCACGCAATACCATTATAAAATTGAAGATTATTTGTGTGCAAGCATATTAATATTTTTCGTTAGAGAAGGAACTGGCACTAACAGCACCTGCAGAGCCTTCAATTTGCTGAAAGAACCTTTTATTTCATGAAAGAATTTTCCTTCACATTATAAAAACGAATTTTAATATTAAAAATAAATTAAATTCGGTGCAAAGATATTTATGTACAAATTACAATTATTGATTATTAATAATGTTGTGACAGTAAATTGGTAATCTTACTACAAACTTGAACAAAATTAGAATAATAAGTATTTATAGACGAAACAATAGTTGATGTTAACAAAGCTTTCGTGCAAACTGTCAGTCTATAAGGTTATTTTAGTCAATTTCAAAAAGAGAACATTTAGTTCCTCATTTTAATTCGACATTTAAGAAGAAGCTATTCGATTGGGCAAAAAAGAGATTATTTAAATAGAAAATCATGTTTTAAATAAGTGCAATGTGTTATCGTTCTTATTGTTTGCTGTTCTTTTTAAAAACAAAAAGGATATAAAAATGCCGCAAAATATCGATAAATATTGATATTTTTATCTAAAAGTTGAGTAGTTATAGGAAGCATAAAACGACTCCATATTTGGCAGTGATAATTTTGTCAAAAAAATAACTAAATAAAATTAGCATTCCTATACAAAAAGCGAATACCACCAGACAGAAGTCAGTTGTATAGAACCGTAAGCACACAACACACTTTTGGACAAGTTATTACAGTTCTACAAACTTCAGTATGAAACGTAAAATTCTTAAAATAAAACTTTTACAGTGGAGCTTTTGCTTCTTGTCTTATATTGCCTGTACTATGCCAAAAGGATAATATTGGTTATAAATTTTACAAATAAAATGTTAGAATATGTGGAACGAAAACTTCAATAAAAATATATGAAAATACAAACCCTAAAGACGCCCATTATCAATACTATTGCGCAATATGTTGCACAATATGAATATTGTACAATATTATTGATAATGTTTGGGTTAGATTGAAGATCTAAAATGGGTTGCACAATATATTGTGAGAATTCAAAATTGTTTGAAATAGATTGGACAAACAGGAAAATGCTGAGCAGTGTATGGACCTGATAATTTGTAAACAGCCATGCAAACATCCATGTAACATGGCCTGCAACCGCCCGAACGTCGTGTGACATTTAATTTGAGGCAGAGTGTACCATTTCTTCATCCATATGCGTTTTTTTCTCTTTTTTTAAACTTAAATTCAGTGCAATTATAACAGAACTTTCTTCAACTTCACTAAACATGCTTACTCAAGAAAATTCAGGAGTCAACTAATTATTGTACAATAATATTATATAATATTGAACGCTTTACGTCCTTATTATGCATGGCTTATTATGGATGTTACGTCATTTTAAATTATAAAACAAACAATATAACATAAAAACATAAACTTAGCTAATAAATAATATTATTTTTTTAAATTAACATAACTGAAAATTTAATTTAAGTTAACATTTAATTTAAAACTATAAATAACATAACTATAAGAACATTTTAAAATAAATTAGAATTTTGATTTAATTTCATAATAAATTTTTGAAAATGATCGCTATTCGTTAATTTATAATAAACCTCATCAAAGTTTAACTTATTTTGGAGTTCATTCTATTCAACGCAATTGTTGATCCTATGATGGATGTTGTCAGTTACACTACAAATTTCACAAAGAGGATTTGGTTTTATTTCAAATCGAAAATTTCCAATGACCCGTTATGAATTGTAAAAATCTGGTTGAAATGTAGTATTTTGTGTTCTGTGATTAACTGTAGGAAAGAATAATTTTGTGGTAGATGTTTTGTTTGTATTTATCCAAATTGTGTTTCACTCTTCATTCATTAAATTTTTCAAATTTTGTTTTATTGTACAGAATGAGTTCAGTTTCACCGCCCGTGGCAAAATAGGACTTTAAAATAATTTGTCAATTCTCATAAATTGCATGAGTAATTTTATATTATTAAGGTACATAGAAACCAAGAAAAAAACCTTTTTTTTAATCAGGTAAAATTTTGACTTCCTTTCAATTACTAATTGCTCAATTTATTAGTTTTTTTATGTAAGAACAGTAAAATATTTTTACGCAATTTAGTGTAATTGAAATAATTTTACTAATTTGGGTTCATTAAATAAAGCCATTTCCGTATTAGAAGGTAGTTTTTCAAATGATTTACGACATAAGCTGATCAATTCACCTAACAATGGTACTGGTTTTGGGTACTTGGCTGATTATTTATGACAGTCATAAAGTTAAGATAAAAAGTGCAACGTTACATTTTATAGGACCGGAATAAGGGTCTTCGCTATTTCTTTAAAAGTTCACAATATCGTAACTAACAGCTACACGGTAATTATAATCACAATAAAAAACAATTTTTGCAATATTAGATTTTAAACTTGATAAGAAAATCGTTTACGAGCTTCTAATTTTCGTTAGTATATCTGTCTACAATTTTGTGTTTTAATTTTGCCGTCAGCAAAGTCAATATACCTATCGGTTATTGAACCTTCCCATAAAATAAATTGCTTAATTCACCCAAAGTTTAAAAACCCTGCTCACAACCCTAGATCACTTTGTGAATAAAGAACCATTCACATTCGCAACAAATTTTCCAACACTTAAACATCGTTGGTAAAAAGTGAAAATTAAAACTTTGTTTTGTGGAATAGTGAACATTTGTGTTTAGTTCAGGTATAATCATGCCATTTCAATACTCAGTCGAGGAGAAGCTTGAAATGCTTTTAATTTATGGGTAATGGGGCATCACTTTGAACATCGTTTATAAAATACACTTAATATTTACCTATTAAAAACTTGTTTTATTTTTCTCACAAATTCCAGAATACGGGTCTGGCAACAACTAAAACGCCGTTCCCTTCAGTTTTATGGGTCGATCATCAGGTATTGTTACGTGGTAGACCGTATTATCCATTGTTGGAAAGTCATAAATAAAGTATTTTTCGTGCTTTATGTTAAATTTGATTTAACTCAAAAAGTAATAATTTTTTAACGAATCAAATTGCAATTAACAATGCTACGAGTAATTTGACAAATTTTGAAATAAAAAACCAAACAAGGAAATTTTACCCGAAACTCTTTGTTTTACTTTTTTGGCTTAAAATAAAAATGATTTGGAAAACTTGTAGCACTAATCGAAAGTGTAAACTTCAACTGATGTAACATGTAAATTGCATACTTTCCCCTCAATCTTTAATAGGTATTATGGCCGGGGCGGTAAAACTTAACTCACCCTGTATATAGTGTACATTTATCAAATGAAATAATACAATGCGAATTAATTATTAAAGATGATAAATTTAATAAATGAATTTTAATTTCATCATTTATTTTTTGAACATGAAATTTTAAAGTGATTGATGAAGAATATTTTATTATATGAAGGAATTGCTTGATGTTTTGAATTTGTTGGTTTATTGAGTATATGTTTTTTAGTTGTTTAGTTCCAAAATAATTTAAGATGATTGTAAATTAATGATTATCGATTTAATGTGAAGTATTATGTATGTTAAAATTTCATTTAGTATGTATAATTCAATTTGAGTGTTTGTGCATAAGTATTTCACATCGTTTGTAGTATAGTGCGAATAATAATAATAATAATAATATTGCACAGTGTAGAGGCACCGTCAATAATTATTGTACAATATATTCTACAATAATATTGGTAGTGTATGGGCTACGTTTTGTGACTCGTGCGTAATGTTTCTTACAACTCTCGGTACGTAACAAACTATTGATTTGACAATTTCATTATGATCGAATCCCAAGAAATAAAAATAAATTTTTGAACAATTTTTTCCCTCTAATGCAGCGTTTAAATAAAACAGCACTTCATAAAATTTTCAAGTCCGTTTAATCACCCAGTCATCGATTCGAACAGTTTACGTGTACCTGATTGAATTATTTCGTACAAAAAATTCGACCCTCGATCAAAATTTGGCGCTTGCCCACACAAAATCCTATGACGATCGGTAAACTACCTTCCTCCATGCGCACAGCTTACAACGTACGCCAATTACGCCAGTACATTGCAAGCTTCGTATCGAACTGTCAGATTGCGTTCCACAGCCGAGAATTTCGTAAAACGGTGAGTTATTTTCGTTAATTCCACACCATTGTCAACCCGCCTCGTCCCAAAAGCGCCAGACAGCGGAAAAATCCGGTTGTCAGGCGCGTTTTCCCACAAATTGGCCCAAATTTTGGTTATGTGACAAACATAACCTAAAAATCGCTAAAGTGTTTACTTGGAACAGTGTCGGCAAGTTGCGATTCCGCAATGGATGACGAACCGATAATGGCGACGAACGACGACGCCAGCGAGTGTAAAAGGGGCGCCGTCCAGATGGGGTACTGGCAGGACGACTACATTGGCTTCTTCATACGACAGATGCAGCGAAAGGCGCCTGAGATCAACCTGGGTTACTACGGCAGAGTCAAGGGCGTCGAGTGCTTCATACAGAAGTTCCTCAAGAAGGCGGGGAATTCAGCGCAGATTATAAACCTGGGGTCCGGCTTCGACACGCTCTATTGGCGCCTAAAAGACCAAGGCGTGCAGATCTCCAACTTCGTCGAGATCGACTTTCCTGCAGTTACAGCGAAAAAGTGCTACGTCATCAAGCGACACAAGCAACTCTTGGAGAAGATACACGACCAGGACGGCGAGGTCAAGTACAGCTCGACAGACCTACACGCCGGGACCTACCACTGCATGGGCGCCGACCTGAGAAAACTCAACGAGCTCGAGGCGAAGTTTCACCAGGCGGAAGTCGACTACTCCGTTCCTACCTTGTTCATTGCGGAGTGCGTTCTAGTGTACGTGGAAAACGGTCACGTGAATAAGTTACTGTCGTGGATCGCGTCCCGGTTCAAGTCGGCGCTGTTTATAAATTACGAGATGTGCAATATGAACGACACGTTCGGTGACGTCATGCTGGGCAATCTGAGGGTCCGGGGCTGCAATCTGGCCGGGATTTCGTACTGCAAGAGCTTGGAGACGCAACAGGGTAGGTTTAATGGAAATAATTGGCAGGGATCGAAGGCTTGGGATATGGTGCAGGTTTATTACGCGTTACCGAACTCTGAGAGGCAGAGGATCGAGAAAATCGAGTTTCTCGACGAGAAAGAGCTGCTGATTCAGTTGTTTCAGCATTACTGTATTTGTATAGGATGGTTGGGGACGGAGTTCGCTGAATTTGACTTTAACGATTGAAAATCTTAAGAGCTATGTTTATACAATAAATGGTATGATTTCTGTATTTCTTGATGTACAGGGTGCGCCGAGTTTCGCCTCCACACCGAAAATCGAAACTGCTAATTGCGTGAGGGATAATTTTACATACTTAATTGAGGTTATTTCGAAATTTTATATATAATTATATACAGGGTGATTTTTAAAAAACGTCCCACGCTCTAACTCGGTTATTTTTATTGCCTGATTTCAGAAAAAAAAATGTAATTAATTAGTTGAGTAAGTACTACAAGAAGGTATTAATTTGGTTTTTTTTCCACATTAATTTCAATGCGAAACCAGTCAACTTTTTTTTTCATATGGCAATGTATACATTTTGTTATTTATTGTGGTAGAGAATTTTTTTCTAAGTCCAATTATATCTAATAACTTGATATTGAGTAATATTAAGGAGAAAAATAATATTTTATCAAAATAAGTCTGGGTTCTAATAAAAAAATTAGAATGTTTTAGAAAACAAGATGATAAATCACATGATAAATGTCATTTAAGTGTCAATATACGAGTTTCATTCAAATTTTCAGCTATTTTATGATTCGGATTTATAATTTTTATGTGAAATAACAATGATCATGAGTAATAATGAATTGACTGAAATATTTTAATCAAATAACACAACCAGTTTAAGCAAAACAAAAAAATATCATTCTAAATATTGCTCAAATTGACCGCCATCTTGTTGAATGTACAACTGACACCTTCCAGTCACTTCATAGGTTCCATTCAATATAAAATTAGGAGGAATTTCGCGACAAACATTGATAACTCTCTGTTTCAAAATTTCTGCATTGATTAGATAAACTCGGTCTTGAACATAGCCTCAAAACCAATTGGTCCATATGTTCCTAACCATTTTTCAGCAAATTTAACTTTAGCCAATTAGTATTAATTCTGGCATTGTGTGGGGTAGCCCTATCTTGCTGAAAATAAAGTCAATTGAATTCCGCAAGAGGCAATTCGAATCATAAAATGGTTGAAAATTTGAATGAAATTCTTATATTGACACTTAAGTAACATTTATCACGTGATGATCTTATTGTTTTCCAAGGTAGGCTAATTTTTTTACTGGAACCCCGACTTATTGAGATAAATTATTTTTTTTTCCTTAATATTATTTCAAGATTAAGTTATTAGATATCATTGAATTTAGAAAAAAATATATCGCAATAAATAAAAAAATGTATACATTATCATTTGAAAAAAAGTTGACTGTCGCTTCGCATTAAAGTTAATGTGGGCAAAAATCCAAACTAATACCACAGAATAAAGATAGTTACAGAAGCATCACTCGACAAAGAGATTAAAAATGGGAGAGAGATGGGAAAAAAACCGAGTTAAAGGGCAAATATCCGTAAAAATCGCATATTTTTGTAGATACAAGTGCGTATGACAGCGAAAGAGATGACGTTTTATTAGGTTAGTACAGGATGACAATATTTGACTGTGAACGTTATCCAACTCGGTTCGTGTTTTGAGCACGTGCGGCCCATTAACGCTGTCTGGAGTAGCCGAAAAGCACAGAACAATATATCTTTGTTCTGGTCTTCCGATTTAAATGCCCAGGGTCACTGACGCGCAGTGTGAGTTTTGAATGGTTCCGCTCAAAGTGCTGGTTCTGTATAAATTCTTATTCTGTGCTAATACCTTGTAGTACTTACTCGATTAATTAATTATATTATTTTTTTTCTAAAATCGGTCAATAAATAACTGAGTTACAGCGTGGGACGTTTTTTAGAAATCACCCTGTATATTTATTTTTGGCTGCCATTGTTCATTATGCAATTTTGTATCACACATTTAAATTCCAACATATTTTTTAATTAGTCAAGAAAATCTAGTTTAATCTTTCAACACTGTAAATTTCATGGATTTATGACAATTTCTCGACAATGGATTAACTGTGGTCAGAATCTTTTCCTGGCAGTTATTTATGATGATTTGAGTCTTCAGTTCTAGAAGTGAAATGAACATCATAGAGTCGAGAATAAATTTTACAAATTTATTGTAAATGAGGTTTTTTTTAATATAATATTTGAGGCCAAAAAGTGGGATGGAGGCGAAACTCGGCGCACCTGTACACACTGTTTTCTTCGAGAATCGATTTTTTGGTAGGTTTTTCTCGCATTTACGGCACTAAGGTTCCACCTGCACACTTGTATAGACTTTCTCTGATTTGGAATGTCTGTAGATGCTCACGAATTGCCCCCGAAACTTGATGTCTACTCTTTGAATTTTAGTTTTAAGTTCGTTTTAGTGTTCACCGCATCTCAAGTTACAAAACTGCGTTACTGTTTCCTTTTTTTTAATAAGCGCTGTGATATTTTTGTATAAACATAGCTTCTCCTTAGTTTTTCTACTAAACTCCATTTTTATTTTGTGCATTTAATTTTCGTAAATTATTTTCGCTTTCAAAGCGACTAAAAAAAAAAAGATTGTTTCTGTTTGTAAAGTGTGATATTTTTTAAATGTTCAAAATGTGTATGAATTTATTTTGACTAATGTGAAAATTTACAATAAAGTTGACCTATATTACATGGAGCTACTCATTTCAGGGTCCCTCACTTAACTCAACGTTTCAAAAATTTATTAGAATTCAATTAAAAACTTTGATGTGTGGCAAAGTTGTGTGTTTTGTTATCAATGGGCCATCCTGTATAAGTCAATGATGTTAATTGGTATTTTAGAACATTTCCCAACCCTTGAGATTTCATTTTCCTTGTAATTTCGAGGTTTAAAGCTGAATTTTTAAATGTTATTGTATACAGGGTGAGTCAAGTTTTACCGCCTTGGCCATAATACCTATTAAAAAATAAGGGGAAAGTATGCAATTTACATGTTACAACAGTTGTAGTTTACACTTTCGATTAGTGCTACAAGTTTCCAAATTATTTTTATTTGAAGCCAAAAAACTAAAATAAAGAGTCTTGGAGAAAATTTCGATGTTCGGTTTTTTATTTCAAAATTTGTCGAATTAATCGTAACGTTAATATTTTCAGTTTGATTCGTAAAAAAATCAGTATTTTTTGAGTTAAATCAAATTTAAGATATAAAGCACGAAATAAAATCTAAAAATTACGGAATTTCTATAAATATGGACAATAATTGAGACACTGAATTTATGCAATTTAACTGTTCCGTACTGTATAATTGTTGTGATTTCGTTTTTAAAACAGAAAAACTGCACGCAACCGCACTAAAAACCCACCAAGTCTGGCAGTATTTACCGGTAAGAGTTCAAAAGTAATTTCTAGTCTAAATTTGATTATATACACAGATAATATTGTTCCCTCTATCTCATTGTTTCCACAAAGTAATGTGTCACAACAATCAGTTGGTTCATCGAAAACAAAACTTTTGCTTTTACATCCTATAAGATAAAATTTTCCCAACTCAAAATTATTTTTGGATCTCTTCAGACATTAAACTAAGGGAATTTATCTACATTCATTACACAAAGTAACCAAAGCGGGTTCCATATCAACCGTCTCTTTTTTAACGTTTAATTAAAAAAAAAAACCAAGTCAATCAGTAGTAATACAAATGATTTCAGATTTATGCCAATTTAGAAAATAAAAATGTAGAAATTTAAGTTTGAAATATTGTGAATTGGTACAAAAATAATAATACGTAACCTAAAATAAGTTGGGTGAGAGTACGATTGGTTGCATATATTGACCGATTGACTATTTTTTTTTTAAATTAAACGTGGCCATCTTTACAACGTATGTTCAACGTTAAAAGAACACCGTTTTTTTAAAAATTTTATTTAAATCAAGTTTCCCTTGTTATGTAATAATTTTTACTTACAATTTATTTTTATTTTTTCCCATAACAATATTCTTTAAAAAATTTTCACTTACTACAAATTTTATTTCACAAACATTTTAAAAGACATTTTAAAAAACCCATTTTTAAAAAAAATTGTCAATTATACATTATTACATTTTAAAAAACATTTTTTAATGTGTAATTGTCAATTTTTAAAAAAATGGGTTTTTTAAAATATTTTTTTAAATGTTTGTGAAGTAAAATTTGTAGTAAGTGAAAAATTTTTAAAGAATCTTGTCATGGGAAAAAATAAAAACAAATTGTAAGTAAAAACCCGGTATGTAGTTTAAAAATAAAATAAAAACAAAGAACCTTCTGTCCTATACTAAAAGTGTCCATTCAGCTCCAAAGTAACAGTTAGCAACCTCCAAGTCAGTTTTATTATTCCTCGCCACCCCGATTTCTGTCCAGTCACGAGTATTAGAGAAAAGTCACTTTATCACTAACACTATAAACGCGGAAGTTACATTATGTGGACATAAAAATAAAACCGACTTCATGTAATCAGGAATGAGTACAGCATGAAAAATTAATGGAACTTTCCTGGATACGCGCTTGATAGTTTGAAAATTACTCCTGGGGACTTGCTGGTAAGTCTGAAATGAAGTTGAAGTTTGGAGTAATCAAAAGTTCATTACTGTAATTTTAAATAGAATCCTGGTTGTGACGCAAGATTTACAGTTCACATACCTTTGGGACCGAGATAAAAACAAAACCGATAGGGTCGTCTCGGTGACAAAGGTGTGGATTTGATCTAAATAGGGGCTATTTACGCCTCGAATCCGGTGGCGTATAATTTTTATGCTTCAAGTGAAAACGCACCATTTCAAGCTCGGTAGGAATTTGTTTTAAAAAGTCGTTTTTGTTGACGATGGTAATGAAATCTTTGCTGTTAGAAAGTAGTAAAGTCAAAACGCCACCAACAGATCTTGTAAAAGGAGGCAGTCTTCTGGAATGACGCCCATTTAGGGTGCGCAACAGGGCTTTCGGGTTTCCCTACAGAATATTTCAAAGTTCTTATACGCAGGGCCGGATTTAGACTTGATAAGGCCCTAAGATATTTGCGACATGGGGCTCTTTATATTATATCGACATGAACGCCAAAAATTCGAATTTGAGATATTTGTATCACTTGAAAGAGAATTTTAAATGGTATAAGCGACGAAAATATAGTAAATAGTTATTTAGCTTTTAAGTTGGTAAGACTTAAGTTCTCATAAGAATAGTACAGCACATAAACACAGTGCAATTTCATAAATGTAAGTAGAGAAATACTACAATTTTTATATTTTCCCATTTCTAGAACAGTAAACTTCTTAAATATTTTTGTTTTCATTGTTATTTTTGTTTTCGTCTTCAAAATCTTAATTAAATATTTGGCATTTGTGTCAATTTTTTTATAAAAATATTAGATTGGCATAAGCGACATTTTCCTATGCAAATACATTAGTATAATTAAACAAACAATTTGCAATATTTAGAAGCTAACTTGCAATTTTTACAAGCAGAAATTATACTTTAATTTATTTGGAACTAAAAATGCTTAATTTAATAAGTTAGATAATATATCTGTCAGTTAGTCGCGATTTTAGTTTTGGCGCTTATACCATTTTGATCTTTTCAGAAGGATGAATTCCAGGACGAAAAAAATATTCGCTATGGTACAGGAACACAACCTGTCAAAAAACAAAAACTGCGACTTAGAAGTGACTGTACCAAATGATGAGACTGAAACAAGTAGTTCCAATCTCTCAGTAGATATTCAAACGCCAAATAATTGTGAGCAAATGACTCTGCCAAATGATAAGACTGAAAAAAGTAGTTCCAATCTCTCAGTAGATATTCCAACGCCAAATAATTGTGAGCAAATGACTGTACTAAACGATAAGACTGAAAAAAGTAGTTCCAATCTCTCAGTAGATATTCAAACGCCAAATAATTGTGAGTAAATGACTCTACCAAATGATAAGACTGAAAAAAGTAGTTCCAATCTCTCAGTAGATATTCCAACGCCAAATAATTGTGAGCAAATGACTGTACTAAACGATAAGACTGAAAAAAGTAGTTCCAATCTCTCAGTAGATATTCCAACGCCAAATAATTGTGAGCAAATGACTGTACTAAACGATAAGACTGAAAAAAGTAGTTCCAATCTCTCAGCAGATATTCAAACGCCAAATAATTGTGAGCAAATGACTCTACCAAATGATAAGACTGAAACAAGTAGTTCCAATTTCTCAGTAGATATTCAAGCGCCAAACAATTGTGAGCAAATGACTGTACCAAACGATAAGACTGAATCAAGTAGCTTCAATTTTCTAGTAAACGTTCAAACTCCAAATAATTTCGAACTTCTAAATTCTTTGTAAAATACCTAGTTTTAGTTTTGCAAAATAATATAATTTTTTTAAATAACGAAAATGACGAAATGTTAATAGAATAAAAGGCTGTGTTATTAGAAAGTAATAATATTATAAACCAAGATTTACTATGATATTATCAACTAATGATATGATTTTGAGTGAACCACTACCTGAGATTTTTCCATGTACATTGGTACATTGGTCAAAAGTGATTACAATCTATTATTATTATTATTTTGGCTATTTTAATTACACCTACTTGTTATTTTGCTTTTTACAGTTTTTTGAAAAATTATAATTTGTGTACAATTTGTTGCTCTTTTTTAATTATTATGGAAATATTATTATTACACCATACCTATTATATTTAGAAAGCAGAATTTTCAAATTTTCTTAAAACTAAGAGCACCAAAGTAGAAAAAATAGTATATTATTGCATCTTTTTTTTTTCTACACTTATTTGAATTGCAATTATATGTTGGCAGCATTTTTTTTATAAAATTTAAACATTTTATTTTATAAATGAAAATAACCAAAAGCTGAAACTTGGTAAATCATGCATGAATTAGGTCAATTAAATTAAATAAATTAAATGATTTTCATTTTGAATTCTTATAATCAATATACAAATGGGTTATTACGTTTTGAGTCAAATAAGCGACTCATTCAATTAACCAGTAATCCAAATAAGCGGCTTCTACTGTAACACATATTTAATTATGACGTAAACAAACAAGAACTTTAACCCCTATGCTTGCAGGAGCTGTCTCATGTTCAGGTAAGCTCAGCCCCGCATAACTTGTTCTTACTCATTTTGAGAAAGGGTATTAATACTTTGAATAATCTTCTCACCAGTTATTGGATTACGGAGGAATCAAAACCCAAATACAATGCGAATCTTGTACTTAATTATATTGAAACACTCTAAAGGATAAATTTAATTTGAATAAATTATCTGTCGTTAAAAAATTCGAAAGTAACTGTTTTTTAATTCCAGAAACTGTTGGAAGGTTGGAATTATTTTTTTACTTTATGTTGATTGTATTGGCATTTTACATTTATCAGCTTAAGGTTTTATTATTAATGTAGCTTTAAAATTAGAGAATATAGCACAAAACGTGTTGGCGAATTATCTGTCGTTAAAAAATTCGAAAGTAACTGTTTTTTAATTCCAGAAACGGTTGGAAGGTTGAAATTATTTTTTTTACTTTATGTTGATAGTATTGGCATTTTACATCTGTCAGCTTAAGGTTATATTATTAATGTAGCTTTAAAATTAGAGAATACAGCACAAAACGTTCTGTCGAATTATCTGTCGTTAAAAAATTCGAAACGAACTGTTTTTTAATTCCAGAAACTGTTGGAAGGTTGGAATTTTTTTTTTACTTTGTGTTGATAGTATTGGCATTTTACATCTGTCAGCTTAAGGTTACATTATTAATGTAGCTTTAAAATTAGAGAATATAGCACAAAACGTGTTGGCGAATTATCTGTCGTTAAAAAATTTGAAAGTAACTGTTTTTTAATTCCAGAAACTGTTGGAAGGTTGGAATTTTTTTTTTTTACTTTGTGTTGATAGTATTGGCATTTTACATCTGTCAGCTTAAGGTTACATTATTAATGTAGCTTTAAAATTAGAGAATATAGCACAAAACGTTCTGTCGAATTATCTGTCATTAAAAAAATTTGAAAGTAACTGTTTTTTAATTCCAGAAACTGTTGGAAGGTTGGAATTTTTTTTTTTACTTTGTGTTGATAGTATTGGCATTTTACATTTGTCAGCTTAAGGTTATATTATTAATGTAGCTTTAAAATTAGAGAATATAGCACAAAACGTTCTGTCGAATTATCTGTCATTAAAAAATTTGAAATTAACTGTTTTTTAATTCCAGAAATGGTTGGAAGGTTGGAATTTTTTTTTTTACTTTATGTTGATAGTATTGGCATTTTACATTTGTCAGCTTAAGGTTATATTAGTAATGTAGCTTTAAAATGAGAGTATATAGCACAAAACGTTCTGTCGAATTATCTGTCGTTAAAAAGTTCGAAAGTAACTGTTTTTTAATTCCAGAAACGGTTGGAAGGTTGGAATTTTTTTTTTACTTTATGTTGATAGTATTGGCATTTTACATCTGTCAGTTTAAGGTTATATTATTAATGTAGCTTTAAAATTAGAGAATATGGCACAAAACGGTTCTGTCGAAGGAAATAACATGACTATTTTATTTATCTTCAATATTCTGTAAGATTTAAGCGATTCTGTCATATGATTATGGTATTAAGGTGATTACTACCAACATAAATTAAAAAAAAAAAATTTCTCGATTTTCTAACCGTTTCTGGAATTAAAAAACACACCATACCAAAGCGCCATAAAAATAATGGGTTAAAAAAGATCTTTTTACTCAACATGTTTCACTTTAAGATAAGATGCGAGTCGCGAGAGTTAAACGAATGTATCTGTGTATAGATTGTGTTTGCGCTGGAAAGCATTCCCGCGGGATCCTCACTGGTGAGGAGGTGAGATCACACAAATGCACGTCTATTCCCCCCCTTTTGCTATTGCTCTATCTGGAGCTTTTCTATACAACAGTCGTTATCTACCTGCGCCAACTGGCTGTCTCCCATTAATACACTTTGATATTATAAATATCACAGTTGAGGGGAAAAATTTTCTTTTTCTGACAATCATAATTTACAAACTTTGAAATAATAAAAGTCACGTTTTCGGGGAAGTTAGCAGGAGGGAAGTTTTTACCGGCTTCAGCTGAAGTTTGATAACTTTCAGGATGCAATCTTGCAGCCCTATGCAGGCAAGATGCCAGCTGGCGAGATTTACTTTCTGCTGCATTTGATAATTCGACTGCAATACAGGACTCTGTTTATTTCAGCTGACTGTGCTTGTCATTTTTTGAGCTTAATTTACGGTTTAATTAGAATTGTGTTCAGTTAATTACGTTATCAAGGAGTAATAGTTATGCGTCCATTAAAATAGTTACGGCTATAGAATTTTATCTGCTCTCAACTGATAATAATTTACAAAGGCTATAAAATGGGTCGATGCGGACGTATCAGTCGATTTGGAAAGTTTCAAAATTCATCGCACGTTGTTTCCAAAAGTTATTAAATTTAATGCTCGGTTATACCGAGAATTAAAATTATGCTGTTGGGCGCAATTTATTACGAAACGAATAGATGGAAATTATGGCTTACTTATAGCATCTGCTTCTTACAGATTAGTGAAATAAGTATTCGATGCACGTTTTGTTTCATCCCTTGAAAAAATTTCAATTAAATGAAGAGGCATAATAATTATCGTTGGATTGATAAAGACGATTTTTGTTCAAGAGGAATATCCACCTGAAAGAGATTCCGATTACATAAATTCTACGAGACGCGACTGCACAACGTTATCGGAGATTCGTGCTTTTAGGATAGCGACAGTCGCATCGCTTTTCCGTTTATCTATTCAGGTGATTTTTATTTTTATTTCGATTCGAGCAGAAACAAGTATTACGGTTAAAAAATATTGCAGCTTAGTTTACTAATATATGGTACATTAAGGTCAGGGAACTGCTAAGTAATGTACAATTCTTCCGCTCAGGGGGCACCAATTTTGTCCCTTAAAATAAAAAAAGTTTAGGCAACCAAAGAGGTATCCCAACTAATAAGGTTTGAAACTTAAGTATTGAACAGAGCAAGAACAAAAAAAAAGAGTTGCGCGTTTTTCATAGGTTTGTAACTTGATAAATATTATTTATATTATGGTCTGCGGCGATAACGACGGTAAACTCAGTCGGAAAAAAAATTAGTCTATAATTTTTTGCTAATTCTTTGCCAATTTTGTGTTTTCGTAGATGTACCTGCTATAATTAATCCCGTAACAGGCTGCAAACACATTTTCAATTATGCAAAGAGTAATCTTTATCCCCATTTTTATACTCTCATAATTTGATAAATATTATTTATATTATTGTCTGCGGCGATAACGGCGGTAAAAACAGGCAATGCGATTGCTGCATTATTTACTGTTTTTTTTTTTTGTAATTTTTTGTGAATAGATGCTTCAAACAATTTTTCCTACGATGCTATTCGAAACTAATATATATTGTACAATTTAGTAGGCTCGAAAATGTTTCATATCCTTACGCGTGCGAACATAGATATTTTGCATTATCAAGTGTGTATTTTTATAAATTTTTAGAGTTTTATATCCTTACGTGTGCGAATATGGTTATATCCTAACAATTTGCACTATATCAAGTGTGCATTTTAATACAAATTATTCTATCCATGCCGTCAGTCAAAAAGGTACAGATTTGACAGGACATCTGTGAGTAAAAGGACGAACTATTTGACTA
The DNA here is from genome assembly GCA_949768715.1 of Dascillus cervinus. Classification (NCBI taxonomy): domain Eukaryota; kingdom Metazoa; phylum Arthropoda; class Insecta; order Coleoptera; family Dascillidae; genus Dascillus; species Dascillus cervinus. The sequence continues at coordinate 35,366,030 of OX458316.1, forward strand.
AAATCTTATGGGAAAACAACTTTTCCCCGAAAATGTAAAATTTAGACATTTATCCAATTTGGTTTACGGAAACTATTTCTTAGTTGCTAAAGGAACATTTTTATGTAATTTGTTGACGATGTTGTGTTCGGAAAGCAATAAAAAACGCGATCAAATAATACTGTATTTCGTACCACAACTTTTAGATTTTTTTTCAAAGATATTCACCATGTTATCATAAAAAAAACATGTCATATTTTACTACTATATGTTTAGTATAAGTACCCCGAAGGAATTTCTACAGTATAACTTACTTCTTGAGCTGAACTGAGTTTACTGGCACACTAAATTTTCAAAAAAATATTGTTGCCAATTTTGTTCTTCTTAAGTTGTCAACTTTCTCGCAATAAAAAAAATATTTTCTTACAAGGCAATATATTCTCGATAAGTGTTGTAAAGTGCATTGCAAAATATTTCGTAACTCTAAAGATTTCAGTAAAAAACCTTCACTACTACATTTTTGCGAGAATTGCACTTTCGGAGGTTAATTTTTGAAAACTATGCACTTCTTCACCAAATCAAATATATCATTAGATGCGGCAACATTATGTTTACAACTGTTGCTTCGCAAATTATATATTAATAAGTATTTTCTAAGCGATACTGAGTTTCTTAAAACTGCATTTTTTGAGGTTGGGTTCCCCAGCCTTAATTGAGATGTGTAAACGAATGTGACGGAATAAGTACACAGTGAAAATTAAAAGTAACTCGGTTTATTAATACCGAATGCACAGTAAAATTACATACCGAGAGTTGTAAGAAAAATATTACGCACGAGTCAAAAAAGTTACGCACGACTGCGATTTTATTTTATAACCTACGGCGTGCGTAAGGATACGCTTACTTAGTTTATAGTTTGAACAATGTTGATCATTTTCAGTAGAACTAATTAATTTTAATTCCTCCGTAAACTGCATCAGATTTCTTTTTGTATTTTAATAAAATTTGGTGAATCCGTTGTAAAGAGGTTTTCGAAGTATCGACGGATATCTTTTTTATTATTTTATCCCACGTCGTAAAAAACGATTTAGCTCGAAAACACAATCTGTCGAATAAAATAGATTGCAACGAGATGTTTTTCATTTTGATAAAAATTTAATAAAGAGCGATTGCCACACATTTTCATCAAACACTGCTAAATTTGACATTAACCTTCCGGCGCTAAAGCGCTGTGATTTTGTCCGCATGAATGCGCTGCTTATTTCATAATAATCGCTGAGGCAATATTGTAAACTTCCCCCTTCGAAAAGTACTTCTTTAATTCATCAAATCTCAAACTGTTTACTTTCGAAAAAATCACAAAAAAAAATTGTAAATTTAACTTCTCATTTTCTGACATAACGCTATTATATACAGCCTGTTTCTGTAAATGGCAACATTATATGTTTTCAACTGCGAAATTTTTATCAGAGGAACTAAAATTTTTACACCGCCATTTTGGCAGTTAAAAAAAATTCGAATTATTTTTGAAACGCCTCAGTATTGTTGCTTTACTTTTGCCGCTCCCTGTATAGCTTACCGTGATAAGGACGAAGAATACGAGTTAAAAATAAAGGAGTCGCAGAAAGACACTAAAGAGCAATTTTTAGATGAAAAAACTGTAGATATAGCCTCATAATCCTTTTATATATCGTTAAAGACAAAATTACTTGGCAAATACCAGCGCCTAAATCGCCACTAAAAAATGTTAAAGAGTTCTAGACATTTGGAAATGTTTTGTGAATGGCGTTACGGTGTCCTTTTAATTCCAGAAACGCTGTGAAAAAAATATTGTTTTACTTTATATTGGTGATGGTAATCAAGTAAGGTAAAGTGGGGTAATGCAAACTAAATTTCAATGAACTAAATTCAACCTCGAACAAAACTTTATTGGTACCTAAAACATTGTAAAAATTGATGTGTGTATTCCTTGTTCATTAATCCAACCATAGGTAATAGTCAAAATGGCAACTTTTTGTTTGAAATCGGGAAAATAATATTTTTTTAAAGCAATGAGACTGTATTACATTTGCCCCGAAATTTGGGGCAAGTGTGATAATGGAGTCTCACTTCTATACGATTTGTATAGGATATGGTTGAGGGGTTAATGTAAAAGAATGCAAAATTCTTTGCATTTTGATATCAGAACGAACTCTATATATATTTGAACTTTAGGGAATTTAAGTTTAATCAAAAATTTTATTTAAATCAATTTTTCCTTGTTATGTAATAATTGTTTTAGTTCCTTACAATTGTTTTTCTTTTTACATAACATTTTTTTTTAAATTTTCCACTTACTACAAATTTAACACTTCACAAACATTTTAAAAACACATTTTTTAAAACATTGTTAAACACATTATTAAACATTTTAAAAAGAATCAACACAAAGATTTTTTTATTATTATTTTTTTTAAATTTCTTTTTACAGAATCACTTAAATGTTACTGAATATTGAAGATAAAGTTTTCTTGATCGGAAGTTACATTGAAAATCGTTTTGTGCTTTTCTAATTTTAAAGCTTTACTAGTATAACCTTAAACTGACAGATGCAAAATGCCAATACTACCAACATAAGGTAAAAAAATATTTTTACAGCCTTTTAACCGCTTCTGGAATTAAAAAGCACACTATAAGTGCTTGTATTTTATTTAATAGGGCAATCTAGCCCTTTTGTCATCATTTAATTAGCTTTATTATTGCATTTTATTCCCCGTTTGTTCCTTTTATTTTCTGCAATTACCCCAGACTTTTATCATTGGCGTTCACTTTGGCGCTCTTCATCCCTTGAATCAATTCCGCGCTTCTGGCGCTTTATATTCATTGCATTAACTTTATAAGTCCTTTCCATACCTAAAAATGAAACGTTTCGAAAACTTTCCCAATTATTCAAAACAGCATTCACTCCTAACCTATTTTTGCCGGCTGTTTTACATTTATTCAAAATCGCCCTAAAAAATCTGCCATATTTCACGAATCTCACTGTCGCTTAAAAAACGTTCCCCGATAAAAACCATTTAAATTCAAATCAGCCAAAATTCAACATCGCCCCAATAACTCAATTTTAATTGCACCTGAATTATTCGATTTTTTCGCCCATTGTTTCTGAAAGGTGAGCGAAACAATGCAGGGAACGATCGATGTGAGACATTCGTCGTATCTTGATTGACGAACTGGCGTTTCGCATATTCCAACCGGAGGTAATAACAAATTTTTCAAATCGTTCAATCATGAATTTTAATGAAATTCTTTTCGACTGCAAATTCAGCAAATTTCCCAGGTTTAGATCCACTAAAGTTCGGTTTTAATTGTAACATACATAAAATTTAAAATAGCTCGGCGATTAAACGGGCATTACACGGATATTGTTCGAATCATTTCAAATAAATCAGTTTGATTTACGGTTTGTGAATTTAAGTATTACCCTCGCCAATATTCGAACCTCGCTTTCCCATCTTACGCCGGCTTACGCCGCACAAGAAAAAAGCTGTTTTTAGTGCTCATTATGCATTCGCTTCGTTTTAATGAAGTCAGAGTTGGTGGCGGTTTTTCATTAATTTCGCTGAAAAAAATCGCTGAAAGGAGCAATCGATCAAACACATAACTTGTAAACTTTCACTTAACGATTCAATCTTTCTGGGCGCAAACCTTGATGGATACATATAGCGAGCAATAAAGGCGAAACAACACGCAACGAAATGCCAAGAAAATACTTGTTTCTACGACTGAAAGTGATCAAAAAAAAGGTACCATGATTAGTTAAATGTTATAGACGATTTCTACCGAAAACCAAAACGGAATTTGTTGTCTCTTTACCAAGTTAGAAGCTTTCCTATTCAGACAATAAAAATCTATACGAATAACAATTTTGTAATAATTTCATTGTCAGAGTCTAAATTTGATGCAGTTGATGGTGCTTTTTAATCTCAAGTTCGAATTTCGAGATTTTAGGTTCGAATTTTTAATCTCAACTTTGAATTTTGAGATTTCAGGTTCGAATTTTTAATTTCAAGTTCGAATTTTGAGATTTTAGGTTCGAATTTTTAATCTCAACGTTGAATTTCGAGATTTTAGGTTTGAATTTTTCATCTCAAGTTCGAATTTCGAGATTTTAGGTTTGAATTCTTCATCTCAAGTTCGAATTTCGAGATTTTAGGTTTGAATTTTTAATCTCAATTTTGAATTTCGAGATTTCAGGTTCGAATTTTTAATTTCAAGTTCGAATTTTGAGATTTTAGGTTCGAATTTTTAATCTCAAGTTTGAATTTTGAGATTATAGGTTCGAATTTTTAATCTCAAGTTTGAATTTCGAGATTTCAGGTTCGAATTTTTAATTTCAAGTTCGAATTTTGAGATTTCAGGTTCGAATTTTTCATCTCAAGTTCGAATTTCGAGATTTTAGGTTTGAATTTTTCATCTCAAGTTCGAATTTCGAGATTTTAGGTTTGAATTTTTAATCTAAACTTTGAATTTCGAGATTTTAGGTTCGAATTTTTAATTTCAAGTTCGAATTTCGAGATTTTAGGTTCGAATTTTTAATCTCAACGTTGAATTTCGAGATTTTAGGTTTGAATTTTTCATCTCAAGTTCGAATTTCGAGATTTCAGGTTTGAATTTTTCATCTAAACTTTGAATTTCGAGATTTTAGGTTCGAATTTTTAATTTCAAGTTCGAATTTCGAGATTTTAGGTTCGAATTTTTAATCTCAACGTTGAATTTCGAGATTTTAGGTTTGAATTTTTCATCTCAAGTTCGAATTTCGAGATTTCAGGTTTGAATTTTTCATCTCAAGTTCGAATTTCGAGATTTTAGGTTTGAATTTTTAATCTCAACTTTGAATTTCGAGATTTCAGGTTCGAATTTTTAATTTCAAGTTCGAATTTTGAGATTTTAGGTTCGAATTTTTAATCTCAAGTTTGAATTTTGAGATTATAGGTTTGAATTTTTTATCTCAAGTTTGAATTTCGAGATTTCAGGTTCGAATTTTTAATTTCAAGTTCGAATTTGGAGATTTTAGGTTGGAATTTTTAATCTCAACGTTGAATTTCGAGATTTTAGGTTTGAATTTTTCATCTCAAGTTCGAATTTCGAGATTTTAGGTTCGAATTTTTTATCTCAAGTTTTAATTTCGAGATTATAGGTTTGAATTTTTAATCTCAACTTTGAATTTCGAGATTTTAGGTTTGAATTTTTCATCTCAAGTTCGAATTTCGAGATTTTAGGTTCGAATTTTTAATCTCAAGTTCGAATATCGGAATTTTAGGTTCGAATTTTTAATCTCAAGTTCGAATATCGGAATTTTAGGTTCGAATTTTTAATCTCGATCGCAGATTTATTGTAATTTTTCTTTTAAATAAATCGTTCTACTGTTTTAACGTCTTGCCATAAGTTGGCGTCAGAGTACGATTGGTTGCATACCTTAGCTGATTAACTTTTTTTTTTAAATTGAACATAGGGGATATAGCCTGAACCCGTAGGACTTAAGGAGAGTTATAATAATGACCAATCCGATCGTCTGAAAGAGAAACGTTGTAAAAAATCTATTGAAACCAACTTTATTACCCATGTTAGAGTACCGTTTTTTGGCTCTGAGGAAAATTTATCAATGTTGCAACATCGCAAATCTCCTAGGAAACGGTGGCAACAATAATTCACTTTCCAATGTTAGTTCTCTTGTCAAATTTGAACGATACAAGTTAACTCATTAATAATTTTGATAAATACAGAATCAAAGACATGTTGGTTTTTAGGTTTCTAAACTAATAAAACGTCTACTGAAAATAGGCATTATCTCAAAAGTGTTGTAATGTCCGCAAAATGGCGAACCTACCTGTGGTTGACATGGTACCCAACAAATTATAACTTAATTACGCTTGAGGAAACAAGACCGACGATAGTCAAATCTGTGGCTTAGAGGGGGTTAATTAGAATCTCCCGTGAGAAACACATGAGGTCCTCCCACGGGAATATTGGTTTGGAAAAGGATCCTTATGGAATAGGGACGGCCTGTTATTCGTTCAGAGCGCTCTTACTTGACTTATGACCTGTCACGTTTTGCGATACTTAAAATAATTGCTTAGGCATGTTTTAAAACAGTCGGAAATCGTTTTGTGTGAAATTTAACAGCTTGAGCTGGTTTTTTAATTTTTCTATTTTTTAATTGTGTCAATTATTTTGCAATGCAAGTAAGTTTATAACCTTTGTTAACTATGTGAATTTATTTGTATGTTGAAAAATGTACGAACATTGCACTTTGAACAAGCTGAGTAGCAGAAATTAATGTTTAATAAGCCAAATTCAAAGTCCTAACGTAACCACAAATAATGTAACTAGTCATCGAATAGTTTAGGTATAAGTAAGCATTGTAATTAGAAGTAGAAGTAGATCTAATAGGTCAATGTGAGAATAAAATGTATATTTTAAAAAAATCTTAATTGTTTATCACTGGTCTGCGCTGAACAAAGAGAAAGAATTTCAGCGTGAAAAGAATATTTTCTGGGTTAATTGTCAAATTGTAAAATTTTCACTTAGGATATTTTATTTTACTCTCCATAACGAGTTCAGCAAACTATTTCTCATACAAACTACAAACAGCAGCGCAAACTTTACATTTGCAAGGCGTTAGAGTTAGCAGTAACGGACTTTTCCAGTTTCAATACTAACTGGATTATAAAGTTTGATTTGTGTTAGTTTCGAGAAAATGGTGTTTCAGGAAAACCAAAATAGGCGATATTTTCTCATGCGATCCAGAAATCCGCAAGTATGTAATTTAAAAATTCACAACTTCCCTCAAGCAAAATTGAAAGTCGCCCCTTTGAAATTTATAATTCAATAACGGCAACGTTCTTAAGAGGACCTGCTTAAGTTGCCAACGGTTGCGTCGATAATGTAATTATTACGTTTCGTGTTCGCAGCGTTTGATCTTATCTGCAGTGGGAGGTCCTGCTTTATTCAGGTTATCTCGATTCAGTTTCAGGTTACAAATTACTTGTCTTATATGTGATAAAAGCTCTTTATATGTTTTATGTTAAAAAGAGCGATAATAAAAATGCGACGTAAAATTTGCTCTGAAAGGTGTAAATCTAAAAATACGTAAAAATACAATAATGATCTCCAGAAGGGTTTTTTACCGCCTTTTAAAAAATGGGTAAAGCTTTTTTACGATTCGCTTTATTATGTCGGTTATAAATTCGATTTTTCGCATTTGTATTCTATCTTGCAACAATTTGAAACGTTTTTCATTTAATCTGCGCAATTTAGATTATCAGCCGCAATTTGACTTTTTATTTTTTGGTTTTCAATAATAGGATGTGTTCACATTTGTCGGTCTTTTTCTTTTTTTCGCAGTGACCAAAGAATAACGTGCTTTTGGATATTATAACTGGTACAAATTTTGTTTTTACGTTACAAAAGCAGTCGTGTGTGGTATATTCTTAATCATGGTCGAGTCGGCAACCGATTTGGCGAAAAACGCTATGTGTGAATAGGCTGCAAATGGTTATATCAGTTTCTACTCATTATAAACATTAATTAATTAATACGTTGATATTTGATAAATAAATATAATACATGCATTCGACAAAATATATAAAAATGTATGTGCCAACAGATAAACCCAATTTTATTGATGAAATACATTAACTAACTGCAAGGTGGTGGAAGGTTTTATTATAAGTTGTTCCAAGTCAGTTTTAACGATTCAAATAAAAGGAAAGTTTTACATTTAGAAATAAATGGCTTTATTAATAATGAACCCCATCGATTATTACTAATAGTTACAAAAATGATTTTCCAGGTTTCTTACATTGATGATGGAAATTGCTTTGCTTTGAGTTAATTGCGATTGAATAACTATAAATTTGGGTCACAAACTTTTAATATATTCACGACAGAAATTTTCAATCCGTCCTTGAATATATTACAATTTCCACCCTGTAGTATACAACTGTCCTCAAACTAGGGTACAATAATCGGTTGTATTATTATATGATATTGTGTTATTTCATTAATTAAGTACATACATTTTAAGTTTTGGAAAAATAAACGAAAACAAAAACCTGAACTGTCACTATCCCCCTCGCGTCCTGCACATACCCAAACTCTTTCGCTAGTTTAATGCTCTTTGTGTGCTGCATTTCACGCAGTTCTGTTTCAGATTTCGGACGTTGTTACGTGCGGTTTTTCGCTTTGTGGCTTTATCGTTGTAAACTTTGATTTTATACTTTCGTGTTCGTGTATTGTATTAGTGTCTTTTTGACAATGGATGTTGTGGACAATTTGATTAACTTTAAGCGATTTGTGAAGTATATTTACGAAGAAAAAATAGATTTGAAAAATAAAAGTCGACCGCTGCCGGCCATTATTATTGAAATAAGCGGTATTAGTCGTGGAAAACCGTATAAACGTCAGTTCAACAAAGAAATTTATGCAAGGAATAACTGGATTTGTGGCTGCAACAAGAAAAATGCTCTTTTTTGTTGGCGATAAAGCATGGACACAGGTAGGAGTGACTGATTTAGTACACTTGAGAGAAAAAATAAAAAAGTATGAAAACTCCAAAAGTCATCTTTACAATTCAATGGAGTTAGCAATATTAGGAACAATCAACATTCAATCTCAGTTAAATTCGGCATATTGGAAACACATACAGCAGCATAATGATAATGTGACAAAAAATAGATACGTTCTATCATAAATTATAAACTGTATAAAATTTTGTGGATATTTTGTTGATAAAAACACGACCCTGATTATATGAGATGTAAATTGCAGAACACCTGTTTTATTGTATCACGAGTCGCCACTGATTGATAGCATTTGTGACCTATTTTAGTTACTTTTTCTTGTCGAATAACTGTCGAATAACAAAACTGACCGGATTAAGGCCTACAAGATAAAAGGGTAGCCCCTTAGAACAGCCATCAAAGATGAGAAAACAAGCGACTGGATAAAACAAACCGCACAAATCCAATAACCAAATTAGAACGAAAATGGGTTGTGGTAAGAACGATCGGAATTTATGGGGAAACTTTAAACTGAAATTTCAGATTATAACAAAAATCCCTGATCTAAATGAAAGTGGTTCGTGATGTCACAACCATCAGTGAAGTCGATTAATATTAATTCCCTCGCAGTTTGTTTGACCTGTAAAATTTAGACCTGGAAGCAAAAGTGATGCAAAAAGTAAGTCTATTTAATTTTCTTCGACTCTCATTTGCAAGAATCGAACTAGAAAATTATCCTGAAAAGTCGAATGTATTTCAAATCGAATTTAAAGTGGGGTCGATTTGCACGAGGAACTGAGACACATATTTCCTCTCAACGCAGTTGAATGGGTTTGAATAGGGCGTAATGGCGAAAGTTGTTATCTGTTGTATTTATTGCAACCGTGGAATTTACACCGTTTTTACAGCTTGAAATATTTCTTGCCGAATATTTCTTGATAAATCGACGTCTGAGCCGCACACGTTTCACATGCGAACCAACGATTTGAAATAACAATTTCTGTGTTTTGTATGATATATTGAGTTTTTCTACTACGTTATTGGTAACGCTTTATCAACGTAGGCAAAATACGTTAACTGAATCCGAATTCTCGCAAATGTAATTACTAGAATACCATTTTTGGATTAAGAGTAACTTTTTTTTGTTACAGTGGCGGCAATAAAACAGGCGTTCTGCAATTTGCATCTCATATAATCAGGGTCGTGTTTTTATCAACAAAATATCCACAAAATTTTATACAGTTTATAATTTTTGATAGAATGTATCTATTTTTTGTCACATTATCATTATGCTGCTGTATGTGTTTCCAATATGCCGAATTTAGCTGAGATTGGATGTTGATTGTTCCTAATATTGCTAACTCCATTGAATTGTGAAGATGACTTTTGGAGTTTTCATGATTTTTTATTTTTTCACTCAAGTTTACTAAATCAGTCACTCCTACCTGTGTCCATGCTTTACCTCCACCAAAAAGCAAACATGGAAAGCAAAAAAGAGCATTTTTCTTGTTGCAGCCACAAATCCAGTTATTCCATGCATAAATTTCTTTGTTGAACTGACGTTTTTATGGTTTTCACGACTAATACCGCTTGTTTCAATAATAATGTCCGGCAGCGGTCGACCTTTATTTTTCAAATCTATTTTCTCTTCGTAACTATACTTCACAAATCGCTTAAAGTTAATCAAATTGTCCACAACATCCATTGTCAAAAAAACACTAATACAATACACGAACACGAAAGTATAAAATCAAAGTTTACAACGACAAAGCCACAAAGCGAAAAACCGCACGTAAAACGTCCGAAATCTGAAACAGAACTGCGTGAAATGCAGCACATAAAGAGCATTAAACTAGCGAAAGAGTTTGGGCAAGTGCAGGACGCGAGGGGGATAGTGGGGGTGTCTCAAGCAGTTCTGTGCACTGCCTCGAATGGCCCAGTATAAAAACAATGATCCGCTCCGCTGAAACCACGCTGGTTTGTTGGAATGTTGGATCCTCGATTGCATGGAGACTTACGATTAAGAAAATAAAATTTTGTGACAAAATTCAATTTTTTCAATATTACGTTTTATAAATTAATTACAAACGAAGTTAATTGTTTTGGCGTTAATTTTTTGGCAGTTCTGCAGCTAAAATGCGACACTTTTATTATTAGTTTTGATTGCATGATACAAAAGTGGACCAAAAAAGATTGAAAATAAGTCAAATGCCGGCTTTGTAATAAGCGCACTGTTTGCCCGGTAATTAAAATATCTGTTACATTCTTTAATTACGCCTTTGATTTTATTTTCGTCGAGCATGAAATTGCGACATTAATTAGTAGACGTAATTAAACCGGCGAAAATTATTCAAGGTATTTTCATCCAAAATGACTGATTTTGAAGTCCTCTAAAAAGATAAATCAATTCTACCAGCTTAGAAAAAAAATACTAAAAAACTTTTCAATCGTCGGAGGTAATTTCCCTACGTTGCATTGCTACAGATTTAATAATTGTTTGTTGCAAATTAGTTTAGTTTGTGTACTTTGCTAATTTTATCTCATTACACACTTCAACTTGGAGAATCCTTTATTTGTAAGACAACAAAGAAGTTTTAATAAGGGACACATTGTTCACAGTTTCCGGCGTTGGAAAAACTTAGTTGGGAAAACAGAATAAATAATGTTGGTTCTTAATAACCAATATTCACTTTCCATTTGTTTCGCTCTTTAATATAATTATTAACCTTGAAATTACAATTATTAGCAATTAAGTACTTAGCAAAATAATAAAAATTTTAACAGCATTTTAATAAATTACAAATTAGAAAGTTTTAGCATAACCAAAAGATTAACACTAAATTGGTACAGTTTTTGCTTGGTTTTCAACGAGGAGTCGCACATTTATGCGCCATCCTGTATTGACAAATCGAAATTTAGCATAAAATCGTTAGGGGCAGCAAAACACCTTTGTAGTGGAAACACGGTGGCCATTAAGGGTCCTCCAAGGGATGCGCCACACCACCCACTTTATTCAAAATATTTCTAGAATATGGTTCAAAGAACTGAAGAGAGAAATGCGAAGAAATGGGGTTTCCCGCAAACAAAACTTAAAGTGGATAAAAAAATCATAAATCCACATAGAAAAGTTTAATGAAATTTATCGAACAAGTTTGTTTTGTTGTTTTGTGTCTGGGAACTTTTCGATAATCTACTGTAAAAATGTAAATTTGTTTCGATTCATCATGGCATTATAATGAAACAACGAGCAATAATTAAAAAAAACGACTTGTAAAAAACTCATTCGCACAGTTGCGCTCATTGAAATAGGTCAAATTCTGTCACCTATTAATTTTGCATATGAACACGCTTTATCGAATTTTCCTGATAAGTTGTCAAACGGTTTGACATGTAACGTGATGTAACTAAAATGCGATACGATGATAGATTAGAAAAATTCGCATTATGTTTCGCCATAGAATAAAAAATACGCCCGCATTTCCGACGCGTAAACAATTACACTAAAATCCTGAACAGCCAGCCATCAATTCTGTAACGAAAAAGAAATCACGCAGGAAGAAAAACTGCCAATCAAAAAAAATTCGTTTCGTAAAAAATTCAGAATTACATAATCGCTGCAAGCGCAATTTATTTATTAACATTGCGATTTGGACATTTTGCTGTTCAATCCTATTCCTTTTTTATTGGCAAAGTCATAAAATTTTATTAGTTATTCTAGAAAATTCTGTTCAGAACTCGGAACAGATGTTGAATTTCACATTCGAAAGGAGTAATATTTATTAACAAATTAAAACAATCAGTAAAAGATTAACCCCTTAAGGCACAGTTTTTGTTTACAGAAAATTGGACCGCGTTATGTACGACTTGACCCAGCGTCAAATTGATGTTTTGGAAATTAGCTTTCCATCTAACGTATAATGGTACTATGTACCTACAAAAAATCAAGTTGGGATAAAATCTATTTCTTACTTAAAAGACAAAAAATAGATCCCATTAACAATAACATTATAAATCGTTAATCCTACAGCTTAATTAATTAAAAAATTACAATTTAAGCTTAATTTTTAAAGTCAATTTCACATTATTTTGACATAACCCCTTAAAGCGTAGTGTTTTTTTGCAGAAAATTGCAGTTTTAGCTTATTATAAGTTATTACCACTACAGCTTATTTTTTTAAATTAATGTGGGATAAAAAAGCCAAACAATTTTTTTGGAAAGAAATTATAATTTAAGCTTATTCTCATTCATTTATTTAAAGGGGTCCTCAGAGCGATTTTTAAAATTAATATGACCTTAGAGTTGAATTTATATCCTACTAAGTTAATGTAGATAATTAAGATTAAAATACTCCAGGAATAAAAAATAATTTATAATAAAAAACCTTTTTCAATAAAACAAGCTTTTATTAAAATGTACGCTTTTATTTTTAATCATTTAGGTCAATATCAAAATTAGTTTTAAATTTTTACTACGTCTTAATAACAGCTTGCTTTTTAAAACGTCTTTTTACTATAAACTACAGTCGAACTTCTCTATAGTGAACTTCTCTATAATGATTTTTTCTCTATAATGATGTTTTTGTCAGGAACGTGCATTTTTGCACGTTTTGCATATAAAAATACCTCCGTATTATGATGTTAAGCCTCTATATAGTGATTATTCTTTGAGAAATATTTACCAACATTCTCGGGGAACGAAATTTTCGGTAATAAAAAATACAATGGATGTATTGAACATCTGTTTTTTTCTCAAATTCCGACAACCTACCTGAAAAATTCTTAGAACAATTTATTGCAAATCCCTTATTTATGGAAATTTCTACTCTCACCAAATACATTGGCTACATTTGCATTTATACTTTTGCACTTTAGTTTCGCTTCAATTTTTGTACCACACGCATTTTAGAACGTGAAATGGCGAAACGAAAGTGTTTGAGTATCCAAGACAAATTAAAGGCGTTGGAAGACGTTGATAATGGTGCAAAGCAAAAAGACGTTGCCGCAAAATTTGGTATTGCTGCAAATAGCGTATCCGTAATTGTGAAAAATCGTGAAAAACTTAGAAAAGAAGTTAATTCGGGACGAAAAAAAATGAGGCTGTGTACATATGAAGATTTAGATGAAGCGATGTTCAAGTGGCTACAGGTGATTCGCGCCCAAAATGTTCCGGTGTCCGGGCCATTAGTAAAAGAAAAAGCGTTGGTTTACGCAGAAGCCTTGGGATACTAAATTTTCAAGCAAGTAACGGATGGTTAGACAAGTTTAAACAGAGACATAAAATTTCCGAAAAAGTAATTAGCGGCGAAAGTGCTATAATTAGTGACCATACCTGTAACCAATGGTTAAAGTCGGTTTTAAAAAAAATTTTGGACACATATCATCCTAAAGACGTCTTTAATGCTGACGAAACTGGGTTATTTTTTAAGTGTACGCCAAATAGAACTTTAACGTTTAAAAACGATAAGTGCTTTGGAGGTAAAAACAGCAAGGAGCGAATAACTGTCATGATTGGTGCCAATATGACTGGAAGTGAAAAAATGAAGCTTCTTGTAATAGGTCGCAGTAGAAATCCACGTTGTTTTAAGGGCGTCAAATCGTTAGAAGTGGATTATGACTTCAATAAAAAAGCGTGGATGACCAGTCAGATTTTTGAAAAGTGGTTGCTAAAGTTTGACAATCAAATGGGCAGAGAAAAACGAAAAGTTGCGTTAATTATAGATAACTGCCCAACCCATTCTGCGCTTATAAAATCAAAATGTAAAAACGTCGAATTGATTTTCTTACCACCAAATCTAACGTCAAAATTGCAACCGATGGATCAAGGAATCATAAAAAATTTTAAATTCCATTATCGGAAAAGGACATTAAAGAAAATTATGACCGCCATTGAAGAAAATCAACCTACACATAATATCATAAATCTCCGGACGTCCATATCTGAAATAGCAAAAGTATGGCAATTTGAAGTGATGGAGATTACAATAAAAAATTGTTTTGGCAAGGCAGGGTTTATTAATTTAAATTTGACTAATTGGGAGGAAGAAGATAACCTTCAATTGTCAGAATTGAAGAAATCTTGGGAACAGCTAAAAGCGTTGGACATTATTTGTGATGAGGATTTTTTAAACATTGATAAAGATGTGTTAATTACTGAATATCCTGATGACATCGAGATTTTGGAAAGTGTCAGAAAAGACAACGAATTGTCTAATTTGGAAGAAGAGGATGAAGAAGATTCTATCGAAAATCCTTCCAAAGCCGAGATGGTCATGGCATTTGAGACTATTCGCCGAGGTTTGCAATGCCAAGAAAATGTTCCAGAAAGAATATTCAACGCATTAAACAAGTGTGAAACGTTCTACGAAAATAAAATAATTTTTAAGAGTACTGTGCAATCAACTTTAGATGGATTTTTTCTTCAATAAGTACATGTTGTGTAATATAAATCTGTGTGTATTTCTAAAAAAAAAAAAAATATATATATATAGTGGACCCTGTGATGTCGATAATGAAAATAAAAACAAGAACCTTTAATCACAAAAAAATTTTATATAAAATAATATAAAATTACTCACATAGACGCGTAGATGTACTGAAGATGGTGGCATAGCCACCGAAACGCGTCTATGTGAGTAATTTTATATTATTTTATATAAATTTTTTTTGTGATTAAAGGTTCTTGTTTTTATTTTCATGTATTTCTAAATACGGAAATATCATTTCAAACAATAAATAAAATTTAATTTTAATTTTTTGTTTCATTTTGAATATCGATTGTTTTTTAAAGTGACTGCCAAAACTGTAAAATTATATGTGAATTCTCTATAGTGAAGTTTCTCTATAGTGATCTTTTTTCAGGGCTTTTCGAACATCACTATAGAGGAGTTCGACTGTATTTCAAATATACTGCTTGAAAACGGAACCTGGCTTTAAAAGTATTTCGAATATTATTCCTGTTAAAGTATCCCTGCTAGGAAACGATAATTACCTACTGTGAAGTTGTAAATCTTTTTGACGTAGCTCGGAAATCGGTAAAAATTAGCTGGTTCAATTTCGGTTCTTGATCTAAAGAACATTGAATAAATCAAAAACGATTGCGTTGTTTGAAACAGCAAGGGGTCAGCTCAAATTAAACAAGTCTAATCTAAGAGTCCAAAAAAATTTAATACAAAATTTTGGTAACTGCAGGCAAAAAAACGAATTTTGGAATTATGTTTCGCCATATAATAAAAAATACGCCCGCATTTCCGACGCGTAAACAATTACACTAAAATTCTGAACAGCCAGCCATCAATTCTGTAACGAAAAAGAAATCACGCAAGAAGAAAAACTGCCTATAAAAAAAATTCGTTTCGTAAAAAATTCAGAATTACTTAATCGTCTGCAAGCGCAATTTATTTATTAACATTGCGATTTGGACATTTTGCCGTTCAATCCTATTGCTTTTTTATCCCAGTCCCCGGTGTTATCATCCAGTAATTAAAAACCCCTTGGACTCAAAACAACTCTGGACACAGAACCGCAATTTACGTTGCGAAATTTAATTGAGTGGATGCGGACCGAAAAAGCTCGCCCAACAAAGTTTTTCGCCGGTAAAACCCGTAACTAATAAAAAATAATATTTTCCCAGTCACAGGCTCGTTTTTGCCGACAAAAACGATCATTACGCGCAAAATGGGAACTCTTTGACTTGAATTTTTATTTTTGAAAAGGGCGCGTTGTGGTAATTTTCACTTAGCAATAAGAACTCGGAGGTCTTCGTCATTACGAATATAAAGAGCAATCGTTTGATAATAAATCATGTAAGCGTGAATGCTTTTTGGTTGATGTACTCCACCTGAAAAGCTCGATTCAAGTCGTTTCCATTATGATATACACTCCATTAATTGGCAGAAAAAATTAAAAAGAAACATTTTTAAATACATTTTTTCGGCCGCTTTTACTGCGAATATTGAAAATGAAATCTTGTGCGCTTCCGGTTTTCTTTAAACGGTTTTAGAAGGAAGTCGCTCAAGCTAACGGTGCGGAAACTGCGAAAATTAAATTTTCC
Source organism: Dascillus cervinus (assembly GCA_949768715.1). Classification (NCBI taxonomy): domain Eukaryota; kingdom Metazoa; phylum Arthropoda; class Insecta; order Coleoptera; family Dascillidae; genus Dascillus; species Dascillus cervinus. Next base: position 35,382,602 of record OX458316.1, read on the forward strand.
AATTGTTATTATTTTTTTGTTGCTAGAAAATTGAAATCAGCATCAAAGCTGTTGCTGTACTCGCATATTAGTTCATTTCCTAAGTTTGAGGTTTTCGCAAGCACAATTCACTTCGTTAAATTCGGATAATTCGTGAAATACCTAAAAGTGCAGCAATTCTATAAAAGTTATAAAAATGTTTACTCATAAAACAATATTTATATTGTTTTATATTAAAATATTTAAAAAAGCAATCTCTTCAGTCACGGTTTAAATATAAGTACAGCTATATTTGGGGGAAAATAAAAAAAACTACAAATTTGTGTTGGCAATGCTGAAAATTTGAATTATTGTATACTTCATTTCATAATTTCACGGGTGTATGTATTGTATCGTATGATTATCAAATTTAAGAAAATGTAATTTTTTTGCGTGGCAAAAATTCCAATAGATATTCGAATCAAGCATGTCAAACATTTTAAATCAATATATATTCAAACCAACGGTGCCATGACTTACAAAAAGTGTCAAAAGTTTGACAATCCATCTGCACTTTTTATCAATTTTACTGGCTGTACGGTTGCTAAATTCTATATAAATAGTATTACTATAAACATAACGTAAGGAATTAATTAAATTTGCATTTCTCATTGGTATATTTTCCATTCATTTTGTCATCTTACATTTAAATAAAGTGCCATTTCAATTTAATCGTATATTTTGTTACCTAGATACCGAAATCATGCATTTATAAGAAATCATTCATTAAAAGTGGTTATAAATGGATGATTTCCTATACACTAAATTGACCCGTAATTCAACGATCACCGGAAAAATGTATAATTCTATAATTTGCATTTTTATTATTCAGGTTGCACCAAAAGGTTACTCATTGATGCATAATGTTTGTTATTAGCGGCATATGATTTATTGGCGAATATGTGCTTGTTATAAACAGGATGAGAAACGCCTTCGTTTATACATTACCGTCTTTCTAATTCAAATTTAATGTTTTTGTAACTTATTTACATTTCTTTTACATTTTCGGCAAATTACCTATTTTTCACTGTGCCATCAAAGCTTTACTGTGCCGTCTCAGCCAAAGGTCAACTAAAACCCCAACATTATTTTACCTCAACAGAAATTGATGTTTTTAACGAGCGGGATGTTAAGTAAAAGCCGCTCCACCCTAAAGATTATCGACAAATGCAATTTGCTTTTATTGCTTTAGCGAACGCCTAAATACAGGCAACACCTCAGACTTTTTTATAATCCAGATATCACTATAATTACGGTAAAGTGCAGTGGATAATAGGTCTATGTGTAACATGAAAGCGGCTTTCGAGCGGTTGCAACAGATGCGAAAATTTTTGTATTTTTGTATTTTTGTGGAACGCCGTTAACTTTAAAAACTGAAAGATTGATTGATCCTCAAGTTTCACAACTCACTACCTATATCTGTGTATGTCCACTCTGTGCAGTGAAAAAGATTAATTAATAATTAGTGTTATTATTATAATTATTCTAATTTTTCTTTTCACAATTTTCAAAGCACATCTTTGAGATTCAGTATAAACCGTCGCACCCAAATGCAACCATGCGTTAAATGCACTCTCTGAATCGATGATCCGATGCTTGATGGGTCGGCGGCAAGGTGCAGTGCGAGATTTTTAACGATCTCGACGACCACGTTCTTCTACCAGAAGTGACGTGAATATTAAATGCGTTCAGGAGAATATCGAGGAGACCACAGAATATTAACCCCAAGACGCCCTGCTGAGCTGGAAACCGCGTTTGGCACAGTAACGACTGATTGGGTTGTTCCATTCGTGCAGCACGATTGCTATAATCGTCTAATATAATCGTCCACAAAATATGTGGAATTGAATTTACCACAAATGTGATTTCACGTGAACCGTTTTGCAACAACCGAATTTACATACTTACTAAATTTTTTATTGCTTCAGAAAAAGATCAGAAAATGATACCAGCCATTGGAATTCTAACATTATGTTTTCAAGCAAAAGTAAACAGTTCTCACAAATATTAGGGAAAATATTTTTTTTTGGGAACATAAAAAACTACTGTAACGTTGCCAACTTGCAAAATAAAGGTAGTATCATACAAAAAATTATCCAGTGCGATTTTACTTCATTACACACGACGTGCGTAAGAATTCGCTTACTTAGTTTATTGTTTGTACAATATTGATCATTTTCAGTAGTGGTCGTAGAAAAATAAAATATTAATGGACTGAAACGTGGAACAAAACAAGCGTTTCATAAACATCACGATATGGGCCATCTACTGATGCACTTTGCGTAACTATCGTTAAAAAATAGTTCAAAGTTATAAGCCTGGATCGCACTTTGAAGTGAAACTCTGCATATAAAACTATTTTATATGCAGAGTTATTTTAATTGGAAAACGGCAATATCTGTCGCACATCACTAACGCAGTTTTCATTAAAAATTTTCTTCAGTTGGAACTGAACCAAAATTAAACTTAAATTCGTAATTGGAGTGCATCTGGCGTTAATGCTCTGTTCTGCTGAATAAGTGTGCACAATACAAAATTGAGAATCGTAAAAATGTTCTCATAAAGTGTAATTTTCTCAATTCTTAAAATTTATTTTTAATTTAAAAATGGGAACAAATATACAGTGAGTTAAAAAAAAACTCGATCATGGGATTCCATTAAATCAATTTGTAAATTTGTGTAGCTTACCACAGTGTTAAAGTCACATGAATTAACAATACAGTTAATTGTAGTTCAATTTATTAGACCGCTACAAGTCGTACCTTAATGATACCCATTAAGATACAAATTTTTCATTAAGTTACAAATTTATAACCAATGGAAATGCAACGTTACTAATATTCGGTCAATATTAAGTATTGCCATGAGGATGGGTGGATCTAAAATTTATCAATTTTGACAGTTCTGGTTCATCTGTTAGTCTATTAAATTTTACCAATTAAGTCGTTGAAAATGTGCGATAGTGACGATGAAATCAAAAAGTCAACTCCACCAGAAATTGTGGAACAAGCTACAAGAGTTGAAAACAACTTATTGCTCGTAAAATCGGCAAAAACCTTGGAGGGAGACAAGTAAGGTTAAGAGTTTTTCGGAAAATGTGTTAATTGTTTATTTTGATGAGTTGTCTATAAAATTGAAATCCACAAGTTTATGGACACATTATTCAATTTTAAAATCTACGTTGTGTATTAAACATAAGGTGGACATATCCAAATATCTCAAATTACAAGCCCTATTGAAAAGAAAATCAGAAGGGTATATACTCAAAAAATATAAAACGTTTTCTACAAATGAAATCAAATTATTTATTGGAGAAGCCCCAGATATTAAATATTTATTGTCTATAAGTAAATTTTAGTTTTCAATGTAATCTAGTATAATATGAAAAACTGATTTTTCGTAGGTTTCATGTATCTTTGGTATTATGGCAGCTTGTAGAAGGCACGAGCTACACAAGTTGGAATTTAAAGATGTTAATGATTTTACATCAACCCTTTTAGTGACAAAGATACAAAAGCAAAAACTACACGAAAATTCACAGTTACTGGAAAGTATTATGAAATATGCAAGCAGTATATGAATCTTCGCCCAAAAAATTGTATTACCCCATCCTTTTTTATTAATTACATAAACGGAAAATGCACCATACAAAACGTAGGAATAAATAAATTTGGAAACATGCGAAAAGAAATTGTCGCTTATTGAAATCTTCAGGATCCCAATTTATATACCGGACACTGTTTTCGTCGCAGTTCTGCCACAATATTGGTTGATGCTGGTGGCGATATTACCTCACTAAAACGTCACGGTGGGTGGAAATCCACGACAGTGGCCGAAAGTTACATCGACGAATCAATTCAAAATAAAATCAACGTAGCCGATCAAATTTTGAATTCAATTGAATGCAGCCAAACCAACAATTTACTAAATATCACCAACATCAACAATAACATCCACCAATATTAATACAAAAGCGCCGCAACTGCATTTTAATAATTTCACCATAATATAACTATAAATCAAAAAGAATAATTGTGAAATTTCCTTTTTCTGTTAATTAATTAATTTTTAGATATCGACACCTCAGTTCTATGTTGTAGCAACTAAAAAAACTGATTTTTATGTTAAGCACATCATTCAAAAGGAAAAGGTGTATTTTATTCAATTCAAAAGAGTTACAAGTCAATTTTCAAAATTCGTTTGTAGTTGACCCACAAAACGAAATTGTGTGCAAAATTCAATAGTGTAACAACTCTTTTTTTGTAAATTTTCAGAAGTGTAAGTGTTATTAAGGCAATCATAAATGAATAATTATTAAGTATGCCAATTATTCTTAAATTCCTTAGCACGAAAAAGTTATAGTAAAGTCAAGAAAACTATTATTATTTTTTAAATGCGATTATGTCAAAACTTGAATTTTTAACTTGTTACATTATAGAACTGATATTTTTTTACAAGTTTAATACATTTTGAAAATAAAGCGCTTGTTTTTTAAAATTATGACTGGTCGTAGAAAAAATAGTGTATGCAACTCACATTTAATGGCTATCATTAAATGCTCATTGCATAATATGAGTGCAGAAAGTGGCCATATTTTTCATGGATTACTGCGATCAAGTTTATTCTTGATCTCACTGTGGTAAATTAATTTTAACCAGTTGATTTACTTGATTGGTGAAATTGTGACAAATATTAGTTTAATTCACACACACGTTTCAATTGGATGATAAACCAATCAATTACTAATCAACGGCGTTAATTCTGGCCGATAATTCGCAATAAAAATTACACAGGCGACAAATTTTTTAAATGTTTTCCAAAAATTTATACACACTTCTACAAATTCAGGTAGTAGTTTCTGTCCAACTGCTAAATTTTTAGAAGGCGAAACTTTATTATATCGATCAAGTTTTAAAAATGAAAGACGTGAAAAAGTAAGCACGTTAATAAATAAAGGCATACAATTTTAAAATTCCGTTTAGTTAATTATAAAAGCTCAAATTAATAAACTGTATAATACTATTAAATTCAGGAGGTAAAAAAATTAGCCCAATTCATGGGACGAAGGACCGCAAACAGCGCTCAATAAAACATTTTTCCGAACTTGTTTTATTAGTTGCGAACAATTTTCATTTGAAGAAGTTGCGTAATACAGCAACGACGAAATTGTACACAGTGATATTACTGATTGGACGTAATAGGTACTTTTGCGACAATAATTTTGATTTATTTAACCTCGTAACCTCTCCTAAAGCATCACCCAAATTCTGCGCTCAATTTTCGTCGAAAATTAAACCAAGAAAAGTTTTCATGCGCTCGGAAACAGCAGGAAAACTTTCAGCGAATTTTTCAAACTTATTTAAATACAAGGAATGAATTCATAAGTCAGCGCGACGACCCCAAGTAATATTTAATAGCGCGTTCGATCGTTTCGGGGTAAAATGAGAAAAAGACTCACCGACAGGGTCGTAAGTGGCGGCTGAAGCGGTCCTGCAGGTAAGGAGGTACACAAGCACAGTGAGAGCACTGACGAAGGTGTGCGCGCCATCCACAATTTCCAGCTTTATACATCGCGCCCTGTCTGTGCGCACCGCAGATGGATTCACAGGATAATAAGCGCATTGTGCCACCAGGACTAAGGTCAATTCTGTTTACATTTTCCTATTGTGATTTATAACTCGATTGTTTTTCAGGTGGACGGTATTCAGAACGAAGGAAAAATTTCAATCAGTCAAATCGCTGTAATTAAACCGATGCGAAAGGATTTTTAATTTTTTTCGTTCTGAATTGTAATTGAGAGCGTTCGAATGATCGTTGGATTAATTTTGATTAATGGAAGCGCGCAAAATAAAATTAATTGAACAATAATGTTTCAGTTTTATCAGAATATGAATTTGATGCTGTTTTAAATACTGAAATATTTTGTAGCGTTCCATTTGCATCGATTTTATTTAAACTCAAATTAATAAAACAGGTTACAAATTGATCACAGAAAAATAAGTTTTGCTAAATATAAAAAATTTGTATGTAATACTACTTGTAGTCTTTGACGCAATTAACAACATTGTAACTGACAATTTGTAGATTTTCACTTTTTTTCACATTTGATATCTTGGGTGTGAATTACATGATTTAGTAAATTCAAATTATTTTTTATTTTTTGTTTTATTATAAAAAAAATCAATTTTTATCTCATTGTATCTGCAATAACGTACTTACCAACAGATAAAACATGGTAAAGAATTTTACTGAAATTTAATGCGTGACCTAAAAATTGTAACATACTTTCCAAGAACTAACAAATTTACTTAAATAAAATTGTACCAAAGCTTACAATGTTTAACTTTTTCATTTTAATTTACCTTATGTGGACATATAATTATATACATAAGTAAGTAAACTTACGTTTTGTGTGTCCTTTGTTTCCCACATACTTATTTAATTATTTAACTTAAATGAATGAATTTAAGTCATGTCATGTTTTTAACACTTTAAAAACGTTTCATTGTTATTTAACTTTTTAAAAAGTTTTGTCACACATTATTAAACACAAATACATTTAATACAAACAACAATTATTTTAAACATCGATACTATAACTGTTTAATTATTGAAACAGTTTTCGCGTTATTGCTTCATCAGTAGTAATCGATCCACTGTCTATGTTTCTTTATATTTTTTGACTTATATCTTTTCCCCTTTCAATTTCGACTTATCTGTTCATTTATTTATATTATTTTTGTTTTTATTTTTACACTATTTTATACTTTAACTTTATTTATTAGTTTTAGTAACATATCGTCTTTGATACTTAATTGTTCGTTTATAAGTTGTATTTTATTTTTATTTTTGTAAATATGTATGTTTTCTGCTATGTTCATTCTAACCCCTTTCTGCATTATTTTTTCAATTTTCATTGTTCGTTCAATTGTTCCATATTGGTGTTTTTCTTGGTACAAATGTTTTGTGTAGTTAGATGTTGTGTTATTTTTATTGATGTGTTCTCTATAACGTGTGTAGAAACTTCCGCCAGTCTGGCCTACATTTTTTTTGTTACATGTATTACATTTAATCGAGTATATCCCATTCAAATTATATTTATTGTCTGTTTCAATTTTTGGTTTGAAAAATTTATCTAAATTATTATTAGTTGTTAATCCTATTTTTAAATTTTGCTTTTTGAAATTTTTTGTTAATTTATTCGTTTCGTGACCATAATAATTGAATTTTACCCATTTACTATTTCGTTCGCTATTATTTATTAATTCTTGATACTTATTATTATATTTACTTCTATTAAATTTTAATTAATTTATTAATTTATATATGACTTTAATATTATATCCATTATTGACGGCTATTTGTTTAATGGTTTTTAGTTCGTTTTCAAAATTATCTTTATTAAATGGTACATTATATAGTCTAAAAACTGCCATCTTATGTTGATATGGATGGTTTGAATTGTAGTGAATTATATGGTCAGTTTGTGTGCTTTTCCGATATATGTTATAATTTAATTTGTTGTCTTTCTTCTCAATATTTAAATCCAAAAAATTTATGAAATTATTTAATTCTAACTCCATAGTAAATTTTACTTTTCGCTAATTGTATTTAAATAATCTAAAATTTCATTTGGATTGTCATATTCTGTAATAATAAATGTATCATCGACAAATCTATACCACTTTATAACTTTGAATCTTTCAATTAATGTTTGCATAACATTTTCTTCAAATTTTTGTAAGAATATTTCAGCTAAAATTGCTGAAATAGGTGACGCCATTGTTAAGCCGTCATTTTGTTTACAATGTTGTTGCCGGGATAATACATTCTTTTACGATCTTTCATAGGAATGTTAATGATTCTTACAATGTTATTCTTCGGATTCCTTTAAGATTTATCGACTTACAATGTTCTTGCATCAATGGTTATCGGACTAAACGACGACTAAGCACATTTACAATGTTGTTTCCCGCTTAAAATTCGGTAACATCGAAACACGGTAGTTTGATTTTATTAGTATTTTGTGAATACGACTGAATTATATTGTTAGTAAAGCAATATTGTCATGTCTTCACGTGGAAGGAAAATTTTGGAGTTGCTACAAAATCAACACGGTAAGTAAGACTTGTTAATTATTGCATTGGTTCAACCTAACCTCGTTATTTTAACTCAGACAACCGCCTAAGGCGTACCACCTTGGCGCTCGGAAAAAAGAGAAAAATTTTTTTTTTTTGACGCAGCTATTAAAATCATAAAAGTCCTATGCTACATTTTAGATAATATAAAGAATACGTGATATAAGTTTTATCAAAATCGGTTGAGTAAATTTCGAGATATCTTGAGCACCAGTTTGAACAAAGTACCCGAGATGCGGCCGTACTTTGCTGTGCTCACTTCAAATTGCTAGAACTCCGAAAATAATTTGAACTTTCAAATGGTTAAACGCTTAAAATATCCTGCAAAGTATAAACAATAAATCTAGCCGAAAAGGAAAAATTGATTTTCTGAAAATCTCAAAGTGGTGCAACTAATAAGATTTTGTTGTTCTTCAGATATTTCCTAAGATTCGAATATTAATAAAAATGATTCCCCGTTATCAGTAATACTACTACAATATTATATCGTATTTTATTATAATTATTGTTATAAGCAGTCTAAAAAGTTGCAATATTACAATATTATTGGAACAAATTTCAAAAAGTAAAGGTGTAAAACACTTTATAATCTTATTTGATAAAAATTCTGGGTGCAAAATAATTGTAAGCGAAGTTACAATGGTATAACTGCAAACATTACTTCTATGAACAATTAAACGCTGGTAAATCCGTTAAATCAATAATTTTCTCAAAATAAATTATACAGTGATGTTATATGAGTTAAAATAAATGAGCCATCAATTTCAAATTCAAAAAAGAATTATCTCCTCAAGAAAAAGGAACAGAAAAGGTGTAGAATCTTTAAAACGCTCTCCTGAAAAAGTACTGTGAAATTATAGGGAAAATTAAATTTATTAGAAATCAAATTAGACTAATGAATATTTGTTTTTTAATTATAGTCTAGTCAACTAAATAAAAGCCAATTCTGATAGGTTTTACTAACACAATGAAATACTAGGAAATTTCTCCAATTTTGTATCGAGCGACAACAGAAAATGAACAAAAGCAAAGGTGTCAACTAATATGATCGTATAGATTACAATTTCATCTGTGGACCTTGTTATTCCGGCCCGTGACACATTCGATTGACAAGCTTTACCTCGACTTATAATAAAGCGCGCAAAGCTCTCTATTTTACGGTAACAAGGTGTCACAGTGATGAAGCAACAAATCTGCGTGGGAAAGTAAGTACGAACGCCGTATTTAATTCAAGTGTGCGTTATTAGATTTTAAAGTTTTTCTGCTAATGTCTTAAAAAGGATCTTTTTCAATTCGTTTAAGATAAATGTCACATGTACAGCAAATATACAAGACAATAAGCAATTTAGAAGATGGAATTCATGACACACTTCAGGAGCGAAATTCATTCTTCACAATTTCCGTTCGCTTGGCGGCATTCATGTATTTTTCTACGACCACTGCTGAAAATGATCAATATTGTGCAAACAATTAACTAAGTATGCGCATCCTTACGCACGCCGTGTGTTATAGAGTAAAATTGAAAAGTTAGGGACTTTTATCAACATTGTGTTGGAAGCGTAATTGACAGTGACAGTGACAGTTCAGTTTAATTCTGAGATTCCGGTCAAAAAATAAATTAATAAAATTTAATTAATAAATTTAATTAAATACTTTTCCTTCCATACCCAATTATTAATAATTTTGATAAATAAAGAATCAAAAACTTTTTGATTTCTACATAGCGTTACTAAACTTATAAAACGATTCTGCTAGTGGATACAATTGTACGGAATGTTGTAAATTGCTTTATGACCTGCTGCAAAGGACTGCTTACTGGCAATAGATAAATTACTTTGGAATTTCTTACAAATTTAGTTGAAAAACGTTACACCAAACTCGGCTTGCTGTAAGAAAATACATATTACTGTGTGCATTTTCTCTATTTTTATTGTAAAGTGAATTTTTAGTAACTTACATAATTAGTGAGTGTTTAATTGTGAAGAAATGGGAAATATTACAAGTGGTTTAATGTGTCGAGATGAAGATGTTAATTCAATGCAATATTAATAAATATCAATCAACAAGTTGATCAGTTTCAAAGACCATTTCTAAAAATGGTACTGAAATTATGGGGATTTTCTGATTCTGTGTGTGATAAATTCGCATGTAAGTAAATTTGTTGTAATTATAATTTTTCCCACAATTTTAGCTTACCGAATGAAATTTGTAAAAGTTCTACAGGTTTTTTCAATGTAACAGCTATTAAACAAATTGTTTTTTAGTTTATTTCCGTCGGAACGAAAAGTAAGAAGAGATAAAAAGAAAAGGACATGCAAACCAGTTGTTTCTATAACAGAATTAATAGTAACGACGAAGGAAAAGAAATAATTTTGATTTTCTTTTATACATTTAGTGTTATTTATCTATCTTATAACAAATTTTACTTTTTAGCGGTTGTAGAGCTCTTTGTAAGAATTTTAAAAAACCCAAGCGTGACTGAAGTACGTGAATTTGCGGAAAGAAAATCTGCATAAAGTGGAATGGTAATTATTGAAGCATTCAAACTGGTCTATATTGGTAAATTTTTATAATAATATGTACATGGTACAATATAAGCATTTTGTTTCTTTGTTTTTAGATCGATGTAGATTTTGGCCAATAATTTCTTGAGAGAAAAACAATTTATTTGTGTGGCGGCCAAAATTCATTGAGAAGGCTAATGACTTCGACAAACTTCCATATCATACTTATACGTACATCTGTTACCAAATGATAATGTGGTTCTTAAACTGAAAATGTATTTTTAAACAGGATGTGATGTGATGTTAAATTTTCACCTACTAATAAAAATATGTATGAGAAATAACTTTATATCCTAAAATTCCTTCAATTCAAGCATTCCACTCTACAATTCATGAAAATTAGAAAAAAATTATTGTATTTACAAGTGCTTATTTAATATAATAAGAAGGCCATCTTCAATTCTTACATAAGAAAACGCATTAATTAAGAACATTCTTAAGTAATTAAATAAAAGTTCTTGAAATCAACATGACCTATTCTTAAATGTAAAACTTATAAAAGTTCTTAAAATTAGAGCGACCCATTCTTGAATTTGTCACGAAAAATCAACGTTTTTGAAATTGAGAATGTACCGTTCTTAAATTTGCCAAATAGAACAAACATTCTTGAAATCAAGCATGACCAACTCTTAATTTGACAACAAACAAATTGATTTTTTTTTACTCTTCAGTTTTGGAATAAAATTTTAAACCATAACATTTTTGAACAGAGGATGAAGAGACCTTTCAAATGAGGTATCACAAGCCCCCCTTCCCATTTAAAAATTTGAGGGTTGCAACTATCACTCGCAGGGGGTTGAGGTTAGGGATGAAATATTCACTTTACAAGATATCATGTGATAGACTAAAAATTACGTTTCGGGATTTTTTTCAATATGCACAATAATTGAGATAATAAATTTATTCCATTTCGCTGGCGCTCACTGTATATGTGTGCAGACTGAATTAGTAATAACGTTTTATTATGATAAACAACTTCAACCATCGGTTTTTTTATCGTCGTCCATTAACCACCAATCGCTTTTACAAATGGAAATAGTGCAGTTCACAATTTTGGTCTGCGCTACTGAATTGGCCTTATTAAATTTTCTAAATTTTACAATCATTATTTGCTGATTAAAAATCATACAATCGATTTCAAGTTTCTTGCTCATTACTATGCAAATCAGCTCAAAATATAACAAGCGGTTTGAAAAAAAATTATGAATTAGTGAAGAAAATTATTTATCTCCCAATCTCCAATCGACAGCCATATTTTCATATCTAATACATCTGCATTGCGTAAGTTGGTACATCTTATCAAGTGACATAATTAAATTGTTCCCTTTTTGCTTTCGAAAATTGAAATATAATCCGCTTAGAAAGTAAATTGAATAATATTTTTTATGAACAGAAAATAATCTTTATAAACTTGATACTGAAATGGCATTACAGCGTTGCTTGCCAGTATGATAATTTGCTTTGTGACATTGTAGACACCGCAGATAAAATCTATAATAAGAACGCCGGAACACCGGATTTGCCATATAAAAGTGATTACAACTGAAAGGTTTTGAATCTATCCAAAGTAATTTCGCTATAATAAATTTTTAACAACCTCACTTTCGAAAAAATGTACCCTATCGTATCAAGTTAACGGTTATATCGGAAAACGATTGTGAAGTCCGGGAAGACAACAACTCCGGCCGTAAAGTGTGCGCGTTGTTTTCTTATACTGGAAAATCTTCACCGATATGAAGCCTGATTAACACTGAAATATCATACACCGGGTGATTCAACATTTTTGTGTTTTTCTTTTTTTTGGTTTAACAATATTGTTATTCTAACAATGTTTTCGAATATGAAGAATACAAGATTGCAAGTTATTTTTGACAAAAAAAAAGTTTTGATTCGAATCGGTAATAAAAAATACCACCTTCCATTTAAAAACATCTTCCGATACGAAACAGGTGTTATGTAACTCTACAAATGTTAAGGCTGGGGAACCCAACCTCAAAAAATGCAGAGTTTTAAGAAACTCAGTATCGCTTAGAAAGTACTTATCAATATATAATATGCGAAGCAACAGTTGTAAACATAATGTTACCGCATCTAATGATATATTTGATTTGGTGAAGAAGTTCCTAGTTTTCAAAAATTAACCTCCGAAAGTGCAATTCTCGCAAAAATGTAGTAGTGAAGGTTTTTTACTGAAATCTTTAGAGTTACGAAATATTTTACAATGCACTTTACAACACTTATCGAGAATATATTGCCTTGTAAGAAAATATTTTTTTTATTGCGAGAAAGTTGATAACTTAAGAAGAACAAAATTGGCAACAATATTTTTTTGAAAATTTAGTGTGCCAGTAAACTCAGTTCAGCTCAAGAAGTAAGTTATATTGTAGAAATTTCTTCGGGGTACTTATACTAAACATATAGTAGTATAATATGACATTTTTTTATGATAAGATGGTGAATATCTTTGAAAAAAAATCTAAAAGTTGTGGTACGAAATACAGTATTATTTGATCGCGTTTTTTATTGCTTTCCAAACACAACATCGTCAACAAATTGCATAAAAATGTTCCTTTAGCACCTAAGAAATAGTTTCCGTAAACCAAATTGGATAAATGTCTAAATTTTACATTTTCGGGGAAAAGTTGTTTTCCCATAAGATTTTAGTCAAATAGTTCGTCCATTTACTCACAGATTTCCTGTCACATCTGTACCTTTTTGACTGACGGCATGGATAGAATAATTTGTATTAAAATGAACACTTGATATAGTGCAAATTGTTAGGATATAACCATATTCGCACACGTAAGGATATAAAACTCTAAAAATTTATAAAAATACACACTTGATAATGCAAAATATCCATGTTCGCACGCGTAATGATATGAAACATTTTCGAGCCTACTAAATTGTACAATATATATTAGTTTCGAATAGCATCGTAGGAAAAATTGTTTGAAGCATCCATTCACAAAAAATTACAAAAAAAAAACCAGTAAATAATGCAGCAATCGCATTGACTGATTTTACCGCCGTTATCGCCGCAGACAATAATATAAATAATATTTATCAAATTCTAAGAGTATAAAAATGGGGATAAAGATTACTCTTTGCATAATTGAAAATGTGTTTGCAGCCTGTTACGGGATTAATTATAGCAGGTACATCTATGAAAACACAAAATTGGCAAAGAATTAGCAAAAAATTATAGACTAATGTTTTTTCCGACTGAGTTTACCGTCGTTATCGCCGCACACCATAATATAAATAATATTTATCAAGTTACGAGCGTATGAAAAACGCGCAACTCGTTTTTTTGGTTCTTTCTCTGTTCAATACTGAAGTTTCAAACCTTATTTAGGATACCTCTTTGGTTGCCTAAACATTTTTTAATTTAAGGGGCAAAATTGGTGCCCCCTGAGCGGAAGAATTGTGCATTACTTAGCAGTTCCCGGACCTTAACAAAATCTGTACCACGTTTTTTAATTCCAGAAACGGTTAGAAGACAGTAAAAAAAATTTTTTATTTTATGTTGATAGTACTGGCATTTTGCATCTGTCAGTTTGAGGTTATATTAATAATGTAGCTTTAAAATTAGAAAATATAGCACAAAACGGTTCTGTCCAAGGAAGCAGTGTGACTATTTTCGAAGAAACTTCCAAAGAGGAAAATTATATCGCCAATATTCTGTAACATTCGAGTAATTCTGTCAAAATTGTGTACTGATACCAATATAAAGTACAAAAAAATTAAAAACGCACCATAATCACTTGATAGGTAATGTTTTAACATTTGTCGTAGTAGCTGGAATATACCATAACAATCAAAATGTTGTGGCTCTTTTATCTGAAACTTTTCCACACAAGTTTCTCCTAGAAAGTTAGAATCTGGTCAACATGGATTACTACTGTAATAATTCAGATGGGAAACTTATATTTAATTCGTTGTTTTCCCGGTTCGTAGCTAAGGGGCGCAACGTTACAAGCCGACGCAAGACTTCAAAGAAAACTGCCAATATTACGACCACGCGATTACCTCTCCTGAACGGTAGATGACGCCGTGAACGCGCAGTATTCAATTTTAAAATTCGATCAATCGTTGTGTAATATCCGTAATTGAGATGGTTGTGCAAATATAACTTTACTGAATATACATCTCGTTAGAAAAGATTGCAACGTGAAATAAATTACATTTTGAAAACTTCGCTTGTGGATGAAATTGCGTTTTTATTTATTTTGTGGTGCATACAAGAGTTTTAATTGCATTACGCGTTTGCATTGGAATAAACTCGATATATAGATTTAATTGGGGCTAAATCAGCTGCAATTGACTCAATCAATTGACAATATTCTTGTGAATATGTCTTTCGGGCTATTAAAACGTTACTTTTTCAGTATTCACGAAATTTCCTTGCAAAAATCAAAATAATGTACAAACTACAATTACTACACTATAAAATAGGCTTTTACTTTTTGGAATTTTATTATTCCAACGGCGTCAGAAAGCTATAGAACCATATCAATGGAAATATTTTTCTTTGTTCTTCACGTTATCAAAATTTATAATTTTGAAGCACTATGTCAAATTTGACTGTATATGCAGACAGATGGAGAAAAGAAATAAGTATTTTACCTGCTTGTAAGAAACACCTTCAATTTTATGATTTGAAGCTAATTCCTTATTAGTAGAATTGTTGATATCCCAAATTCCTATTCGAAGCTTTAAAGTTCCTAATTATATCAATTTGTCGAATAGCTAATAGTGACTTTATTAGGAACTTGGAAAGATCTGACGTCAAAATAATTCAGCAACTACAGATACAATTGAATTATAGATAAACGTTTTTTTCTTGAAATATAAGTGAATCAACAGTTCGACAAATACGATGAATGAATTATTTTTCTACTTATTTCGATGTATGCATCAAAACTAGACTCAACGCAAAACCAACTTTCATTAGAAAAATCAAAAGGCGTCCTGCATTAGAGACATTGAAAACGCTGTTTTGTTCACGCGCTGAACAATGCTTTTTGCGTTCAAATTATGAGCTGGAACACCAAACGAATAAAGTAGAAATAAAAATGGCGAGTAAAACGTTGCAACCATAAGAAGTTATTTTAGTCGCTTTCAAATTGCAACCTTCACGGAGAAAATATTCATATTTCCGAACTAATTTAATTTGCCCCAAAAATTCCAATAAAAAAAGAAACACAATTTCGACGTATCGTTTTTTTGTTTCTCTGAAAACAACTTTAAAAAAATGGACCACGTTAAATAAATAAACGACAACAATGTAAAGTTCATCTCGTTCCAGAAATGAAAGATAATGCAATTATATCACGTGAAGCATTTAATCCCCCAGATGAGATAGCGTAAACATTGTTTTAAATTAAGCAAACTTAATAAAAACGACTATTAACGCTGTATATCTGTGGGATGAACAATCTTTTAACATATCCCCGGCGTCTCTCATCTCTCAATGTTATTAAAGCAACGACAGGTTGTTCATCATAAAATTGCAGGGTGCCATAATACGAAATTGCACCCGAAATGTGTTTTTGTTGTAAATTTGTGTTTTGCTAAAGGTTAAGTAAAATTATGGAATCACATTACAGATACATATAAAAACAGACATGAGTGTGTGTGTGTGTGTAGGTGTGTGCACCCGTTGTAACGAAGGTTTTAAAATAAAGGGATGGAAATGAAGAAATTAGTTGTAAATACTATACAATTCGTTTATTTTTCATTAAATTATTGTTTCGATTTAATTGAAAATTATTTTTAATTTAAAAAATATTGTTTGCTATAGAATTCAAATGCTTCTATCCTCGATTCCATTTATTATTTTATTTGTCTAACGTGTCTAAAAGCTTTTATTCCCTAAAGACTCGTTGCCCGTTTTTCGACAATCAATTTGAATACCGACATTAATTCAATTTTTACAATGTATTGATTAGAAACAAATGTTTTCATCCAAAAGGCAACGAACAAATTATCAATTATTTTACTCCTTACTCATAGCACTTAAAAAACGTCACTTAATATACCGAGCGTTTTTTATAAACCGATATCTATACTTTTATAGAAAACGAGTTAATGCATTGTAAAATCAAAAAAGCAATATTGTAACAAGATCCCTTCATCTGCTCATTTCTTCAATTAGAACTAAAACAATGTGTTTTGAAAATATATCGGCAATGTATATTTTTCTAAAAAACGAGTCAGTGCATTAAAAAAATATTGTAGCACTAAAAGAATGTGTTGACGATGTGTTACAAAAATATACACAACGGCTATGTATACTATTATAAAAAAACTTGCCAAAGTATTGAAACAAGACACTTTCATGCACTAATATCTTCAATTAGCACTAAAAACAATGGGTTGACAATGTGTTGTGAAAGTATACATATCCGTTATATATACTTGTAAAAAAAATTACTTAATGTACTGTAAGGCGAGAAAAAAATATTGCGACAAGACACCTTCATCCACTAATGTCTTAAATTAACTCTAAAAAAATGTGTTAATGATGTGCTATGTAGATATACACATCCGCTGTGTATACTTTTATAAAAAACCTTGCCAATTAGAGGTAAAGCAACCAAAAGTATTGAAACAAGACACTTTCATGCACTAATATCTTCAAGTAGCACTAAAAACAATGGTTTGACAATGTGTTGTGAAAGTATACATATCGGTTATATATACTTTTACAAAAAATGACTTAATGGATTGTTAGGCAAGAAAAAAATATTGCAACAAGACACCTTCATCCACTAATGTCTTCAATTAACTCTAAAAAAATGTCTTAACGATGTGTTATGTAGATATACACGTGTATACTTTTATAAAATAACTTGCCAATTAGAAGTAAAGCAACCAAAAGTATTAAAACAAGACATTTTCATGCACTAATCTCTTCAATTAACACTAAAAACAATGAGTTGACAATGTGTTGTGAAAGTATACATATCGGCTATATATACTGGTATTAAAAAATGACTTAATGCATTGTAAGGCAAGAAAAAAATATTGGAACAAGACACCTTCATCCACTAATGTCTTCAATTAACTCTAAAAAAATGTGTTAATGATGTCCTATGTAGATATACACATCCGCTGTGTATACTTTTATAAAAAACCTTGCCAATTATAGGTAAAGCTACCAAAAGTATTGAAACAAGACACTTTCATGCACTAATGTCTTCAATTAGCACTAAAAACAATGGGTTGACAATGTGTTGTGAAAGTATACATATCGGCTATATATACTTGTATAAAAAAAATGACTTAATGCATTGTAAGTCAAGAAAAAAGTATTGCAACAAGACACCTTCATCCACTAATGTCTTAAATTAACTCTAAAAAAATGTGTTAATGATGTGCTATGTAGATATACACATCCGCTGTGTATACTTTTATAAAAAACCTTGCCAATTAGAGGTAAAGCAACCAAAAGTATTGAAACAAGACACTTTCATGCACTAATGTCTTCAATTAGCACTAAAAACAATGGGTTGACAATGTGTTGTGAAAGTATACATATCGGATATCTATACTTGTATAAAAAAAATGACTTAATGCATTGTAAGGCAAGAAAAAAATATTGCAACAAGACACCTTCATCCACTAATGTCTTAAATTAACTCTTAAAAAAATGTATTAACGATGTGTTATGTAAGTATACACATCCTCTGTGTATACTTTTATAAAAAAAACTTGCCAATTAGAGGTAAAGCAACCAAAAGTATTGAAAAAAGACACTTTCATGTACTAATGTCTTCTATTAGCACTAAAAACAATGTGTTGACGATGTGTTGTGACAGTATACATATCGGCAATGTATACTTGTATAAAAAATAACTTAATGCATTGTAAGGCAAGAAAAT
Organism: Dascillus cervinus; assembly: GCA_949768715.1. NCBI lineage: Eukaryota > Metazoa > Arthropoda > Insecta > Coleoptera > Dascillidae > Dascillus > Dascillus cervinus. Next base: position 35,401,211 of record OX458316.1, read on the forward strand.
AATATTGCAACAAGACACCTTCATCCACTAATGTCTTCAATTAACTCTAAAAAATGTGTTAACGATGTGTTATATAAATGTACACATCGGCTGTGTATACTTTTATACAAAACTTGCCAACTAAAAGTATTAGAACATGCGCTATAATGTCTTCAATTAGCATTAAAAAAGTGATAACAATGTGTTATGACACTATATCAGCTATGTATATTTTTATAAAAAAACGCCCGGTAGTATTTTACATTATTAACCAGGTAAAACTGTTTTATTCCAGCAAATGGTTGTAATTCATTTGTAAATAAGATTAAATATTGAAATCCTGTCACTAGCAGTTGTGTCAAAACTCAAATGTCAACAACGTTGTTAACCGGTTCGAATAAATTCCAATAAATGACGTTTACAAATAATGAGTAGTAAGTAACAAGTAAACTTATTAATGGGTTTCTTGATTGGATGAACACTTTATTTCAATGCAGATTCTTATTTTATGGTTACGGTTTGCTATTTCTTATACAATATAAGGCGTTTTCTAAAGCTGTGAAAAACATATTTTTTTTACTTTATGTTGGTAGTAATGGCAATTTACATAATTATGTCAGTTTAAAGTTACATTAGTAACATAGCTTTCGAACTAGAAAATATAGCACAAATCGGTTCTGTTGAAAGAAGCAATATGACTAGGTATTTTCAAAGAAACTTCCTATGAGGAATACTTTGTCTTCAAAATTCTGTAACGTTTGAGTGATTCTGTCAAATTGTATAGGTTATGGTACCAAGTACTGGTTATTACCAACATAAAGTAAAAAAAAACTTTTTTTACAGCCTTCTTAATCGTTTCTCAAATTAAAAAGACACTGGTAGTTGTAAACAATTTCGATTATTATTGTAAAATCGCAAACTGTATTGGAGTTATGATTAAAGAAGGTTTTTGGGATTTAATTAACTGACCGATTCAATATCTAATAACAAGAATGAACCTCAGGTATTTTCAATTACATAAATGTTCCGCATGAAAAAGTATAAGCGTTAAATGTGTCTATAAAGTACGCAATAAAACGGTGTACGTGTTTTATAAGCTGCATCTATTTCCTCGCCAACAAATTGCTGCTCCGTCCACAATTTGCCGTTATTAGCACTTAATTGCGCCCCAGAAAAATGTATATTTAAAAATCACAATATCTCAAATTAGCAGCGCCGAAGTGCTGCAACCTTTCGGTGAACTTTGCCTAATCACTCCGTCACTTAAAAAATGTACTCATTGATTCTGCATCGTTATTGGCTTGTCGGAAAGTTGAAAACTTTTTCTCTTTTTAATTGCTACAACTTCCTGGTATTCATTAATTGATTTGTTTTCGCTTTGGAATTCCGGTTGCAATTACTTTTTGCGATCGGCTTTCTCCTAATCCTAAAATTTGTGTCAATAGCAATAAGCGCCGATATTTGTTACGGGAGTAAACTAGCTGAAAGATGATTTAGTCGGAAAAGTTGAGCTTGTGGAAATTGACGCGAGGGAGCACGGAACACCTGTGGCGTTTTAGTTCAGTAATAACAAAGTAATGATGCAAGGAAAAATGTTTTTTCTGGTATTAAAATTTTTGGACGTTTAAGGTCACGCATATTAACGCCGTCTTAATTGCATTATTAACACAAATAAAAAATTAGGGCCATTAAATTGAGGCTGCTTTAATTTAAATTTATAGAATCGTTTCTCATTTTTATACAGTGGGGACGCGTGGGTTGGAACAAATTTATTTAAACTTCATGGGTTTGGTTTTCGGAAAAACGCTCGGAATCGTCGATGGTAAATTCATGTACAGGGTGAGTTAAGTTTTACCGCCCCGGCCATAATACACCTATTAAAGATTGAGGGGAAAGTATGCAATTTACATGTTACATCAGTTGAAGTTTACACTTTCGATTAGTGCTACAAGTTTTCCAAATTTTTATTTGATGCCAAAAAAGTAAAACAAAGAGTTTCGGGTAAAATATCCATGTTTGGCTTTTTATTTCAAAATTTGTCAAATTATTCGTAGCATTGTTAATTGCAATTTAATTCGTTAAGAAATTATTACCTTTTGAGTTAAATCAAATTTAACATAAAGCACGAAAAATACTTTTATTTATGACTTTCCAACAATGGATAATACGGTCTACCACGTAACAATACCTGATGATCGACCCATAAAACTGAAGGGAACGGCGTTTTAGTTGTTGCCAGACCAGTATTCTGGAATTTGTGAGAAAAATAAAATAAGTTTTTCATAGGTAAATATTAAGTTTATTCTATAAAAGATGCTCAAAGTGATGCCCCATTACCCATAAATTAAAAGCATTTCAAGCTTCTCCTCGACTGAGTATTGCAATGGCATGATTATACCTGAACTAAACACAAATGTTCACTATTCCACAAAACAAAGTTTTCATTTTCACTTTTTACCAACGATGTTTAAGTGTTGGAAGATTTGTTGCGAATGTGAATGTTTCTTTATTCACAAAGTGACCTAGGGTTGTAACCAGGGTTTTTAAACTTTGGGTAAATTAAGCAATTTATTTTATGGGAAGGTTCAATAACCGATAGGTATATTGACTTTGCAGACCGCAAAATTAAAACACAAAATTGTAGAACGAAAATTAGAAGCTGGTAAGCGATTTTCTTATCAAGTTTAAAATCTAATATTGCAAAAATTATTTTTTATTATGATTATAATTACCGTGTAGCTGTTAGTTACGATGTTGTGAACTTTTAAAGAAATAGCGAAGACCCTTATTCCGGTCCTGTAAAATGTAACGTTGTACTTTTTAACTTAACTTTACGACTGTCATAAATAATCAGCCAAGTACCCAAAACCAATACCATTGTTAGGTGAATTGGTCAGCTTATGTCGTAAATCATTTAAAAAAATACCCTCTAATACGAAAATGGCTTTATTTAATTAACCCAAATTACTAAAATTATTTCAATTACACTAAATTGTGTGAAAATATTTTACTGTTCGTACATCAAAAAAACTAATAAATTGAACAATTAGTAATTGAAAGAAAGCCAAAATTTTACCTGATTAAAAAAAAAGATTTTTTCTTGGTTTCTATGTACCTTAATAACATAAAATTACTCATGCAATTTATGAGAATGGACAAATTATTTTAAAGGCCTATTTTGCCACGGGCGGTAAAACTTAACTCACCCTGTACAAAGCCCCGCCTAAAAATAAGTTACGACTATCAACTTTATTTTTTCAAATGGAAACACCTAATTTTTATTTCATTTTTGAATTCTGCATCGAATTCGAAGTATTTTTATGTACCATGTCCTATACCCAAACTCAACAGTTATCGAAAAATTTACGATTGAACATATCAATAACTGCGATTGTATCCTACAAAATTTATTTCACTCTATGGTCTGAAAAGGACCGATTTATTAAAAAAACAGAACAACAAATCAAATTAAATGTTCAAACTATTGACCATTGACTTCCTGACAATAGGCAAGTCGAAATTCAATTTCTCCTAACACTTCAGTTAACGTTTGTGGCTGGATTTGTTGTATTTCGGCTATAATTCTATTCTTCAATTCATCAATATTTTCCGGTTTATTGAAGTAGACTTCAGATTTCAGAAAACCCCATAGATAAAAATCTAATGGGGTTAAATCTGGAGACCTGGCTGGCCATTCGATAAAACCTCTCCTTCCGATCCATCTATTTGGGAAAATATTATAAAGGTATTCTCGTACTGTTCTCGAATAGTGCGGGGGCGCTCCATCCTGTTGGAACCATATTGAATCTGCCGGTATATTTGGGGTCTCATTATTCAGGTAAAGTGCACTTACACTGGGTATTATGTCATTTTATAGTAAGTCTAAATATTTGTCAGAATTTCCTCAATAAAAAAGAACCCACAATTGAAATACCCACAATTCCGGCCAAAACGTTTACTTTCTGAGGGAATTGTGTATGACTGTGCATTCTCCAAAGGGGGTTTTCTGGTGCCCAATATCAATTTTTTTTTACCTATTTACCGAACAATTCGAACAAAATGTTGCCTCGTCGGAAAAAACTATCTTACGTAAGAATTCCGGGTTGCATTGCATCTATCCATTATTATTTCGCAAAATTCTAATCTGCGGTTGAGATCGCCTTCAATAAGTTCCTGAACAAAATGTACTTTGTATGGGTGCCATTTGTTCTTGTGTAAATACTTTAGAACAGAAGATTTACTTACTGACTGTTCTGCAGCTACTTGTCGACTTGATTTGTGAGGATTTTCTTGTAAATCGAGCAAAACATTCAATTGTGTGTTTTCTGGAAATGTAACATGGTTGGTTTTGTAATTGTCTCTTACGTGGCCAAAGTCTCTAAACTTTTTCTTTATCGTACTAACTACTGATTGTGTAATAGGCCTCTCCGGGTACTTATCATTGAACAATTCGCAACCATTTCTGTCTTAGAATCTACTTTTTCTGACTCAGAATTTGATTTTTCTGATCGAGAATCGATTTTTCTGACTCAGAATCTGCTTTTTCTGGCTTAGAATGTAACTTTTCTGACATAGAATCGATTTTTCTGTCTTAGAATCTGCCTTTTCTGAGTCAGAATGTGATTTTTCTGTCCGAGAATCGATTTTTCTGTCTGAGAATTGATTTTTCTGTCCGAGAATCGATTTTTCTGTCCGAGAATCGATTTTTCTGTCTCAGAATCTACTTTTTCTTATTCAGAATGTGATTTTTTGACCGAGAATCGATTTTTCTGTTTTAGAATCTACTTTTTCTGACTCCTTCAGCTTGTGTTCGAGTATTATCACCATATCCTACCATCATCAACATTTCTAATCGTTGTTTCTCAGTTAAACGCGCCATTCTTCAAACTTTGCAACTATACTTGACAAGTCAATAATCAAAAAAACAAAATAAACACACAATTGAGCGTTTTGCTCGATTTCCAGGGCTTCCTTGATGATATTATTAGTGGTCTACTATAATAATTTTATCATAAATTTTTGAAACTTTAGGACTGATTATTTCCAAAACTTTCCTCTTCAAGATCATGCGAATTTGACATTCCCGTACTCAGAAAAATGTGCTGCATCCAAATTCGTGAACAAAAATATGGGGTGCAATTTAAAAAATTATTGATGGCGTCATAGTGCGAAAATAAAAGACGATCCTAAAATTACGAATATCAAAAAAGATGCATTTTTAAAAACAAAAATCGATGTGTCTGGGCGTTTTTTCAAAAACCAAACCCGTGAATTTTAAATGAATTTATGTTGCTCAGAAAATTAAAATTTTTCAGGTGCAACTAAAACTAATCGTTTTACGATTCTTTTACGAGCTTGAAAAAATTAGTGCTTAACAGAGCACAAATTTAGTTTCTGTGTATGAAGTAATTAATATCGAAAAATTTCCGGAACTTTAGATTACATATATAAGTTTGCACTTGTTACAATTGAGTTATAAATAGCCTTGCATATATTCTTTCATATTATATCTACAAAGCACCTTGTGCATGCAGTGCAAACTATTTCAAATATCCAGCGTTCAAATGCATATCCGTTCGCGTGTGAAGCAATAAAAATTTTGTTGTGTAAAAAAGCAGAATTAAAAGACTACCCATACATCATTAAGCACGTAATTTCGAAATGGTGCGTGTGAAAATGGTCTCCACTCAAATATTACGGACCTCATTCACATGTCTCCATAACGGTTTCAATAAAACTTCAACGCGTCAACGGATCGTTTATGTTCGACCAAAAAGAAGAAAGGGAAAGCAGACGTTTCGATTTTAAAAAAAAAAACATAACCGAGGAAAATGTCGAAAATATTGCGAACAGGCGTTTCATATTGCTGTGCGAAACAGTTTTATTGATGTAAATAAAATGGGCCGTTTAGAAGTATGTATGGATATTGTCTTGTTAAATAAGCAGGAATTAAATTGGATTGTGATTTTATTATCCGATGGATTTTATTGCGTGACAATGATGCTGATATGGTAGTAATGAAGCTGTTTTGTAAATAGCTGGATCGGAACGGCAGGGCAAGACGATTAAAAGGACACTGAAAAAACTTTATTGATTGGGAGTAATTTGAAGTTGAACGCAAATTTTACAACTTTACAACTTTGATGCCAGGCAAAAAATCGTTTTTTCTCTACTAGAACGCCTTGAAGTTTAATTTCACTACCGTTTGATCAGTGACAAGTAAGCAATTCTTTATTATTAACCTAAGGTCAGTAATGAACAAATTTACATTTTTTTAATTTTATAGAACGATTTGCTGTAATGAGCAGATACTATTTAATGGCATTGATACATTAAAATCGTGGTTTAACTAAATTAATTAATTTTTAAAAAGTTGACCTTTATTTGAATGTCAATTCTGTCAAAATAATTTAACAGTTCTTCGTTAAACGCTCCCTTAAATTCCAAAAGTACGAAAGGTGGAATTTTATATGTTTAATCATACGATCAACCATCTGCAAGTATTTCACCTTCGCAGCGAATCTCATTTTAGTTAACGTCTATTTACTTTCAGGTAAATGATTTACAATTTTTCGAATTTCTGGCGATAGAAATACAATTTATATCTTCACTCATCATTTTTTGAAAACAGCTTTAAAAAAATTTGTGCAAAGGGACAAAAAACTAGATTTAACTTAAGAAATGACAATGAAAAGTGCGCAGGTTGTTTCTTGATAAGATTCTCAGTTTAATAATTTATATTTCTTGTTGTATCTATTGATGATAATATTTTCTCTGGCGGTTTTCATAAATGATGTGACAGGTTTCTCGTCAAATTTGACTTCCATGTCACAAAGTGTCACATTGTGCTAAACACTCCCCTCCTCGACGTGAGTCACGTTACAGAAGCAAAATTATTTTCATTTATAAAGCAAAATACAATAGACATCTGAAGATTTTAATGAAAAGAGAATCTGGGGCATTCCACAGTGACGGTCGGGACATTGTAACACATTTTCTGACAATGTTTTGAGTAAATCTCTAATATAAAAAGCGAATTTTTCACGATTAATATGTGAAGTGTTGACCAGATAAATGCTTCTAACGCTTACATCCAAAAAAATACATTTTTCTACTCTTAACTGTGTGAAATGGCCATTTGTATGAGCGTGGAAATTCAGAGCAACCACCTCTTAAATTATACCAAAAAAAAAGTAGCTACCTAAACATTTTGTCTTTCATTTTATCAACATACAAATGTAGAAAAAGTCGAGCCAGTTTATTTGTACAAAAATTAAAAAACTGTGACGGTCGGGACAATCAACTGTGACGGTCGGGACGAGTAACGTTTTGAGACAAATAAATACAAATAAAATTAGGTTTTATTAAGATTGTTTTTAAAGTAAATTCTGACTCACTCCAAGGTAAATTGAAATCAAACATTTTTAATTAACAAAAACACAATATAATGTACTTAATTCTTTTCGTGTGAAACAACTTGAAGAAAACGTGGTTTTTCTTATTCATGTAAACAATCCGTTTTTAAACCAAAAGGACCCAAAACATAATACCACTGGTAATACCAACATTGAAGAAAAACACTAGAAAATACTATTTTTTTAAAAATATTCTAAGTGACACTTAAAATATAGATTACATACTACATTTTCAGAATTATATCAAATCGATTACTACATTTTCAATACAAAACTATTTCCTAGTACTACAATAAAACAGCAAAATTGTTACGTTACGTTGTTCAATTTCTGAAAACTTGTCAATTAATACATAAACCCTTGGCGAATTTACATTGGCTATTTATCAAGAGTTGCTAAAATTTTACTTTTTTGAAAATACATTTTTTTTAAAATCCCTAACCCCCTGTCACAAACTGTCACAATTCCGTCAACTCCCTCCCCCGCCAAACATGTGACATCATTTCTGGAGGCGCCTCCTCTAGTTGTAGGTTATACATCTGAATATACTTTAACAAATTTTTGTAAAAAAATATTTTCCTTGCATCGCTTATTTCTTCATAAAGACAATATGTATCGGCAAAGAAACAAGAATCTCGATGTTGTAAGAAAAATTCAGTAAACAACTACGTATGTGGCATTCTTCTTGGACATTATGTGACAAGCCAAAAAAACATGTCGTAACCCCAATTACACACAATAGTTGCAATTCCTGAAAAGTTTGTTAAAAAAAGTTCACTTAAATTTCAAACAATTTTTTACAATAAAAATGCATTACTACTTCAATTTTAACCAAAAACATTTGCAATTTAAGTAAAACTGCTACAACAATAAAAATTATTTAGTCGCCATAATTCAAGAGTCTATTTAAATCTCATTTAAAAAAATACAACTAACGCCGAACCTTTCATTTCGCGCGCATTTACCCAAAGGACATAAAAGAGGCCTAAACGGTTGTTAACTTCACAATTTCACGAGTTTAGAATGCCGCGGCGTTTTAAATTCAATAAAACGCGATTTTTTTAACAATTCGCAAATGAACGGTTAAATTTTCGGCCTCCCACGTAACTTAAGATGAAAAATGATGAATTCAGGCGCCACTTTGCCACTTTAATTTGACACTATGACATACATTGCGGCGAAGGTGTGCACTGGGAATTATATGTCACGTCACGTTGTGACTGATGGACTGATTTGTGTATAATAAATAATTGTCGTGCAAAGGTCCGTTATTAAATTTGAATTCAGGGACGTAATTAGAAAGTTTATGCGCCCAATCTGCTCATATTGATTGCTGCAGCGTCGCCTGGCAATTGCCCCATTTGTTTAATTCTGTTTGTTTGGATGCATTTTTTCGGGATCAGTTGTAATAAATTAATTTAAAAAACAGTTTTGACCTTTTCTCTGATTCCCAATGGGCTTGTTGGGGGCAACAGGCTTAATTTGCATTAATTTAAAATTTGTGTGAATAAGCGATTCGTTTATGCAATTTTATTTAAGAGCCAATCGTTAAGGGTTTGTGGAAAAAATTCTATGGAACGACAATTACCATTGGAATTAACATTTTTTTGAATTACACTTCGCTTGCGACTGTGCGAAGTAATTTTAACTTGTCAACGCACATTCTACAATTAAGAATTGTTAAAGTTACTTACAAGTTTTTCCTTTTTTTTATAACACCATTTTTTTAAAACCTTTTCACATATTACAAATTTAACTCCACAAACATTTTAAAAACACATTTTAAAACATTGTCGATTTACACATTAATTAAAAAATAGTTTAAAACACATTTTATAAACACATTTTAAAACATTGTCAATTTACACATTAATTACAAAACATTTTAAAACACATTTTAAAACATTGTCAATTTACACATTAATTAGAAAATAGTTTAAAACACATTTTAAAACATTGTCAATTTACACATTAATTAAAAAACATTTTAAAACACATTTTAAAACATTGTCAATTTACACATTAATTACAAAACATTTTAAAACCCATTTTAAAAACACATTTTAAAACATTGTCAATTTACACATTAATTAAGAAACATTTTAAAACACATTTTAAAAACACATTTTAAAACATTGTCAATTTACACATTAATTTAAAAACTTTTTAAAACACATTCTAAAAACACATTATAAAACATTGTCAATTTACACATTAATTAAAAAACATTTTAAAACACATTTTAAAAACACATTTAAAAAAAGTAAATTTACAATGATTAATGTGTAAATTGACAATGTTTTAAAATGTGTTTTTAAAATATTTGTAGAGTTAAATTTGTAATATGTAAAAAGGTTTAAAAAAATGGTGTTATGAAAAAAAGAAAAAATTTGTAAGTAACTATAGCAATTAATTACATAACAAGGGAAACTCGATTTAAATTAAATTTAAGAATTATTTTAATTTTTTGAAGACCTTCAATAATGTTATTAACTGATTGCTTACAATATTGGTTTAAAGTATGAATTAATTATTAAATAAATTTCACATATTTGTAAATTGAAATTGACTACTTACATGCAGATGCAGTAAAATGCACTCACTTACAATATACAGTACCACTTCATAACTAAAGTGAAACTGAAACTGAAATAAATATTAATATAACATTGGAATTTGGGCAACGAAAGAAAAAAAAAACAGAAATTCTCAACGATGCAATCAGAAATCAGTGACGAATCACTGATAGCAATAAATCGAAGGTAAGAAACTGTTTTAAATTTAAATAATTAATTACATTTTTTTGTTTCAAAATTGAGAAAGGATTAAAAGCCAGTAATGATTTGATTGTCTTGTGGCATATTTTTTATTATTTAGAGAATAATCTCTGAATGTCATTAACGTAATGCGAATGAAATTTTTGTCATATTTTAATTTCTTTTTATTTGCTCACATGTTTTAAATCGAAAACTGTATTTGGAAGATGAGCTCTAACCAAGTAATATGTAGTGCAAACAATATTAAAAATATTATTGTGTTACGGAATTCGAAGGATTACATCAAAGTTGTAACAGCACTTTAGAAAAATGTGGGGTCGTTAAAAACGTTCAGCGATTGTAAATATAATTAAAATGCATATACAGGGTGAGCAAAGTTTTACCGCCGCGATCAAAATACCTATTAAAAATTGAGGGGAAAGTATGCAATTTACATGTTACATCAGTTGAAGTTTACACTTTCGATTAGTGCTACAAATTTTCAAAATCATTTTTATTTGAAACCAAAAAAGTAAAACAAAACGTTTTGGGTAAAATTTCGATGTTTTATTTCAAAATTTATCAAATTATTCGTAGCATTAATATTTGCAATTTGATTTTTAAAAAACGATTACTTTTTGAGTGAAATCAAATTTAAGATATAAAGCATGAAAAATGCTTTTATTTATGACCCATCAAACTGGACGAGACAACTTTTCAGTTGACGTCAAACCTGCATTCTTAAATTAAGTTTATAAATGAAGTCAAGTACCGTATATCAATGCCATTGTCCGGTAAATTGGTCTACTTATGTCGTAAATCATTTAAAAAGATACCATCTAATACGGAAATGGCTTTATTTAATAAACGCAAATTAGTAAAATTATCTCAATTACACTAAAAACTAATAAATTGACCAACTAGTAATTAAGATAAAGCCAAAATTTTATCTGATTAAAAACGATTTTTTTTTCTTGTTTCCATGTTCCTTAATAATATAAAATTACTCATGCGATTTATGACTCCATCCTGTATGTACAGTGTAATCGCAGAAAATTCGTTTAAAAAATTACAGTTTTTTAAAAAGTTGTTTGTTATTAATTATTCAATTTGAATTTTACTAGTAACTTAATACCTGCAGGTTCTATCCGCAATTGAACTGTTTTGAGATAAATGAACTTATGTTTTTTTATTATTTAGTTTATTGTTTCTTAGGAGTAATGCCAATATACCCTAACATTATTAAAAATTAAAACTTTAATTCAATTTGATATTTGTTGTAGATAGGACAATATCACTAAGTAAGTGAAAGGTTAAAACAAAATTATTTTTTTTTCTAAATCTAAGTGAACTGAAATACAATAATAATAATAATAACTATAAACTTTATTGAACTCCAAAACTACTAACACTGAAAACAATAAGCACAGTACTTTAATAATCTAAATCTTCATCATTTGTGTTTGTCAACACTGACAATTCCTGCTAGAATTTCATTCTGTTCGTTGACAAATGAAATTTGAGTCTAGAAATGCTAACACTTTTACTTAGTTACCTGAAAATTGAAACTAACGTGCTTAGTAAAAAAGTTCTATCTGCACCAAAATGGGGCAAAATTAAATTATAATAATTCAAATACAGGGTGAGTTAAGTTTTACCGCCCGTGGCAAAATAGGTCTTTAAAATAATTTGTCAATTCTCATAAATTGCATGAGTCATTTATATTATTAAGGTACATAGAAACCAAGAAAAAATCTTTTTTTTTAATCAGGTAAAATTTTGGCTTTCTTCCAATTACTAATTGCTCAATTTATAAGTTTTTTTATGTACGAACAGTAAAATATTTTCACACAATTTAGTGTAATTGAAATAATTTTACTAATTTGGGTTCATTAAATAAAACCATTTCCGTATTAGAGGGTATTTTTTTAAATGATTTACGACATAAGCTGACCAATTCACCTAACAATGGTATTGGTTTTGGGTACTTGACTGATTATTTATGACAGTCATAAAGTTAAGTTAAAAAGTGCAACGTTACATTTTACAGGACCAGAATAAGGGTCTTCGCTATTTCTTTAAAAGTTCACAACATCATAACTAACAGCTACACGGTAATTATAATCATAATAAAAAATAATTTTTGCAATATTAGATTTCAAACTTGATAAGAAAATCGCTTACCAGCTTCTAATTTTCGTTAGTATATCTGTCTACAATTTTGTGTTTTAATTTTGCCGTCTACAAAGTCATATACCTATCGGTTATTGAACCTTCCCATAAAATAAATTGCTTAATTCACCCAAAGTTTAAAAACCCTGGTTACAACCCTAGGTCACTTTGTGAATAAAGAAACATTCACATTCGCAACAAATCTTCCAACACTTAAACATCGTTGGTAAAAAGCGAAAATTAAAACTTTGTTTTGTGGAATAGTGAACATTTGTGTTTAGTTCAGGTATAATCATGCCATTTCAATATTCAGTCGAGGAGAAGCTTGAAATGTTTTTAATTTATGGGTAATGGGGCATCACTTTGAGCATCTTTTATAAAATAAACTTAATATTTACCTATTAAAAACTTATTTTATTTTTCTCACAAATTCCAGAATACGGGTGTGGCAACAACTAAAACGCTGTTTCCTTCAGTTTTATGGGTCGATCATCAGGTATTGTTACGTGGTCACAAATAAAAGTCACAAATAAAAGTATTTTTCGTGCTTTATGTTAAATTTGATTTAACTCAAAAAGTAATAATTTTTGAACGAATCAAATTGCAATAACAATGTTACGAATAATTTGACAAATTTTGAAATAAAAAAGCAAACATGGAAATTTTACCCGAAACTGTTTGTTTTACTTTGTTGGCTTCAAATAAAAATTTAGAAAACTTGTAGCACTAATCGATAGTGTAAACTTCAACTGATGTAACATGTAAATTGCATACTTTCGCCTCAATTTTGAATAGGTATTATGGCCGAGGCGGTAAAACTTAACTCACCCTGTACATTAAAACAGCAAAATTACTTTACAAAATGAAAAGACTCATTTCGACTCATAACTCAGAACTATTTCGATTGAATTATCGTAAATTGCAGTACCTCAACAAGATTCTATTTTCTCCCCTATTGGCTACATCCGGTGTAACATTTCGTCATTTCGTTGACAAACAGCCATAAAACTAAACGATTGAGAAATCAAAAATCATCCCTGGTAGCACAGAACAGGGGCGGTATGAACGTTGGCGGGAGGCGGTGCAGGACTTTCCTATATAAGCAGAACGACATATACTGCCACTCAGAGTCTTCGTCAAGGTGTGAAACTGTAACATTTATTTAACACAAATTCGTAACCTTTTACGCTACGATATCAATTACTCGACACTCAGTCGATCAGCTAATTAATTAATTCCACTTGTACTTTATTAATATTGTTGATTGGTATTTATCGAAAAAGTCCAGAAATGTGTCACAGGTCGAAAGGATGTGCCGCCGCGCCGATGACCGCTAAAATTACGAAGATCGTTCTCGTTCTGGTCCTCTTCTGCTTCACCGAAAGCGCCGCTGGTGAGTTCGATGCTTGTGTCTGTTAATCAAAGAAACAAAAAACCGGTTCGGGTTCCGCAGACCGAGATAAAATATTCTCGCAGGGGGTCAAGATCAGAACTGATTGATTTCGGCTCGTACGTTATGCATTCAGACGTGCGTTTCGATTTGAATGTACAAATTGGAAAAGAAACGCTACAATTGGTTTAAAATGATGTCGTTTTTTAAGTTGAGAGTAAATTTTATCGGTTTTGCCCGCATCACGGATTTATGCATGATTGGGCGCAAATTCGGAACTTTCAGAAAACGCAACGTCGACAAATTGTGACTATTTTTAGGAAACGAGAAATTGCAGTTTTTACGATTTTTTTCTTTCAAAAATTAGCTTGGATTTTGCAAACGTGGGAGGCACTAATTCCACCTTTTCTATTTAATCAATTGCAATAGGGGGCGGTCGAAAGCGTAGGCCAAGCAATAAAGCATTTTTTCATAACATAAATAGAAGAATTCTGCATAATTTTTAATTTGTTATAAACAATTTACAAGAAAAAATCGCGTTTTTTTTTTAGTTCTTTGTTTGTAAAATGGAAACTAATGAAGCAATCTTAATGATGTCAATAGACGAATTGTAGAGAATTAAATTATGAAGAGAATGAGAGGTTGAATGACCCGATCAGATAATTAAAATCGGAATAAACCCAGAAAGCCCAGAAAATTCAGTATTTTCTTAAAAAATTCACAATTTCGCCATTTTTTAATTTTAAAAACTGAAACTTTGTACAAAGGTAGCTACTCATATGTACTTTATGTGTGCAAAATTCTGATTCTGTCGGACTAACGGTTATTACACAATCAATATTTCAATTTATTTTTGTGATATTTTCGCGGAGGGCTGGATGCTTTTGTGATTGTTCGATTTAAATTTTAAAAACAAAATTGGAAACTAGATGTGCACAGCAACAAGAAGCCTATCTTCTTTTTTCCATAAAATGCAAGCAAATAGCTGAAAACGGTCCCGGTTCTATTCCTATATAATGCACTTCTCCTCAACGGCCCACTATTCGGCCGTTTTTACTCATATTTATGACCATTTCTCAGCTATTTTGCTGCATTTTATGGAAAAATCAAAATACACGTTTTGTTGCTGTGCACGTCTAGTTTCCAATTCTGTTTTTAAAATTTAAATCGGACAATTACAGGAGCATCCAGCCCTACGCGAAAATATCGCAAAAAAATATGAAATGGAGATTGTGCAAAAACCGTCAGAGTTGGGGTTTTGCACACATAAGTGCATATAAATAGCTATCTTTGTGCAAAGTTTCAGTTCTTGAAATTAAAAAATGGCAGAATTGTGAATTCTTTAATAAAATACAGGTAGCCCTCGATTTACGCCGGTTCAATTTACGCCGATTCACAATAACGCCGCTGTGTAATTGGGTAATTCACCGATTCTTCCTATGTTCGACTGATTTTCGTTTCAGTGTTGAGCCGTGACGTTGTGAATTCTTTTTTCCAAAAAATGTAAGAGATCCGAAACTTTGAAATTTTATTTGTTTTTCTTAATATTTTTTAATAAAAACATTTCACTTCATTTTATCTTAAAATACATTTTAAAAATTAAATTTATAATACACCTATCCCCCGATTTACACGATTCTTTTTTACACGATTTCGCTTTTACACGGTTTTTAAAATAACGAATTCAAAATAAAATGGTAAAAATGAATATTTCAGATGAGTACATATTTCTACAATCATTTTAAAACTCCGTTCACTTGGTTATACAAATTGGTGATTCCCCGTTTTGTATGCACAATAAAACTTCCTACGTATTCACGTAAATTACTGCAGTAAATTTGTGCCAGTAGAAAAGTGTACATCATTGTGTTTTTACTAATTAGAATTTTTTAAACTTCATATTTACTGGTTAGCGATAAACAATTATTTTTTGTAGCATTTTTACAATTTTTTTGGCAATAAAATTTTAAACCATAGCAGTTTTTAATAGAGCATGAAGAGACCTTTCAAATGAGGTATCACAAGCCTCTACTTCTTATTTAAAAATTTGGGGGTTAAAACTGTCACTCGAAGGGAGTTGAGGTTAGGGATGAAATTTTTACTTTGCAGGATATCATGTCATAAACGGGATTTTCTATAAATATGCACAATAATTGAGATACTGAATTTATTCCATTTGACTGGTTCGCACTGTATATTTGTTATTTTATGAATGAACTGTTATTTTAATTTTTCAAAATATCTTATTAAAAAAAATTACGTTAAATAAATGACTTTGTTTTCGATTTACACGGGTTTGCCTATAAAAAAAAACCATCTTCCGTGTAAATCGGGGGATAGGTGTATATGTATTTTGCATTATATTGTATTAATAAATAAAATGATTTGCTTTTTTTCACTTGTGTAGAACCTAACCCTATACATCACTGTAAATATGGGTTCTTTTTACGCCGATTCGATTTGCGCCGGCTTTTGTAAGAACGGAACTGCGGCGTAAACCGAGGGCTACCTGTACTGAATTGTTTGAGCTTTTCGGGTTTTCTCAGATTCTAATTACCGGATCGGGTCATTCGACCTCTTATTCTCTTTGTAATTAAATTCTCTACAATTCGTCTATTGACATCATTAAGATTGCTTCATTAGTTTCCATTTTACAAGCGAAAAACTAAAAAAAACGCGATCTTTTCTTGTAAATTGTTTATAACAAATTAAAAATTATGATTCTCGAATTGAAAATTTTGCACCATTCATCTACTACCTGTCCTTTATGTAGTATTTATGTTAAATTATGACATTTTTGCTCTGTAGCTTGGCCTAGTGTTGCATTTTTGAGATAAAACCTATTTCCAGTACTCGAAAAATTCTGAAAATTGTAAACCAAATTCTTCAATTGGCAAACTACAAAATTGCCAAATTAATTTTTTTTAAATTAAATCAGTTTGAAAATTAACTTTGATAGCGATTCATTGCAAATTTGTTTTCGCAATTTCACACACATTACAGTATACATTAGATTTTAATCATAACTGACCAAAACGTATTCTAATGTCATCTACTGTAATATTGCATTATTTACGGCAGAAGCCTCAAATGATAGCCTCGTAAAGATTACGGTTAAACTTGTAATGGTGATTTAAAAGCATAAAAACATTTACAGAAGAAGATCTGGCACAAACTGGGTCTCATCGACAACCGAAAATTTTCAAAACCCTATTGCAAGTAGTTTATGACATTTAAAATCCAATACTTTCAATTTTTTGCGTTAGGCAAGTTATATTGGCCAGATCACGTTCATTTCTTCATTGAGGGCAATAAAAATATCAAAGGTTTACCAAACCAAAATTTTTAAATCCGGATCTGAAGTGAAGATTTCTCTTAATAGCCTCCTGACGCCGTTGAAATAATTAAATTGAAAATAATAAAACGCTGTACGTCGCGACTGAAAACTAGATATGCATCGAGCTTTTAGTTATGAATGTACTTCTTAAGTTACATTGTAGTAAGAGAATACGTCGAATGTGACAAAAAAATTATTTTAAGAAAATTGGTGTGGTATTTAATTTCACTTGTTCCGAGAAGCACATTAAAGGTTAAAACGCTACTATCGGAAATTGTATTATCACTTAATAACATGATTACACACGAATTCAGTTAGCTCTGTTTAAGTTATCTCGTTCTGATCTTAATAATTTTATGCAGTGATGACTTAAAAGTTCTACAACTCCACTATGTAATTTTAACCATATTTTTGGTGAACAAGCAATAAATTTTACTTTAATAAAAAATTATGAAGCATCGCTTGGCCAAGTCAAATTTCGAATTTACCGCCTAAATTTTAGATTTCCACTAAACTCAAATTATGAAATTATGTAAAATTTGATGCAATCAATAGAATTGGCTTTTTATTTTTAACATTTTCCACAATATATTGTTGTATTATAATTAAAAGTGTTGATTAAAAACGATTGATTGTTAAAGAGGGCAATTTAAGGTTAAGAGCTCCTTCGGTACAAAAATATTTTTTTTACTTTATGTTGGTAGTAATTAATGCATAACCTAAACGTTACAGAATATTGAAGATAAAGTTGTTCTCTTTCAAAATAGTCATATTGCTCTTTTCATAAAAACGTTTTGTGATGTATTTTCTAATTTTAAACCTACATTACTGATATAACCTTAAATTGCCAGACGTAAAATGCCATTGCTCTCAACATAAAGTTAAAAAAAAATTCACAGCCGCTAACCGAGTCTGGAATTAAAAAACAAGGTATAGATTTTCTACAAATCACCGAAAAATATCCCTACATCACACTTATTATTCCCAATGATCAAGATTGAACTAAACATGGAATATTTTTGAACGTTTCATTTTATTAACAACAATAACAATAATAACAAAAATGTCACTTATTTTGCGAGCTGCAATTTTAAGCAGACGCCAAATTTAGTTTCTACTGAATTCTAAATAAACATTGACACTGGATATGTAAATCTTGTTAAAATTCGAAATTTATTTTCGAATCTACTGAAACCGCACAATGTGCGATTCGGTTGCAAATCAAGATGCAAACAAGCATCCCCTGAGCCTAGAATTTTTTAAATTCCCCCAGAAAAACGTTTCCCCAGTTCATCAAAACACATTTCATGAAAATATCTTCATTTCAGGATCCTGCCTAAGTTACGGACATTCCTGTTTGGGAGGTAGGTAATCGAATCGTATCGCAAAAACACCAAAATAACTTCAATCAATTTTCAGCTCACGGCAAAAGAAACGAAGGCGGAAGAGAGGTCGACGTTAAAATTAACCCTTCTGATTTATTGCTAAACCGAAGAATACTTTTCTCTCGCTTGTTTCAAAAACCCACAGACGATAAATACTGGCGCGGAAAGGACCTGTCGATTTTAAGGACTTTGGAAAAACAAATCGAAGACGAAACGGATTCATTAAAGAGGTAACTCGTTTTTGGGCGCAGTCAAAAATTAACATTTCGATTTTACAGACAAGAAGACGATTTTCAGGAAACCCTACTCGACGACGACTCGTTGTATTCCGATGAAATTGCGGCGCATCCAAAGCTGTCCCCGGAAAAACTCCACTTATTCAAACTAATGGTAAAAACGTAAAGTCGCGTTAATTCACGTGCTAATCTTAAAATGGTTTCAGAAGGGCAGCAAAATCAACTGAAGAATCGGGTTATTATTTAATTTATTTTAATTGGAAAAATGTTAAGGCCTTGTATACTGTCAATTAGGGCTGGAATTGATAGTATAATTATGGCCCAAAAATTCAATTATTACTTCTGAAAGACTGTAAATTGTAATGCTTGTTAATGAATTATTTATGTAAAACAGTTGTCATCTGTTGTATTTATTCCCTTATTGTGCAAACGAGAAAAAAACAAATTTCATGCAAAAGCGTTTATTAAAACTTTTAAAATAACATTCAAACTTCTTGCCAATGGATTAAATTTATGTGCGGAATAACTGGACTGGAACAATCGTAGTATTCGTTCCTGCAACCAAAACCGAAATAAACAATTAATTCAACGAAAAGCAAAGTACAATGTGATTCAAATATTTCATAATTTGCAAAGTTGTCAAGGAGGATACATGAAAACGGAAGAGGAAAAGAGATATATTAGTTATTTTTCTATTAAGTGGAGACAAATTTACACATTTAAAAGCTCTAAAATATTTCTTCTACAATTATTACATTCATTACATCCAGATACAATGAAAACAATAAAAAAGAAGAAAGAATTGTACACAATTGTACGAAAAATGAGAAAACTGGAATAAGTACAGAGAGAAAAATAAAGGGTTAAAGTGACAAATAATGCAAAAATGGTATGCCTAAATGTAGAACAGTACATGGATAACAAACAAAAGTTTAAGAAAAAACAGTAGAGAGAAAGTCCATTAAAGAATAAAAATGGGTGAAACGTTATAAAACACTTTTAAATGAAGAGATCGGAATTTTAAGGAAATGAGGAAGGAAAGAGAAGGAAAAAAGAAACTGAAAGAGAAGACGAAGAGGAGGTAACAGTAACAGTAGAAGTGAAGGAAATTATAAAAGAAATAAAAAATAAAAAGTCAGAGGGATCCAAAAGACTGACACCGGAGTTAATAAAAGCCGAAAAATTATTGACACTAATAACAACAATGTTCCAAAAGGCTATAAACGGGGAAAAACTCCCAGAAATGGAGAGAGGGTTAAATTACGTCAATATTTAAAAAAGGAAATAGAAGATGCTGCAAAAATTATAGAGGGATTAGTGTGGTGTCTATAATGGAAAGGCTATATGGAAAGATCATAAGGAATAAAATAGAAAAATGCATAGAAGGAAAAATATGAGAGGATCTGGATTTACAGCAGGATCAAATTTACACAATAGAACAATTATTGGAAAAAAAGAAAGCCAAAAACAGAACGGTACATCTCACCTTCGTTGACCTAAGGAAAGCCTATGATTCATTACCCAAATTGTGGATATGGCAAATCATGGAAAATATGAAAATACCATGCAGATGACCAAGTGATTATAACGCAAAATGAAGAAGATTTGAGCTTTATGATGAGAAAACTGATAGAGGAAATGAATCTAAAGAAAACAGAATATTTAACAACAGACGAGAAGCTTAACAACTTAGACATAGAAGATGGTATAGAAATAAAAGCAACAAGCAAATTCAAATACTTAGGGTTTATCATATCTAAAGAAGCAACTACAGAAGAAGAGAAAAAAAGTAGATTAGGACAAACAAGGGCAACTAAACCCAGTACTCTGGGATAAGCAAATAACAAGAAAACCCAAACAGAGGATAGTCCAAAGCAAACTTACTTATGGATGCGAGAATTGGATTTTAAATAAGAACAGCAAAAGGAAAATAAACGCCACCGAAATGGAATACTGGAGGAGAAATTGTCAATTAACATTAATCGATAAAATCCGAAACGAAGTTATAAGAGACCAAATAAAAGTAGAGAAAGATACCCTAACAAACATTGAAGAAAAAAGACTGATCTGGTATGGACATGTAAGGAAAGCAGAAGAACATAGATGGATAAACAAGATAACAGAATGGAGCCCGGTTGGACAAAGGAAAAGAAGAAGACCTAGAAGATCGTTTAAAGATCAGATCGATGAAGCCATGGACAGGAGAGGATTAAGGGAAGGTCAGTGGAAAAATCGGGAAAAATAAAAGAACTGATTGAAGGAAGGAAAGCTGTGACAACAGTATCAAATCCTTATCGGTATTACATTCACTCAAAATCCTATTAAATCTTCAAAATTTTGCTCGTCATTGCAAAACAGTGAACAGATAATATTGTTCCAAACTTACTCTTCGAAAAAAAAAAAAAAAATCAACAGTCAAAAGTGTGCAGAAATTTTTTAATCGCCCAATTTCTAAAATAACCTTTGCGAAACCAAAAAAATACCAATTGAGTACTTACCCCGGTACGCCTGGTTTCCTGAAAGCATTCGGTGCCTGCCGGGCCAACAAAATCCCGTCACTGTTGTCACAAATGATGCGAGCCATCGACACTTTCCTCAATTCCTGCAGCTGCTCCGGACTGAAATATCCCGGATTGATGGTAGGATCGTGATTGAAAAAATAGCGGTCCCCTTTCTTCAGCCGGAAGAACTGATCAGCTACAATGTCCCGGAAAGTGAGTCCCACCATTGCGCCGTCGACTTTCGGTTCGACCAATCCTCCGACCCACAAATCCACGTCGTCGACGGAAGCGTAGATTCTTTGTAATTTTTCGCCCAACTGAAATTCGAAACGATAAAGAAAGGAAAAAACGTGCAACTTTCCGTACCTCTCCAAATTGTTGAAAACTTTTGATGCGCTCCAATCCCACGAGTTCCCTGTAATCGTTGTAGGGTCTCAAACCATGATCTCTTCCTCGTTGGATGTTAAAAGAGGCCAAATCTACGCCGAAGGGATTTCCAGCGCGAAACATGTATTTTGTTAGCTGAAAAAAAAAAACTGATTGGAAGAAGTTTTAATGAGGATGATACCGTACAGCGTCAGTTAAAGATGTATCGACGTCTTGGATGGGTTCGCTGGTTAGAGTGTTCAAAAACTCATCCAAGAAGTTAGTTTGGCGCATGCGGGCCGGAAAGAACATTATTTCAGGGATGGCAATGGCCTCTTCCATCTTGGTCATGCTGTAAACCCTATAAGAATCGAATTAAAACAAGAAATCGCTGCAAAACCAGTTTTACTTCAAAACTCCGTCGACCATTGAATGCCCAAATCGAAAAGCGGCGGCAGCAAATTCGTTTGTAACCGAGGGTTCCACTCTCTGGTCGTAATCGTAGTAGTAACCATCTTCGCCGATTCCCAGATCGAATTCTGCAATGGCGGCCTCTCCCACGATAATTGGTAGATATTCCTTGTACGTAACCACTTGCATTTCGGCGACCAAAATTCGGCGCGCTTCCACGAACAACGTTTCGTCGTTCCAGTGAGGATTTAATTGGGCCAGTTCGTCCACCAGACGGTTGTGCTCGCGGAAAAATAACGTATGGAGGACCACCAGCGAAACCATTTGGTTGGTGCGGGTGTCACCTGAAACGGCCATTAGATTCAGATTGGAATTTATCAAAGAGAAAGAGTCTCTGAGTTAGAAGCTAGAAATAGAAAGGTTAAGACAAAGCTACAAAGTTACGAGAGATCAAATAAAAGTAGAGAAAGATATTATAGCATACATTGAAGAAAAAAGACTGATGTGGTACGGACATGTAAGGAGAGCAGAAGAACATAGGTAGATGAAGAAGATAACAGATTGGAACCCAGTTGGACGAAGGAAAAGAGGAAGACCTAGAGATAAGATCGATGAACCCAGGAGAAGATTAACGGAAGATCAATGGAAAACTCGAGAGGAATGGAGGAACTGGTTGAAGGAAGGAAGGCAGTGACAACTGTATCAAATCCTTATAATAACGGATGGAGCATAGTTTGGAACCTAAATGCCCAATTGCCGAATGAGAAGGGAGGAAGACTGAGAAGATGGAACATCCACTTGGACCAAGAATAAAGAAGATAACAGAATGGAGCCCAGTTGGACGAAGAAAAAGAGGAAGTCCTAGAGATAAATCGATGAACCCAGGAGAAAATTAAGGAAAGATCAGTGGAAAACTCGAGAGGAATGGAGGATCTGGTTGAAGAAAGGAAGGCAGTGACAACTGTATCAAATACTTATAATAACGGATGGAACATAGCTTGGAACCTAAATGCCTAATTGCCGAATGAGAAGGGAGGAAGACTGAGGAGATGGAACATCCACTTGGACCAAGAATAAATAAGATAACAGAATGGAGGCCAGTTGGACGAAGGAAAAGAGGAAGACCTAGAGATAAGATCGATGAATCCAGGAGAAGATTAAGGGAAGATCAATGAAAAAATCGAGAGGAATAGAGGAACTGGTTGAAGGAACTGTATCAAATCCTTATAATAACGGATGGAGCATAATTTGAAACCAAAATGCCCAATTGCCGAATGAGAAGGAAGGAAAACTGAGGAGATGAAACGTCCACTTAGACCAAGAATAAACAGTTGGATAGTTAAATGAAAAAAGGAAGAAAAGAAATTATCACCTGAAGAAAAGCAAGCAGATCCTTGTTCCATGGTGAGGCAAGCTTCCGGATCTTTGGTCAACGGCATCAAATCGCGTCCAAAATCGCGGAAAACGCGCAAGCGACCGCCTTTAAAACTCCTGAGATCCCCCACCTGTTCCAAAGTTGAACCATAAACCGAAGACCCATCAATAAAATGCGTCACTTTGTTCATCTGCAATGCAAAACTATAGTTTCCTCTAATGAAGACAAATTCCACTACCTGTTGGGCGAAACCTAAAGTGCAATCGTGTCTCGGTGCCAACACCGATCTGACGAAATTCATGCAGCCTTGTTTGTACGCAGAATAAAAGGAATCCTGTGGAGAAATCAAAATCGGCATGCAGGCGAAATGTCTGAATTGCGTTGGGAGTTCGGCGCTTCCATCTTCGGTGCAACACGACACGGCGCTTCCATTTGCTACAATTTGAAGTTATTTCACCTTTTTTAACTTACAACTCAGTTACCGTAGGAAGTGTCGATTGATTGGGTCATTTCGTGCGAAATGAACTGTCCAAACTGCATCAACAATAAAGTGTAATTTGATAAAGGCTTGTCGTTCTCGAAAATAAGAGCTGCACTTATAGCACGTGGACTTGGAAGAGGTTGGCCTTGATCTTCGGAAACTCTTGGTGTCCAAATTCCTATAATCACAAATCTATTACTCTCTAAGTCAGATAAATATCAGCAGAGCAATAGAAAGTATTGGAAGTGAGGAATAAGACCTAGAAGAAACTAATTCATAATGATGGTGGTAAGAATGGAAGGAAAATAGAACTTATTTTTTTCATACCATCTTGGTAACTAGGAGGCAGTAATCTGGAATAAGGAATAAGATTTAGAAGAAACTAGTTTATGATGATGGTGGTAAGAATGGAAGGAAGATACAACTTAATTTTCTCATACCATCTTGGTAACTAA
Organism: Dascillus cervinus; assembly: GCA_949768715.1. Taxonomy (NCBI): domain Eukaryota; kingdom Metazoa; phylum Arthropoda; class Insecta; order Coleoptera; family Dascillidae; genus Dascillus; species Dascillus cervinus. Next base: position 35,425,470 of record OX458316.1, read on the forward strand.
GAGGCAGTAATCTGGAATAAGGAATAAGACCTAGAAGAAACTAGTTTATGATGATAGTGGTAAGAATGGAAGGAAGATAGAACTTAATTTTTTCATACCATCTTGGTAACTAGGAGGCAATAATCTGGAATAAGGAATAGGATCTAGAAGAAACTAGTTGATAATAATGGTGGTAAGAATGGAAGGATGGTAGAACTTAATTTTCTCATACCATCTTGGTAACTAAGAGGCAGTAATCTGGAATAAGGAATAAGACCTACAAGAAACTAGTTTATGATGATGGTGATAAGAATGGAAGGAAGATAGAACTTAATTTTCTCATACCATCTTGGTAACTAAGAGGCAGTAATATGGAATAAGGAATAGGATCTAGAAGAAACTAGTTGATGATGATGGTGGTAAGAATGGAAGGAAGATAGAACTTAATTTTCTCATACCATCTTGGTAACTAGGAGGCAGTAATATGGAATAAGGAATAAGACCTAGAAGAAACTAGTTTATGATGATGGTGAGAAGAATGGAAGGAAGATAGAACTTAATTTTCTCATACCATCTTGGTAACTAGGAGGCAGTAATATGGAATAAGGAATTAACTAGAAGAAACTAGTTGATGATGATGGTGGTAAGAATGGAAGGAAGATAGAACTTAATTTTCTCATACCATCTTGGTAACTAGGAGGCAGTAATCTGGAATAAGGCGTCATCGGGGCGCCCCATGCTGAATTGATCATATTGTTGCAAGCTCCATCGATCCGCTGGTATCTTTCAGGAACCAAAGAACAAACTGGTGGTTGGAGACAAGCCGCTCCCAAAGAAGTAGGTCGCAAATCTTGTTCAATCATCCCCCATTCCAGCTGCTGATTGCTTAATCCTTGCCTAAAAAAAAATAATTAGTTACACAAATACCAGCCAGATTAATATCTACCTGTCCTTGAAAGCTCTTGTAGCCAGAGCAATTTCCAAAGCTCGATTTGCAACTCCCATCACCTCACTGAGCTCATTCACACTGTACATTCGCGAATTTCGAAAATGCCCATAACTTGCAGAACCAACTGGAACCGTCGCCGATCTGGACGAAAGGATGCGAGCTTCTCTCATGCGAAGTTCAGCTATTTCGATGCGACTATGCCTGGTTATCGAATTGAGTGTCGAGTGATCCAGTCTGACAAAATGGTGGCCGCGCAGCTTTTTTTGGGATATATCTAAACGGAAAATTTTCATTCCTAAATCAAGACATAGAAAAACTTACCAGTGTGATTTTGGCCGGAATTGCAGCAAACCCCTGATCTCCCAATGGACGGCTTGCAAGTTTTGTGCGCTCCATGAACCACATGTGCCGGACATTGAACGGGAAGCACACAAATGCAGTCTTCTTTATGTTCTGGAACCTTCGGAATCGGGGTGAAACCTTGATGTTGATGGGGATTGTTGGTTTGCATGTGACTGAAGTGGCTTACGCTGGATCGCTTGTGATGAACATGGCCAGAGGCCAACAATCTCAACGCCACAATTAAAAAAATTGAAACAATCATTTTGGAACCCAGACTGAAATTAATAATTAATTTAAACGCAATAAGAACCACCGACTCACCGTTGAACAGGCACGCGAATACTTAATCAGGTTGGTTTTTTCTTTATCTGAAGATAACAAACTTGTTTCGAGATTTTTCAAATTTTTTCCCGAGGAACGAAATTACAGAGATTAATAGTCGTGGTCGCTAAATGCGGCCAAATAGCAGATGATGCCATCTTTAGGAATCGGCTGGTTTTCCAAAAACTTGGCCGGATGCGAGGACTGCACTTCCGGTTTTCTTGCAGTCGCCGAAGTTTCGCCCTCCTCGCCGCCGACTTGGTCCAACCACGACATGTTTTGGTCGTTCGACGTTAAGACCTCTTCGTAGACGTTCGGTGGCTAAATTTTTAATTATTTTTTAATCAGAATGTAATATTTTAATCTTACCAAAACTTGTCGGAGCGGTTGCAGGTCTTGGGGGGGGATGTTGTTAAATGGGACGGTAACGCGTTTGCTCTGCAACATTAACAACAAGAACCACATGTAATCGTTCCTGATGGTCATAACTTCGGCGTTACCGTACATTTCTTGCAATCTATTTAACCACAAACGAATGACTCCCCTGTCTGATCGAAAAAATTAGAAACGCGAAGATTAATTTCACTTGGTACCTTTAGCAGGAGTCAGTTGCAATAAAGCCCTGGCGAGCATGCTGTTGTAAAAAAAATTGTCGTTTGACTCGGCCATTTTTGACGTAGAATTTTAAATTTAAAAAAAAAATACAAGTTTCTACAGTAACCGAATAATGGTTCCCTTGTGATTTATTGGATAGGGGACACTTTTTAGGTTTTGTCAAGGTATCTAAACTGTATTAGGTATGGTTGTTTCCTTCAATCGCAGTATCTGGATGAGTGGGGAATGCAGTGTCGCTACGTCACTGAATCAATGTTGAATTTTATTTTGAATTTCTATATTTCTATGCAATATTTTTACATTTTATAAAATTACTCAGAGTTATCTGCGTTGAATGACGTTTACAATAACTTGAATTTGTATTAAAATAATAAAGATTTATCTACTATTTATTAAAAAAATTTTTTTTACAAGTTTAAAGAAAGGCAAACTTTTAAACAATTATTGCTAATGTTAAAAGTTTTGATTGGAATGAAAAAATAGGGACACTTTTTAGGTTTTTTCAAGGTATCTAAACTGTATTAGGTATTGTCGTTTCTTTCAATCGCAGTGTCTGGATGAGTGGGGAATGCAGTGCCGCTACGTCACTGAATCAACGTTGAATTTTATTTTGAATTTCTATACTTCTATGTAATATTTTTACATTTTATAAAATTACTCAGAGTTATCTGCGTTGAATGACGTTTAGAATAACTTGAATTTGTATTAAAATAATAAAGGTTTATCTACTATTTATTAAAAATTTATTTTTTACAAGTTTAAAGAAAGGCAAAATTTTAAACAATTATTACTAATGTTATTAATACAATAAAAGTTTTGATTGGACTGAAAAAATATTGTATTCAATTGTATTGTTAATGATAAGTAATTTCTATACTATGATTGAGGTGAAAGGGTCAATTATAATTATCAAAGGTATATCTACCTAAATATGGACTATTTAAAATTTATATGATTTGTTTGATTTGATAATTAATTAGGCGTGAATTAAAATTTAGTGAATTGGAATTTAGAAAAATTAACTTCAAATTTTCGATTTGATGTAGATACAATGAGATGCTTTTAAATGTGCTCTTAGATTTTGAACTTTTGTGCACATTTTGTTGAGAGCAATGAGTGCAAGAAAACCGTGATTTCTCAGATGTTCAACATGTGTCACACAAATTTCCAAAAAGGATTTGTGATCTTGCAAATATTTCAAATTTCTTCTGTGAAACACATTTTAGTTGTTTAAGTAGGAGTCGTTTATTATATCTACAAATTTTCTTACAAATTTTAATTTATTGTGAAAAACGTGCCTTCAACTTGTGCTGTAGAATTGTGCAAAAATGTGTCTCAGAAAGATGGGACCATTAATTTTTTAAAAGCATTTGAAACTTTTCATGTGAGGCGTATCAACAAATCAAGTCGGTTGTTGAATTTTCAAAATGGGATTCTTTTGAGCATCAAATCCTTGCAACCAATGTTCATCGAATTAAAAGCCGATTCCAATTTAAGTTATGTATTAACGCATAAATTAAATCAGGATGCGTTGGAAAACTCATTTTCACAGAGGAGGATTAAACGACCACCTCTTGATGCACTGAATCGGTTGCGAATAATTATTTTAGATAAAACCGATATTCAGAACAACACAAACATTGTCGAAAGAACTGATGACGAACATTATATTGTTGGTAAGGTGTTAAGACGCAGTGGAATTGAACTGACAATTCCCAGCTCTGAAGGTCCAGAAAGTAACACAGGTTCAAGTTCTAAATCTTCCTCGAGTTATTTAAGTGCACAAATTAATCAAGTCGAAGCAGGACTGGAATACTTGGCTGGTTGGATTGCCAAGAAATTAAAATCCAACGATTCAGAATTAGTATTGTACACTGAAGTAGAGGAACAAAGTAAAAAAATTGATCTTTCTAACCGTTCCTTTAAAAATAATGCACTTAGCCAGCTAAGTGCCACTTATCTTTGGGTGGATTAATTCAACCGTCAGAAAAATTCATGGTGCAGGTTCGATTACTGGAACACTTATTTTGTAAATGTATTGAAACTAATTTTAAGAATGTCGGAATTAATTTAAAATTAGCAACAAAACTTTCTCAAAAATGCAATGTTGATCCTATTATAAGACGTATCATCAAAATAAATTTTTTAAATACCCAGCTGCAGCAACAAAAAATTAAATATGATAAAAGAAAGCAGCTAATAAATTTTAAAAAATTACAATATATTCTAATTTAAAAAAAATTAGTTCTAGATGGTTTTATTATATTTTTTAAGGGCTGCAAATGCGCTGTGTTACTATACGGTTCAAGCATACCTAATACAGTTTAGCTGCCTTGGGCTTTTTGCTTACTGACATTGATAGTACTCTTTTTTATCAAAAAATCGTAATGAAAGTAATACATCTTTTCCATTATTATGAAATTTCTTATTAATATCTCCAACAATAAGAGAAATATTTGGAAAAACTTTGGGATACACCACACTGAGATTGAATACTAGAGGAGAAGCTGCCAATGAATAAAGTACAAAACAAATTTATACAAGACCAAATGAAAGTTGAGAAGTCATGTTAAAGTGTGTTTTTTAATTCCAGAAACAAGACTGGAAAAATATCTTTTTTCAATTTATGTTGGTAGCAATTAGAATTCGTTACCATAACCTATACAATTTTGACAGCATCACTGAAATGTTACAGAATATTAAGATAAAGTTTTGCTTGACGAAAGTTTCTTTGAAAATAGTATATTGCTTTCTTCGGCAGAACCGTTTTGTACTATATTTTTTAATTTTAAAGTTACATCACTAAGAAAACCTTAAACTGAGAGATGTCTCAAAATAATTTTTTTTTTTTAATTTTCAGTCTTGTTTCTGGAATTAAAAAACATAGCATTAATCGAATCTTATATCTCCTTGGAGCTACCTTATATACCGAGTATCACAGATATAAACAACAAATAATAGACATGTCAAAAATGAATTTTATTTCTATCTTCGTTCTTTTATCTCAGCGCCACCCCAACCGTGTTTGGGATGGCAAGCACCAGCAAACCCGATACTAAAAATAATAAATCAATCGCAAAAATAGAAAAACGATCAAACTTACCGGCTAAAATGCAGGCAATAAGATCAATCACGATTACACAAGTGCTGCCCATTTTTAATGCAATCTCCATATTTCCTAAAATAACTCCCAATTGTCCAAATGCCAGCATAAGCGCCAGTCCCAACACCCTGAAAAAAAAATAATTGAAAAAGGTAAAGTGTGTAGGGTTTTCACTGTCGCGTTGGTCGAACCAGCTTCTTCTTCAGAAGAAGCATCAGAAATTTTATTACCTGACTCTAGTTGGAAATAAATCAACCGCCAGACAATGCGCGGCACTGATCGAAAGCAGCGCCAAGGCTTCAAAAAAGCAGATAAAAATCAGTTTCTCATTTCCATTCTGCAAGAAGTACGAAGCAAACACCAAGCAGCTCCCCAAAATATGCGAAAGTACTGAAGAAAAATATACTATTTACAAATCGGATGATATTACCGATGAAAAAATTCCTTCCAAAAGCGTCAATTCGGGAGATCAACAGTATCACCGCCGGCATGCAAGACAATGCAATTAGCAACCGTCTCCTGGCGTGAAGACCGTAATCTTTCTTGTTGCTTCGTGTGCAAGGATTTTCCGGACGCGATTCTTTGTGAACCGGTGGCAAAGTTGTGAACGACTTGTTTGCGGGTCTTTTAGCTAAAATTTTCTAATCAATGGGGTTATTTTGGCGTTGCGATCGCTCACTTGGAACGAATTCGATGTCCGGGTTGTCACTGGCCATGGCAAGATCCGGGGAGTAATTAACTTGATACTCTGCTTTGGTGCAGTCAACCGCAAATTGATTGAAGTCTCTCCTTACCAAGAAAAAAGATTCTTCACGAGCTGCCATCGTGGGAAACCAAATCGCCATTGTATAGTAACTGTAGAAGAGTGTGTTTTCTAATTCCACAAACGGAAATATTTTTTTTACTTTATGTTGATAGTAATGGCATTTTACATCTGTCAGTTTAAGGTTATATTAATTATATTAATTAGCGTTGAAATTAGAAAATATAGCACAAACCAGTTTTGTTCAAGGAAGAAACTTTCAATGAGGAAAGCTTTATCTTCAATATTCTGTAGCATTTAAATGGTTCTGTCAAAATTGTATAAGTTATGGTATTGAGTACTGAGGGCTACCAACATAAAGTAAAAAAAATATTTTGTTATAAATCAGAATAAATGGTTCTGTCAAAATTGTATAAGTTATGGTATTAAAAATAAAGTTAAAAAAAATATTTTGTTATAAATCAGAATAAATGGTTCTGTCAAAATTGTATAAGTTATGGTATTAAACAAATTTAAAAAAAATATTTTGTTATAAATCAGGTAAGGTTCTGTCAAAATTGTATAAGTTATGGTATTAAACAAATTTAAAAAAAATATTTTGTTATAAATCAGGTAAGGTTCTGTCAAAATTGTATAAATTATGGTATTAAACAGAAAGTAAAAAAAAATATTTTGTTATAAGTCAGAATAAATGGTTCTGTCAAAATTGTATAAATTATGGTTTTGAACATAAAGTAAAAAAGGATATTTTGTTATAAATCAGAATAAATGGTTCTGTCAAAATTGTATAAGTTATGGTTTTGAACATAAAGTAAAAAAAGGATATTTTGTTATAAATCAGAATAAATGGTTCTGTCAAAATTGTATAAGTTATGGTATTAAAAATAAAGTAAAAAAAATATTTTGTTATAAATCAGAATAAATGGTTCTGTCAAAATTGTATAAGTTATGGTATTAAACAAATTTAAAAAAAATATTTTGTTATAAATCAGGTAAGGTTCTGTCAAAATTGTATAAGTTATGGTATTAAACAAATTTAAAAAAAATATTTTGTTATAAATCAGGTAAGGTTCTGTCAAAATTGTATAAATTATGGTATTAAACAGAAAGTAAAAAAAAATATTTTGTTATAAGTCAGAATAAATGGTTCTGTCAAAATTGTATAAGTTATGGTTTTGAACATAAAGTAAAAAAGGATATTTTGTTATAAATCAGAATAAATGGTTCTGTCAAAATTGTATAAGTTATGGTATTAAAAATAAAGTAAAAAAAATATTTTGTTATAAATCAGAATAAATGGTTCTGTCAAAATTGTATAAGTTATGGTATTAAACAAATTTAAAAAAAATATTTTGTTATAAATCAGGTAAGGTTCTGTCAAAATTGTATAAGTTATGGTATTAAACAAATTTAAAAAAAATATTTTGTTATAAATCAGGTAAGGTTCTGTCAAAATTGTATAAATTATGGTATTAAACAGAAAGTAAAAAAAAATATTTTGTTATAAGTCAGAATAAATGGTTCTGTCAAAATTGTATAAGTTATGGTTTTGAACATAAAGTAAAAAAGGATATTTTGTTATAAATCAGAATAAATGGTTCTGTCAAAATTGTATAAGTTATGGTATTAAAAATAAAGTAAAAAAAATATTTTGTTATAAATCAGAATAAATGGTTCTGTCAAAATTGTATAAGTTATGGTATTAAACAAATTTTTTAAAAATATTTTGTTATAAATCAGGTAAGGTTCTGTCAAAATTGTATTAATTATGGTATTAAACAGAAAGTAAAAAAAAATATTTTGTTATAAGTCAGAATAAATGGTTCTGTCAAAATTGTATAAGTTATGGTATTAAAAATAAAGTAAAAAAAATATTTTGTTATAAATCAGAATAAATGGTTCTGTCAAAATTGTATAAGTTATGGTTTTGAACATAAAGTAAAAAAAGGATACTTTGTTATAAATCAGAATAAATGGTTCTGTCAAAATTGTATAAGTTATGGTATTAAAAATAAAGTTAAAAAAAATATTTTGTTATAAATCAGAATAAATGGTTCTGTCAAAATTGTATAAGTTATGGTATTAAACAAATTTAAAAAAAATATTTTGTTATAAATCAGGTAAGGTTCTGTCAAAATTGTATAAGTTATGGTATTAAACAAATTTTTTAAAAATATTTTGTTATAAATCAGGTAAGGTTCTGTCAAAATTGTATTAATTATGGTATTAAACAGAAAGTAAAAAAAAATATTTTGTTATAAGTCAGAATAAATGGTTCTGTCAAAATTGTATAAGTTATGGTATTAAAAATAAAGTAAAAAAAATATTTTGTTATAAATCAGAATAAATGGTTCTGTCAAAATTGTATAAGTTATGGTTTTGAACATAAAGTAAAAAAAGGATACTTTGTTATAAATCAGAATAAATGGTTCTGTCAAAATTGTATAAGTTATGGTATTAAAAATAAAGTTAAAAAAAATATTTTGTTATAAATCAGAATAAATGGTTCTGTCAAAATTGTATAAGTTATGGTATTAAACAAATTTAAAAAAAATATTTTGTTATAAATCAGGTAAGGTTCTGTCAAAATTGTATAAGTTATGGTATTAAACAAATTTAAAAAAAATATTTTGTTATAAATCAGGTAAGGTTCTGTCAAAATTGTATAAATTATGGTATTAAACAGAAAGTAAAAAAAAATATTTTGTTATAAGTCAGAATAAATGGTTCTGTCAAAATTGTATAAATTATGGTTTTGAACATAAAGTAAAAAAGGATATTTTGTTATAAATCAGAATAAATGGTTCTGTCAAAATTGTATAAGTTATGGTTTTGAACATAAAGTAAAAAAAGGATATTTTGTTATAAATCAGAATAAATGGTTCTGTCAAAATTGTATAAGTTATGGTATTAAAAATAAAGTAAAAAAAATATTTTGTTATAAATCAGAATAAATGGTTCTGTCAAAATTGTATAAGTTATGGTATTAAACAAATTTAAAAAAAATATTTTGTTATAAATCAGGTAAGGTTCTGTCAAAATTGTATAAGTTATGGTATTAAACAAATTTAAAAAAAATATTTTGTTATAAATCAGGTAAGGTTCTGTCAAAATTGTATAAATTATGGTATTAAACAGAAAGTAAAAAAAAATATTTTGTTATAAGTCAGAATAAATGGTTCTGTCAAAATTGTATAAGTTATGGTTTTGAACATAAAGTAAAAAAGGATATTTTGTTATAAATCAGAATAAATGGTTCTGTCAAAATTGTATAAGTTATGGTATTAAAAATAAAGTAAAAAAAATATTTTGTTATAAATCAGAATAAATGGTTCTGTCAAAATTGTATAAGTTATGGTATTAAACAAATTTTTTAAAAATATTTTGTTATAAATCAGGTAAGGTTCTGTCAAAATTGTATTAATTATGGTATTAAACAGAAAGTAAAAAAAAATATTTTGTTATAAGTCAGAATAAATGGTTCTGTCAAAATTGTATAAGTTATGGTTTTGAACATAAAGTAAAAAAAGGATATTTTGTTATAAATCAGAATAAATGGTTCTGTCAAAATTGTATAAGTTATGGTATTAAAAATAAAGTAAAAAAAATATTTTGTTATAAATCAGAATAAATGGTTCTGTCAAAATTGTATAAGTTATGGTATTAAAAATAAAGTTAAAAAAAAATATTTTGTTATAAATCAGAATAAATGTTCTGTCAAAATTGTCTAAGTTATGGTATTATATATAACGCAAAAAATAATATTATGTTATAAGTCAGCATAAATGGTTCTGTCAAAATTGTATAAGTTATGGTATTAAACATAAAGAAAAATATATATTTTGTTATAAGTCAGAATGAATGGTTGTCAAAATTGTATAAATTATGGTATTAAACAGAAAGTAAAAAAAAATATTTTGTTATAAGTCAGAATAAATGGTTCTGTCAAAATTGTATAAGTTATGGTTTTGAACATAAAGTAAAAAAAGGATATTTTGTTATAAATCAGAATAAATGGTTCTGTCAAAATTGTATAAGTTATGGTATTAAAAATAAAGTAAAAAAAATATTTTGTTATAAATCAGAATAAATGGTTCTGTCAAAATTGTATAAGTTATGGTATTAAACAAATTTTAAAAAAATATTTTGTTATAAATCAGGTAAGGTTCTGTCAAAATTGTATTAATTATGGTATTAAACAGAAAGTAAAAAAAAATATTTTGTTATAAGTCAGAATAAATGGTTCTGTCAAAATTGTATAAGTTATGGTATTAAGTACTGATTAGTACCAACATAAAGTTAAAAAAATATATTTTCTTATAAGTCAGAATAAATGGTTGTCAAAATTGTATAAATTATGGTATTAAACAGAAAGTAAAAAAAAATATTTTGTTATAAGTCAGAATAAATGGTTCTGTCAAAATTGTATAAGTTATGGTTTTGAACATAAAGTAAAAAAAGGATATTTTGTTATAAATCAGAATAAATGGTTCTGTCAAAATTGTATAAGTTATGGTATTAAAAATAAAGTAAAAAAAATATTTTGTTATAAATCAGAATAAATGGTTCTGTCAAAATTGTATAAGTTATGGTTTTGAACATAAAGTTAAAAAAAATACTTTGTTATAAATCAGAATAAATGGTTCTGTCAAAATTGTATAAGTTATGGTATTTAACATAAAGTAAAAAAAAATATTTTGTTATAAATCGGAATAAATGGTTCTGTCAAAATTGTATATGGTATTAAACAGAAAGTAAAAAAGAATATTTTGTTATAAGTCAGAATAAATGGTTCTGTCAAAATTGTATAAGTTATGGTTTTGAACATAAAGTAAAAAAAAATATTTTGTTATAAATCGGAATAAATGGTTCTGTCAAAATTGTATATGTTATTAAACAGAAAGTAAAAAAGAATATTTTGTTATAAGTCAGAATAAATGGTTCTGTCAAAATTGTATAAGTTATGGTTTTGAACATAAAGTAAAAAAAAATATTTTGTTATAAATCGGAATAAATGGTTCTGTCAAAATTGTATATGGTATTAAACAGAAAGTAAAAAAGAATATTTTGTTATAAGTCAGAATAAATGGTTCTGTCAAAATTGTATAAGTTATGGTTTTGAACATAAAGTAAAAAAAAATATTTTGTTATAAGCCAGAATAAATGGTTCTGTCAAGATTGTATAAGTTATGGTATTAAGTACTGATTAGTACCAACATAAAGTTAAAAAAATATATTTTCTTATAAGTCAGAATAAAATCATAAACAAATAAAATACCTGAACATTAATGTAAATTGGGAAAACAGTAGAACTAGGAAGCAGTAAAATTTCGGCCTCATATTTCGTGGAATGTATTGTGCCACGGGTGAAGTACGTTTGATCGCTTCGGGAGTTTCGTTGTCAACCAGCTCATAAATCTGCACAAACTAATATTTTATCTTTATGGGGAACAACAGATGGCCATACCGGATTTTCGAAATTTCTCTTTCCCGTATTAACAAAGTGGATGAATCGAACTGAATTGATCGCTTCGTTGTGCCTTCCGCGACTCAACAAGAATCTCGGGGAATCAGGGAAGCAAGTCAGAGCGAATATGGCGAACAGAGACGGAATCGATCCAACCAAAATTCTGTTGCTCCAAGAAAGAGGCAGTGCTGTAAAAATAACCCCTCTGCATTTTTGTTTGTGTAATTGAAAATATTACATGGAAATGTAACCATTCCTAAAACCCAGGCCAATTGCAAAACGGCTATCATCGTTCCACGATTATATCGACTTTGAAATTCGGCCAAAAACACGACAGTTATACAAGTGACTCCTGATAGACTGAAGGCAGACAGGCCCCGAAACAGTCCAAAAAATAGAAACGTGCCGCTGAAGCTCAATGAAATGGTTGCTATAAAATTGATGAGAAGTACGAAAATGAGGGACCATTTTCGGCTGAGTGTGTCTGCCAGGATGGACCAACCGACTCCTCCTAAAATCATGCCTACAACAGCAATCCACTAATTCCTTCGTTTCGTAATTCGACATACAAACGTAAACGATGTCGTTGATGGCCTCTTTGTCTTCCTTGATTAATTGCAGGTCGCACTGTACGGAGTCGCCGAATTCGTTGAGAACGTTGGGCGCAATCGCTGTAGTTGCAAAAGCGACGCAGCAAACGATCAATAAAAAAATTTGAAATTTTCCCACTTCCGCATATTCCATTGCCGTTTCTATTTCCACCGGTTGATTGGAATCCCAGTAATCTAAAAACGATAATTTCATGAAGGGTTTATAAAAACTGGGAATACCTCTTTGTGGTGCTGTCCATTCTTGAGGAAACTGTTGTTCGTTGATGTTGCTCGTTGTCGACACAACGTGGTTGGGTTCGAGTCTTCTTGGTGGAGGTTTATTTTCGCTCATTTTGAGTTCAATTTTGACAATTCCGCATCTACGCCTTCTTTATTAAACGAACCAAAAATAATTTCATTATACAAAAGTACCGCAACAATTCCATCAATCTTAAACTGTATTCAACAATCTATACAAACTAAGTAAACAGTGAAAAAAGTAACAAAATCAAGGGATATAAAATAGTAGTAAATTACAGTATTGTTCGATTTAGGTACATTTGCTTAACGATAACATAAAATAACATAAGTAATAACTAGAATAAATAAAATAACTCATTAAGAGAAGAAGAACTGTACCAAGAACACTAGCAACGTTGCCTCTCTGTATAGCCAAACTTAATCGTTGCTTCAAATATGTTTTGGCTTGAGGAATTACCGTTTTTTGAACAATACGCCTCCCCAAATCTTCAAGGAGAGAAAGGGCATCAGCACTCCAAGGATCCAAAGTTTCCACCTCAAAGGCGACGAAAAAATAATCATCAGAAATTGACTTATATTTTTCCTTCTCAAGATTTTCTGCCAAGTGTGCAGTAGATCTTGCAGAAAATGAAGAATCAGTCAAATGAGAAGGAGCAAGTGTAACCGTACAAGTAAAATCCCAAACTAAAGATTTACCTACTTTCCATGGAATAACTGTAATACCATCTGGACGTTTGCCATCATCCCTCAGAATACTAGGTTCAAGGATACAAGGGATGTTGGCAGAAGAGAAAGCAAGTTTAATAATGTCATTAATACAGCTGTGACGAGAGAGTCTACCAGCACTTTTAATGCACGATAAACCATGATGACCCAACGAGTCTACAGAAGAACCGCAAGAGAAGATATGAGGATGACAGAAATTGATGCCCAATCTAAGTAAATTGCAATTTGTAAAAAGTTTTTTTCTAAAAGAGTACCTAATTTACAAGATGGAAGAGCTTCAAGCCAAGCTCCAGATTCAGATTCAGATCCAGCTAATAAGATAGCTTTTTGTGTGATATTTGAGGAAGATAATAAATTTTGAAATATTTTCTCACAGATAGGTAAGTCCCAATTTCTTTGAATAGAAAGCTCTTTTGGAAGTAAAGACGAATTAGAAATTTCCTTCCAATAATCAACAGCCTCGTTAAGGGATGTAATTTCAAAATTAGAAAAACTAGAAGGTAGAATGGACATAATAAGTTCAGAATTAGAAAATATAGAAGACAAAACACTGAGTCTTCTCCATTCAACTATATGTTTTTTAAATAATTTCAAAATTCAGATAACTTTTCCTGCCAGAAACGATGGAACAAGAATCAATTGAATTGCTCCAGTATTAACGGAGCTACGGTCATTTTCTCGATTTATAGTTTTCTATCTCTGTCAATCTTAGAGCAAATCGATTTTTAATTGCACCATCGTGTTCCTCGCAAAAAAATACATAAGTTTTCATGTTTATATGACGCTCTAAGCAAGAAATAAAAAAAGTGTTTTTCTTGGTTTGACTTTTTTCTTTCACTTTTTTTCAATTTTTTTTTTAATTTTTTAATTTTTCTCTTTTTTTTTCCTTACTAGGATAACTTTTCCTGTCGGAAACGATGGAACAAGAATCGATTGAATTGCTCCAGTATTAACGGAGCTACGGTCATTTTCTCATTTGAAAACAAGAAAATGGAAAACTTCATCAACCAAGAATAGAAGTGATTATTTTTCTTTGAAATACTTTTTATTTCAATCTTCATTTGGTCCAAAACTATCAGTTTTAAAAAATGTATTTAGTTTAGACGTTGAAGCCGCTGCATCAAGATATGTTTTATGTTTATTAGTATCAATGTGCTTTGTTATTACACTTCGTTCAATAATCGCAATAGAAAATTCTCCTTTGCAGATTGTACATTTAACCATAGAATCATCATTTCCTTTGTTTTCTACAATAAATGGAAACTCTTTTTTTTAAAGGTTAAAGGTTAAAGTTAAATGCCAAGTTTTTATATTTTTCGAGGTAAAAAGGAGTACAAAAGAATGCAAAGGAGTACTCGTTTTAAAAGGAACACGGTTCACAAAAAGGAGTACAAAACTCCCTAAAGGAGTACGTTTGGTCGCCTTACTTTTGTCTTCAGTGTTTTATTTTGAAGAAATAAACTGGACTATTATTTTACATCGGTTGACTTAAATGAATAGATTGTAAAATACTTGTTTAAAGAACATAATTCCAGCAAATCTTAAATTAGTTTCAATTGTTCTGGAAATTTTTTTTTTTTTAAACTTGCAAGTAGCAATAAAGATATTAAGAATAATCCGCAATTGTATAACCACCACAATGTATAAGAAAATCTAAAAATCGTTCGAATGCAGATAAGAAACAAGTTTATAAGTAATAACAAATTTCCAAAGGTGTATAATTGACAACTTCTTAACGCATGAAATGCGTTTAAAAAATGGAAAAAAAAAGTTCAATCACCGATGATTACAAATCAAATAACTCAATAGGTAACTTCATTTTTAATTTAATTTTGTAAAAAGTGTTTACATTTACAGAAGAAGCCGATTTTGAGACCGCCATCTCAGCAACGGGTTTCGGGAAATTTAATATCGTACTTTTGCTGATTACAATTCCATCAGGATGGGGTTTAATGTACAGCACCACCGTCATGTCGTACGTTTTTCCAGTCGCTCGTTGCGATTTACAGCTCAGTCCCAATAATATGGGCCTCATTAACGCATCCACTTATTTGGGTAAAATTTGAACCGAAAACTTCAAACTAAACTAAAACTAAATTTCAGGAATGATAATCGGTGCTTTGTTGTGGGGATATCTCGCCGATACGTTAGGAAGAAAAAGGTTTTTAGTCATCGGATTCATATTGGACGCAATTTTTGAAATATTATGTGGATTTTCCCAAAACTTGACGATGGTCATAGTTACAAAATTCTTAACCGGTCTCATGTAAGTACCAAATTTGTATAAACAAGTGTACTAACAAAAATAAAAACAAGAACCTTATAATCACAAAAAAAATTATATAAAATAAAATTACTTACATGCCACCATCTTCAGTACATCTACTGAGTAGATTTACTGAAGATGGTGGCATAGCTATGTAAGTAATTTTATTTTATACAAAATTTTTTGTGATTACAAGGTTCTTGTTTTTATTTTCATTATCGACATCACAGGGTCCACTATATATATTTTATTTTAAGTGTACTAACCTTATTTTTCATTTAGAATCAACGGTCCTTTTGCGTTAGTAACAACAATTTTATCAGAATTTCATTGTACCAAATACCGAGCGAGAGTTTTGATGGTTATGGGAATATTATACAATCTGGGTTTGGTCAGTCTTCCAATTTTAGGATGGATTTCCCTTTCTAGAAAAATAGACATTATCATCTTTGGACGGCTAGGTTGGTTCTCCTTTTACCAGTCACAAATTTTTATAAAATATTGCAGAATTACATTCGTGGAATTTCTTCATAATGGGTTGTGGATTACCGAGTTTGATTAGCGGTTTTGCTCACATCATATTGCCTGAAAGTCCCAAATTTTTAATGATGGTTGGACGCAATAAAGAAGCCTTGGAAGTTTTCAAACACATGTATTCAAGTAACACAGGAAAGCCACCCGAATCTTACCCAGTAATTAAGTTTTCATAATAAAATTTCCATTATAATGAATTCCTATTCTCAGATTAAAAGTTTGCTAGATGAAATTAAATTGCGCGAAAGTAACTCAGCAAATCGATGTTATATTACGGGAAACAGAACTAAAATTCAGGCACTTAGAGAAGGATGGCAACAAATTAAACCCCTTTTTTATCCTCCCTGGCTTTCCAAAATAGTTTTGGTAATCGTCATTCAGTTTGGATTCATGATGGGGTAAATTGATCAGTAATAATCAATGTAATGTAATAATTCTATACTTTAGACTTAACACATTTCGATTATGGCTTCCACAAATTTTCACTGCCATAAACGATTATGAATATTACAACCAAAAAGAAGCTTTCAATGAGTCTGTGAGTTTATGTACTATGTTGGAAACTTTCCAAACTGACACAACTAGTAATACAACAGATAAAATATGCGTTGTTGTAAGTATTACCAAATTGGTGTTTTTACTTATTTACCTCGCTTAAGCGAACCTTACACACTCAATCAGGAATGACAGTCTGAATAAAAAGTCACTCATCAGTCAAACTGACAATCTGAATGAAGTACATTTAGCTGGTAACTCTACAACACATTCGTCGTCCATGACTGATTTAACAAGATTTATGGTTGCCATTACACCATCATTCAGACTGTTAGTCTCGTCTTAACTTCCCATGATTTCAAAATATCTGGAAATCCGTCAGTCCATTCTCAGTTCATCAGATCAGATCATTTCGACTGACCGTGTAAGGCTTGCATTATATCATTAAATTTCTTTTAGAATTTCATAAACGATTCCGTTTACATAAATTCGATAATAGTCTGTTCCGCTGCAATCATTGGCTTCTTACTGGCTGGAATTTTGATCAATAAACTAGGAAAGAAGCCTCTTCTATGTAAGATTTCTAAACCAGTTTAATATTTCCTAATAAAAGGCATTTCAGGTTTAACAGGAACAATTTCTGGAAGCTGTTGCGTTTGCATTTATTTCTCCAAAAGCTCTGCAGTAACGACCATACTGTCGTCCTTATCGATGGCTTCCGCAGGTGTCTTTGGTGAAATTATGCTAACAGTTGTGGTCGATCTATTTCCTACCAGTCTGAGGTTATTTTTTAAACCTACTTAACTAAACCTTGATCTTATCGAGTTTACAGAACAGTGGCTGTGGCTTCAACGATGATGCTTGCAAGAAGTGGTTCGATGATTGGAAATGTTGCGTTTCCGATTTTATTGGGCATGGGATGCTTGCCGCCGTTTTTAGTGATTGGATGTACACTGTTAGGTTGTACCTTGTTGAGTCTAATTTTACCAAAAACCGATTTGAAATCATTAGAATGATTTATTGTTTCGGTTCTTGCATTTTTCAAATTCCTAAATTCAATAACAACTTCTGTTCCTTGATCAGCTAAAAATGAACTGAAGAGATATGGAATACCCAGGAAATAATATCTTGAACCTTCAACTACAAAGGTCAAGAAAATAAATTAAATTGCGATATTAAGATTATTTTCTTTTCCAAATTAATGTGAATGATAAAATTATTATATGTAAAATAAATTAATTGCATCATCTTTGTATTCTGAACGCATGAATTAACACTTTTCGCAGTTTGTTTAATAATTAAACATCATTTAAACAGTAGCAAAATTATAATTATTCGTGATAACGTTGTGTACCTACTTAGCACGTGTAATTAATTTACAAACTCTTTGAAGATCTGAAATTAATTAAAACGTTACCATCAGTCCATTCTCAGTTCATCAGATCACGATCAATCAGAATACTTTTGCTTGATCATTCCGACTGACCGTGTAAGGGTCGCCTTATATCATTCAATTTGCGTTTTTCAAATTCCTAAATTCTATTTTCAAAAATAACTTCTGTTCTTTGAACAGCTAAAAATGAACAGAAAAGAAATGGAATACCCAGGAAATAATATCTTAAACCTTCAACTACAAAGGTCAAGAAAATAAATTAAATTCCGATATTAAGATTATTTTCTTTTCCAAATTAATGTGAATGATATAATTATTATGTGTAAAATAAATGAATTGCATCATCTTTGTATTCTGAATGCATGAATTAACACTTTTCGCAGTTTGTTTAATAATTAAACATCATTTAAACAGTAGCAAAATTATAATTATTCGTGATAACGTTGTGTACCTACTTAGCACGTGTAATTAATTTACAAACTCTTTGAAGATCTGAAATTAATTAAAACGTTACCATCAGTCCATTCTCAGTTCATCAGATCACGATCAATCAGAATACTTTTGCTTGATCATTCCGACTGACCGTGTAAGGGTCGCCTTATATCATTCAATTTGCGTTTTTCAAATTCCTAAATTCTATTTTCAAAAATAACTTCTGTTCTTTGAACAGCTAAAAATGAACAGAAAAGAAATGGAATACCCAGGAAATAATATCTTAAACCTTCAACTACAAAGGTCAAGAAAATAAATTAAATTCCGATATTAAGATTATTTTCTTTTCCAAATTAATGTGAATGATATAATTATTATGTGTAAAATAAATGAATTGCATCATCTTTGTATTCTGAATGCATGAATTAACACTTTTCGCAGTTTGTTTAATAATTAAACATCATTTAAACAGTAGCAAAATTATAATTATTCGTGATAACGTTGTGTACCTACTTAGCACGTGTAATTAATTTACAAACTCTTTGAAGATCTGAAATTAATTAAAACGTTACCATCAGTCCATTCTCAGTTCATCAGATCACGATCAATCAGAATACTTTTGCTTGATCATTCCGACTGACCGTGTAAGGGTCGCCTTATATCATTCAATTTGCGTTTTTCAAATTCCTAAATTCTATTTTCAAAAATAACTTCTGTTCTTTGAACAGCTAAAAATGAACAGAAAAGAAATGGAATACCCAGGAAATAATATCTTAAACCTTCAACTACAAAGGTCAAGAAAATAAATTAAATTCCGATATTAAGATTATTTTCTTTTCCAAATTAATGTGAATGATATAATTATTATGTGTAAAATAAATGAATTGCATCATCTTTGTATTCTGAATGCATGAATTAACACTTTTCACAATTTGTTTAATAATTAAACATTATTTAAACAGTAGCAAAATTTTAAGTGATAACGTTGTGTACTTACTTAGCACGTGGAATTAATTTAGCAAATATGTGAAGATCTGAATTTAATTAAAACGTTACCATTATCTCTAATTTTCGCATAAAATTTTGAACAATCAGTTACAAAACGCTCAAAGTGGAATTGGTTTGCTGTACCAATTTTTCCAGTGCATTAAGAAATAATTAAAGTTTTTTACATAAATAGATAAGAGACTCGCGTACAAACAGTAAAGATTACCCCACCATCATTACAATTTAATACTGTTAACGATGACTAGCAACGTTTTTTAACCAACTCAAAAATGACGGAAAAGTATTCAGTGGCAGCTGGTGAAATCTCGATTATTTCCGAGAAAATCTCCAAAAGAGGAAAAGCAACCGAAGGTAATATTGAACAATAATAATAATAAATTATTAATTATTAATTATTAGATGCGGCCGATTTCGAAACTGCAATCTCGGCGACCGGCTTCGGAAAATTCAACATTCTGTTGCTGCTCATTGGAATTCCGTCAGGATTTGCGTCGATGTTCTGCACAACGACGATGTCTTACGTCATTCCGGCCGCTCATTGCGATCTCAATCTGAGCCTAAACGACAAAGGGTTCATCAATGCGACAATTTATTTAGGTAAACTTCAACGAAGGAATTTTGGAATTTTAGGAATTTAATTTTTAGGAATGATCACCAGCGCTTTTATTTGGGGCTTCCTTGCCGATACGTTAGGAAGAAGGAAGCTCTTGATCGCCGGATATATGCTGGACGCTATTTTTGTCATTTTGGCCGCGTTGTCTCAAAATTTGCCAATGATTATGTTCGCGAAATTCATGGACGGTTTCTTGTAAGTTCCAATAATTTTCGGCAATTATTATTATTATTATATGTCTCCATGTTTAGAATCAACGGCCCTTTCGCCGCTTTCACAACAGTTTTGTCCGAATTTCATTGCGCCAAATACAGAGCTAGAGTTTTGATGCTCATGGGGATAATTTACAATTCCGCCACCTTAACTCTCCCCATGTTGGGATGGGCCATTCTTCCCAGAAATATGGACGTCACCGTGTTCGGATGGCTAGGTTGAATTTTGCTCTTGTATTAATTTAAATTTAAAAAAAGCTTGCAGAACTCCACTCCTGGAATTTTTTTATCCTCGTTAGCGCGCTGCCAAGCTTAATCAGCAGTTTGGCCCACGTTACATTGCCCGAAAGCCCCAAATTTTTGATGATGGTCGGACGAAACGAAGAAGCGCTGGAAGTGTTCAGAAAAGTCTATTCGAGTAATACAGGAAAACCGCCAGAGACCTATCCGGTAATACATTGTTTTAATTTAAGAGGGATCCTCACACAAACTTCTTAAAATATCATAAAAAGTGCGTTATCATCTGAATCTGCATTCAATTTTCTACTGAACAATTTAGTCAAAGTTGCAAAGTTCTATTTGATAATAGGAAAAATGGAACAATTAGTTTTGCACTGCAATGCCAATATCATACATCTTCAATTATAACATATAACAACAGTTAAATCCCGATTTTTCTTTAAACCGAAATGTAGATAAATATTACATTTTTATTGCTATAACTTAAAGGATATCGAAAAAAATTCAATAAATATGATAATTATAATGGCATAACTATTTTCTCCTTGAGAATAGCGTTGGAAGATTTACAACAAGCTATTATTTTATTATTTTATTTTATTTTATTATTATTTTATGATGAAATGATCAACCCTGCTGTTTTTTTTATTAGTAGATGAAGTTTGTAACAACTCGGTAGCCGCAATTAACAACATTATAACTGACAATTTGTCGATTTAACCTTTTTTTCACATTTGATATCTTGGGTGTGATTTACATGATTTAGTAAACTCAAATTATTTTTTATTTTTTGTTTTATTATAAAAAAACAATTTTTATCTCATTGTATCTGCAATAACGTACTTACCAACAGATAAAACATGGTAAAGAATTTTACTGATATTTAATGCGTGACCTAAAAATTGTAACATACTTTACCTTTCCAAGAACTAACAAATTTACTTAAATAAAATTGTACTAAAGCTTACAATGTTGTTGCCGGAATAATACATTCTTTTACGATCTTTCATAGGAATGTTAATGATTCTTACAATGTTATTCTTCGGATTCCTTTAAGATTTATTGACTTACAATGTTCTTGCATCAATGGTTATCGGACTAAACGACGACTACGCACTACAATGTTGTTTTCCGCTTAAAATTCTGTAACATCGAAATACGGTAGTTTGATTTTATTAGTATTTTGTGTGAATTATATTGTTAGTAAAACAATATTGTCATGTCTTCACGAGGAAGGAAAATTTTGGAGTTGCTACAAAATCAACACGGTAAGTAAGACCTGTTAATTATTGCATTGGTTCAACCTAACCTCGTTATTTTAACTCAGACAACCGCTTAAGGCACCACCTTGGCACTCGGAAAAATGAGTATAAATATAATTTTTTTGGCGCAGCTATTAAAATCGTAAAAGTCCTATGCTACATTTTAGATAATATAAAGAATACGTGGTACAAGTTTTATCAAAATCGGTTGAGTAAATTTCCAGATATCTTGAACACCAGTTTGAACAAAGTACCCGAGATGCGGCCGTACTTTGCTGCGCTCACTTCAAATTGGTAGAACTCCGAAAATAATTTGAACTTTCAAATGGTTAAACGCTTAAAATATCCTGTAAAGTATAAACAATAAATTTAGCCGAAAAGGAAAAATTGATTTTCTGAAAATCTCAAGGTGGTGTAACTAATAAGATTTTGTTGTTCTTAAGATATTTCCGAAGATTCGAATATTAATAAAAATGATTCCCCGTTATCAGTATTACTACTACAATATTATATCGTATTTTATTATAATTATTGTTATAAGCAGTCTAAAAAGTTGCAATGTATTGGAGCTTACAATATTATTACAACAAATTTCAAAAAGTAAAGTTGTAAAACATTTTATAATCTTATTCGATAAAAATTCTGGGCGCAAAATAATTGCAAGCGAAGTTACAATGGTATAACTGCAAACATTACTTCTATGAACAATGGTAAACGCTGGTAAATCCGTTAAATCAATAATTTTCTCAAAATAAATTATACAGTGATGTTATATAAATTAAAATAAATGAGTATCCAATTTCAAATCCAAAAAAGAATTATCTCTTCAAGAAAAAGGAAAAGAAAAGATGTAGAATCTTTAAAACGCTCTCCTAAAAAATTACGTTTTGCTACTTACAATGTTGTTCATTGCGGCTACCGAACTATAAGAGTTTATAAAATTCTCAAGGTCGAGCTAGGCGAAGATCGTTCTTTTTAAAAATGTTTTCAGGTCAAAACACTGATTGATGAAATCAAACTGCGCGAAAATGAATCTAGAAAACACGGAGGTCACATCACGGCTAGCAGAACTAAAATCCAAGCCCTTAAAGAAGGATGGCAGCAAATTACACCGCTTTTCTATCCACCTTGGCTTTCCAAAATAATATTGGTTTTTGCTATTCAGTTCGGATTCATGATGGGGTAAGGTATCAATGTGGTTCCAATGCATTTGTTCAACGGATTGCTTTAGATTAAATACGCTTCGATTGTGGCTGCCACAAATTTTTACTGCAATGAACGACTATGAATATTACCATCGAAAAGAAGCCTCTAACGAATCGGCAAGTTTGTGCACCATGTTGGAACTGCTTCATCCTAACACAACCAGCGCAGAATGCGTCGTCGTAAGTTCCACTTTTCTCCAATTTTCATTTTTAAAACAATTTTTTTTAGAATTCTGTAAACGATTCTGTTTACATCAATTCCATAATAGTGTCCTGCACCACAATTATCGGCTATTTGGTAGCTGGAACTTTGATCAACAAATTGGGAAAGAAACTTTTACTATGTGAGCACAATTTTAAACGTAAGAAATAATAATATGAAAAAGTGTTTAGGTTCAATGGGGACAATTTCTGGAAGCTGTGCAATCCTCATGTATTTTTCTAGAAGCACACAAATGACGACTGCGCTCTCATCGTTATTTAGCGCTTTCGGAAGCATTTGCACCAACGGTATGTTAACTGTGGTGGTTGACCTATTCCCAACAAGTTTAAGGTGAATTTTTAAAATTTCAACTATCAAATGCCACTGGTGATAAATTTGCAGGACCATAACTGTCGCTTCCATGATGATGTTCGGAAGAACCGGCGCAATGATAGGAAACGCCATATTTCCAACTTTGCTAAGTTCCGGATGCTTGCCGCCGTTTTTATTGGTTGGATTTGCAATGTTGTGTTGTGCTTCCTTGTGTTTAATTTTACCAAAAACCGATCTTAAGGCTTTAGAATGATTTCGTTACACAATTGGTTACAATTAAAGTGATTACATGACTAATTTTTTGTGAACTATTTATTCAAGTCGTATGCTAATTTGTAGTTTCTATTTTATCTATAATAAATAAATGTTAAATTCTATTTTGCAGTTATTTTTTTATTAAATTAAATTTATGCTTTAGAAAAATGGGGAAATGAATTAACAACCAAATTGTTTCTATTTGAGAAATTTTACAAGGATAGGAAATTAACATAATCTAAAAGCATTGAAATTTGACGACCCCCTGTATTTAATGATAAAAAATTCGTTTTCAAAACAATCAAAAATGATTTTTTAAATCTTTTGTGAGATGATGAAGCAAAAAAAAATAGCACGTTAAAACACACTGAACTATAAATAACCTTTTATTATAATATTTGATTTAGGATCAAAATCTTATTATTACGGAGATGATATACAAATAAAACAATGATTAAAAAAATATGACAAGAAGGTCACATTTCAGTCATCCTTTAAAATAAACCTAAAATAAAACTCTTCGACTTATACTTATTATACAAAGTACTTTCTAATATGTTTTCCTTCAGAAACACTCTTTGTGCAGGTGATGATCACCGAGTAAATAAGATTTATAAATAATACAATTTATTTATGGTCATATTATTTTTAACAAAAACTTTTAAGATAACAAGTCTCGCGATATGGTAATAAAACGTTTTGATTGCTTATATCTCATTACATTCACCTTCTTTGGGGTCGTTACTAATTGTTGAAACAATGCTTTAGTATTGCACAATGAAGTCCAAAATTTTTCACACTTCAAACAATAAACCAAGTAAGTTTTCATAATTGTACATACCTTAATTAAATATTGAATGTTTAACAGTCGAAATTGATCATAAGGAAGCTGCAACTTTTGAGACCGCAATTTCAGAAACTGGTTTTGGAAAATATAATATAATCTTGTTGCTAATAGTGATTCCTTCATCATGGGCTGCTCATTTCAGCTCCTCGTCGATCATGTATGTAATTCCTGCGGCTGAATGTGACTTGAATCTTTCCCTAAACCAAAAAGGTTTACTTAATGCTGCAAACTATTCAGGTAATTGTTTTCTTAAAATCGAAATATTCCTTAAAAAAAAATTTGTAGGAATGGTTTGTAGTGCGATCGTATGGGGGTTTCTTGCCGATATATTTGGACGCAAGAAACTTCTAGTTTTGGGTTATTTAGTCGACGGAATTTTAGCAATTATTTGCAGCATGTCGCAAAATTTCCTAATGCTCTTACTTACCAAATTGATGATGGGATTTGTGTAAGTACACCCATGATTGCCTGCATGCAACCAAAGTTACCATTTTGCAGAATAACAGCTCCGCTTGCAACTTTAGTAACAATGCTCTCAGAATTTCATTGTGCAAAATATAGAGCGAGATTGATAATGCTTGTAGGCATTTTTTTTAACACTGCTAGTGTGGCACTTCCACTTTTAGCATGGGTTTTGGTTCCATCTCAAATTTCCATATATTTCAATGATCATTTTGGTACATAAAAATGATTATTTATCAATACCTACTTATCGTTCTTTCAGTTTTACATTCTTGGAATTTGTACTTACTTATTTGTGCGCTGCCAAGTGTGATAAACACTTTTGCTCACATGACTTTACCTGAGAGTCCCAAATTTTTGATGACTGCAGGAAAAAACGAAGAAGCATTACAAGTGTTTAGAACAATATACGCAAGCAACACAAGAAAATCTGCAGATACATTTCCTGTAATAATTACATCTACCTACATATCAATAGTAAATTCATTAGTTTTATTGTAGATTCATAAATTAGTTAATGAAACAGAAAACATCAAAGATAAATCAATAATTGAAATGTTTGAGCAAGGGCGACAACAAATGATCTCATTATTTCATCCTCCAAATGTTTCTAATTTATTTTTAATAGCATGCATTCAATTTGGGAACATGATGGGGTAAACACAATAAGAATTAATAAATTAATTGTTAACGTATTATTTTCAGTTGCAATACTTTAAAATTATGGTTACCACAAATTTTTACGTCTATTAATGACTACAAAACATTCAATGAAAACGAAACAAGTGCTGATCTTTGCCAGATGTTAGAAACATTAAATGTTAATAAAACTGTAACTACAACATGCGTAATGGTAGGTATACCACGTTTTTTAATTCCAGAAACGGTTAGACTGCGAAAAAAAAAATTTTTTACTTTATGTTGATAGTAATGGCATTTTACAACTGTCAGTTTATGGTTATATTAATAATTTAGCTTTAAAATTAGAAAATATAGCACAAAACGGTTCTATTATAGTACTGAAACAAAAATATTTTTTCACGGCCTTCTAACCGTTTCTCGAATTAAAAAACGCCCTATCAAATTATTTCAATAATTAAAGATTATTTTTTTCAGAACACTGCCAATGCTCCGGTATACATCAACACAATAATTGTAGCTTTGGTGTCAATTATCGGTTACACCCTAGCTGGCGCCTTCATCAACAAACTTGGAAAAAAAACGCTATTATGTAAATTTTTAAATTGTAATTTTGTGATATTAACAATACCATTTTAACAGTTACTCTTGGAATGCTATCTGCATCGTGTATATTGGGTCTGTATGCTACAGGAAACTTAATTATTATTATCATGTTAACATCCCTTTCAATTTGTCTATCAAGCATTTGCACTGATGTGATGATATCAGTGGTTGTTGATTTATTTCCCACAACTTTAAGGTAAAATAAAAATAAATTATTAATAGTAGTAACAATGTCATAATTAGGGGTAGGCATCTACTTAGTCATTTTCGATTATCTGCCAAACTTTCAAATTTAATTTAAAAAAAAACTAGTTAAGAAAAAATAAATTTCAACCATGCTAACTTAATTAATTTAGGGCTCAATCGTTTACTTTTATGATGACCTTTGGAAGAATAGGAATTGTAAGTGGCAACATCCTATTCCCGTTATTATTAACCGAAGGATGTTTATATCCATTTCTTACAATTAGTTTAATTACTACAGGTAAGCAATAGCTCATTTTATTAAACTTAATAACATCGTTTTAATTGCAGGTTGTACCCTGTTGACATTAATGCTACCTCCAACTGATTTGGTGCCATTGAAATAGAAATAATTCATAATAAAATTTTAACACTTTATTTATAATAATAAAATGACCTTTCACAAAAATAAAATTATAACATATATGTAAATATACATTACTTGAATAAACTATTCACGGTACATAATCATGTATGGAGTGAAGGACTAACAGGTTGGACTTTAGGTACACCAAACTCATCAAGAACAATTTTATCAGAAGGTTCATCCTCACTGTTTAATAAAAAAATAAATTGAACCTTTAAGAAATACAATCACTACAAAACATCACGTTTAATAAATGTGGCACTAGGGATGTTTGTAATAACATTAGTGCCCTCATTGGCGGTGCTAATAACATAAGAATCATCACTTTCTGAACTACTCGGTGATGTTGAATAATCGGGATTGGCTAACCTGTGTAATGTCCGTTTACCATATTCGAATGTTGCAATCATTATTGCGCAAGCCGGGGCCACTTTAATTAATCTCGGAACCAAACCTGTACAAAGACCTCTGACACCGTGCTCGGAATAAATACTTTTTATGATCACCCAAGTGGACTGTGCTTTCCTTGGAACTCCTAAAAAAATCAGTTTGATAAAGCCTCAATTTATTGACAATAAAAATTACCCTCTACTAGTTGCTCACCGAATTCGATCTGTTGGTGAGTTTTTACAACATCAAATGGTACTGTAACCGCGGCCGCAACCTAGATAAAAACCTTTAATTTTTGTTCCTTCAATTACCTCAACTTACAGCTCCTGAAATAGCACCAGCTATAAAACTAAAACCGAAGCTAGGAACTCCAACGCCATAAATCTTTTTGATGGTTTCGTAGTGCATCCAGTATACAGCAGAAAATGGCACGTCTCTGAGTAAAGTAGGGAAAATACCTTTCCACAGACCCTTAACACCGTCATTTTTAACCAAGATTTTTAATGCTTCTCCAACCTCTACAAAAATTATATTTTGTTCAAAATAAAAATACAGTCTACGCCGACTATAACGAACCTCAAGAGACCATACACAAGTAAATGAGTAAATGAGTGAAATTGAAGCTGGGCATTCCACTCGTCCTTCGGACTCGTGGAATCTCCAACTCAATTTCACTCATGTCATCGATAATAATCATACCACTAGTTATATTATATCAGAAAATGTAGTATTTAATATGTTTTAAGTATCACTTAGAATATTTTTTAAAAGTGCCATTTTTCTAGTATTTGTGGCAATACCAGTGATACTATGTTGTGAATGGGATATTGTTTCTGTTATTTGGAAACTTTGTTTTGGTCCATTTTGGTATAAATTGTTTACATGCATAAGGAAAACCAGGTTTTCTTCAAGTTGTATTTACACAAAAAGAATTAAGTACCTTATATTGTGTTTTTGTTAATTAAAACTGTTTGATTTCAATTTATTTTGGAGTGAGTCAGAATTTACTTTAAAAGCAATGTTAAAAATTTAATAAAACCTAATTTTATTTGTATTTATTTGCCTCAAAGCGTTACTCGTCCCGACCGTCACAGTTCATTGTCCCGACCGTCACAGTTATTAAGCGCAGTGAGACTGTGGAATTGGTTCGTTATATCGTAACAGCAGACGCAGACTGTACATTCAAAACCTGATTCAATTATTCTATTCTGAATCTAACATTTCATTTACCTAAATAGCTGAGTCTAGTAGATTGCATTTTAGTTCTAATTAATTCTAACGGACTAACAATAGTCGCCGCAATGATTCTAGCAGTCGCTCCTGCGGTTAACGGAATCCAGTACGGTTGTTGTGAAATATCTTCCAATGCCTTATTCCGATTATAATGATCTTTTAATTTAAGCCGTAACTGTTCATACGTTACAAAATAAGCAATTGTCATGGGTATTGCCAAGACCAACGTTGGACTTAAGCCGCTCCATAATGAAGTTACACCTTCAGTTTTTGTAATTTTTATAAATGCATCCTAAAAATGATACTACTTGTATGGGAGCACTTAATTTAAACAAACCCTTACTATTGTTCCATTAAATTTCCCCGGTCGCTGATACCATTTATTATCACAGGGACATATGTGATCCATGAGCCCATTACAATATAAAAAGCACTTCGAGTTGGTTTTTTGTTGCGCCTGAAGCCTAATTTTTACAACATCAAGAGGTGTCACTGTAATGTATCAGAATTATTTGGCTCCAAAGATTAAGAAAAAATGTGGACTTACCAAAAAGTGAGGTTATAACTGCTCCTGTACAGGAAGCAGCTACTTGTTGGATAGGTGTTGTTCTGTATTTGGGATCATCCACATCTATGATTCGACCTTTTGCCGACATTTTTGTCAAAGTATTCTAAATAATACTAATAACTCGTAAAACATCACAACTATTCGACATAAAAGTAACTGTCAGAACATAACCTGACAAAAGTTTGAATGCCGTTCACAAATTGATTTATTAAATTATATGGCCTCAACGTGTTTAAATTCACTTCAAATTTCGAAGAAAATGTAATTAAAATTTAAGAATCATTACGACTTTTGAAAAACGAAAACAAAGAATTTTGAGAGGTGGGTATTTTAAATTTTTTTTAAGGATTTTTCAAAATGTAAGACTTAATTACTCATTTATTAAAGCATTTACAATGAAAGATAAAGATCGAGTATATGTTTGCATCAAATAATTTTAGCACGATGATTTATGTGAAATACTGTCATTTATATTAACAAAAGTCAAATTTCATTGCGTAAAGGTGTCTATACAAAAATTGGTATGTAGTAAGCTGTTCATTCTGCAAATATTTCAATTAACAACAGAAATTACAATACAAAATTTACTTGATCATAAAAAATTCTACAGAAAGCTTTCGTTATTGCTTTTAAAAAAGTTGCTTTAAATGAGTAAATGCAAATAAACAACATTCAACAATACATTAAAGATGACCAACAGAAATAAAATTTATAAAAAAAAATGACAAGAAAAATTACATCAATTAAATAATAATCGTGGACGGGAAACTTAGAAAAGTTAGTGGCTAGCAACGCTCTCCATTTCTGGATCGCTATCAGCTTCTGAACTGGAACTAACAGCCAAATCGCCAGCCATTGCGACCCTTGCATATTCATCCGTGTCTATCGACTTGCAAAAATGTATGGCGTACTTTAATTTTTCTTGCAAAACCATCTAAACACATTTCGAATGTAAAATTGAAAATTTAACTGAAACACCAACCTTGCAAGAATATCTCGGCATCTTCAGCAAAAAGAAACAGGTGTAACTTTCAGGAAGAAAGTGATCCGGCGGGCTGTATTTATCGAGAACTTGTATGACAAAGTCTCTGCCCCGAAAGTCGGCTATTGTCCTCGGTAAACGAGTTCGGCCCCAAACGAATCTCAAAAATAAAGATCTCTCTTGATTGGAAAATTCCTCCATTACTTCCCAAAACCACTGAATAAGTGGTGCACTTCCATCGACACCTAATATATTCACATACAGTAATACCCCGGTTTACGCGATTAATGGGTGGCAAAGAAAAAAACGTAAAACGGGGTCAATTACGTTTTTTTAATTGTCCTATGAAGTATTTTAAATAAAAAAAGAATACAAATACCATAAGGTTGAAAACAGTATTTAAGAGTGAAATACTGTTTTAATTTTGTATTAAGTATGTAAAAATATTTTTTTTAAATTAAATTAAATTGCAAGAGCGACTGAAGAAAAAACGTTATAGCGAATCAATGTAAACCGGGGTATTAGTGTATTTAATTTATTAATTGAAGTAACATAAAACTGACCTTTATATGTTGCTACAGATTTTAGCAAAGATAGAGGAATATCAGGTGATCCACACACCATAGTTTCCAGCTCATACGCGCTAAATAAAGATAGCAGAGGAACAGGAACAACTTTAGACATTCCATCTCGAACTGCTTTTATTTGCTCATCGAATTCATGCAATCTGGTAAGAATGTATAAATTTAATTGTTCTTACGAAGACAATTGCACTTACCTAAAGTTCAAAGCCAAGCGAACATATTCCAAGCGATTTTCATGAGTGATTCGTTTGTATCTGGAACTGAGAGGCACATCAGTTCCACAAGATGAAGGGGTAGAAAACGGCATTTCAAGATTTTGAAATAGTTTTTCGTTAGGAGCCATATCCCTTATGCACAATAAGCCAGGAACGTAATCCCGATCCACCTCGGTTAAATCACCTGGTGTCAATTCCATCCCTGCTAACTGTTTCCAAACAGCTTCTGCCAGATTTAAACTCAGAGGTGATCCTGTTCTGATTGCAATGCCCATTAATACGCCTGTAAAACAAAATTTATATTTGAATACAGTAATATCCCGGTTAAATTATATTAAATATTAAATTGCAATAGAAGCGCAAGAGCGACTGAAGAAACTTACCGCGCAAGCACACTGCATCATGCGCCTGCGCGGTAGTTGATTTTAAAAAAACGTTATAGCGAATCAACGTAAACCGGGGGATTAGTGTATTAAAGTACCTAAAAATCTGAACATATTGAGATGCAAACAAGAATTTGATAACGGATTCAGCAAAAAACAGTCTCTATTAGTTCCAGCCTCGTCTCTGCCATTCGGAGTAGTTATTAATAATGGTAAAGATCCATTTTGTAATTCATCGCACATTTCAGCTATGCTCTCACTGTAGCCTCCTCCACAATCATCGACACTTTCACCTTAAATCATATTTAATGTATTCTGTCTCTACAAAGTATTGTTATTATTCATACCAACAAACTTCACTTTCCACACCCTATGAGGTAAAGCCAGAGCTTCTGATGTAAGTAATGGTAACTTTGCTACCATCTGACCAAAAACTGATTTCATACCATCAATACCAGCAAGACCGCCACGTGATCTTGATCGTTTCACCTGGATGCGATTTAATTCTATAACGGGACCATGTTGTTTGTCGCGAACCATTGTAGCTTGAATGACCTAAATAAAAATAAATATCACAACAACCACTATGAAATAAAAATAATTCAATCATGTAAGTAAAAATAGGTTCGTGCAACATAATCCAATGAATCTTGAGCAATTGTTATATTGCACTATGTGAATTTTACTGGCTAATAAATAAATAATTAAATTTGTATGTCTGAAAGTTCCTGACCTTTCGGAATGTAGCTTCTTTAATAGAATACACTAAAGTATTTCGAAGATCGCTTAAAGATCCAGATCCAGTGATTGGAAACATGGCAATAAATGGACATATCAATTCTGCAAAATGATGCAATAAGATGAGTCTTCTGTGCAACACCAACACATTTATGTCACGTAGTAAATCATATTCCAAAGGTGCTTGAACTGGTAACCGAGCGCATGAATTTGCGTTGCTTGTAGACCACGCCAAAGTGTGTGCAGAACCGCATGCTACATTCGTTATTTTCTTTCCCTACATAGTTACAATTGATAAATAAATTTTTTATAAATACAATGAATTACTTGTAAAGTTGAGACCAAACGAGGTCTCTGAATTGCATTTGTTGTGCTATCCCCTAATTGACCTTCATCATTATCGCCCCAGGTAAAAACTTCTCCATCTTCAGAACAGGCGACACAATGAAGAGATCCCGTTGCTATGCTGATTATTCTTTTACCCTGGAGTGTGGCAACTTTCCTCGGTCTGCGGACATGATCATCGGTACCGTGTCCCAAGCGATGGTAATCACCTTTTCCCCTGAAAAACACTTTAAATATTTTCCGGATAAGTGAATTAAAATTGTTTACCAAGTGTAAACACTGCCGGAACGAGTAAGGGCGACAGAAAATTGTGAACCGCATTCAACTTTTACAACTCCCAGCCCTGCCAAACTTTCGATTTTCATAGGAACTTTACAACCATCTGAACCTCCACGTCCTGTTGAAAAACAGAAAATTGTAAATTACATTTATTTCTAATTAATAACATCGGCTGACATATTTCTAGGGTTTTAATCAATTTATGTTTTATGAGTGACCCATGGTACACTAATACCCCCGTTTACGTTGATTCGCTATAACGCTTTTTTAAATCAATTACCGAGCCTGCGCCTGCGCAATTTAAATTAATTTTTTTTTAAATTTTTTACATAATACAAAATTAAACAGTATTTCACTGTTAAATCCTGTTTTCAATCTTATGGTATTTGTTTTTTTTTTTAATTTAAAATATTTCATATAACAATTTAAAAAACGTAATTGACCCCGTTTTACGTTTGATTCGCTTAACGTTTTTTTTTTTGCACGCATTAATCTCGGAAACCGGGGTATTACTGTATATCACTCAGGGTGTAAGTATATTTTACTCATCCACAATAATTTTCAATATTTTCAAAATTTTGAATTCTAATTACAATTGTTTTTTGGCTCATAGTTTCCAAAAAAATCAAAAATAGACGAGGTTTTTGGTCTTTTTGATATTTAATTGATGTCTAACTTGCCCGAGCTATTAAATCATATTATGTGGAGATTTTACGTGCTGAAAATGAACCAAGTTTATCCAACATAATTTTTTTAAAACCCCAGTTAAAAACTGAAATTTTATCATTGTCACCTAATTTTCCGTAATCACCATCTCCCCAAGACCATACATTATCATCGTCTGTTATACACAATGTTTGGGCATCACCGGATCCGCAAGCAATATCAGTGACTCGGTATCCAAGTAAAGCTTCAACCTAAATTGAAGAATTACTAAATAATATAATAAATAATAATAATATTACTAATTTTGGTTTTGTTTGATCTTCACTATCACCGTGGCCTAAACGACCATATCTACCCTTTCCCCAGGTAAACAGTTGTCCAGAACTAGTTATAGCAGCAGAATGTGCCCCTCCACAAGCTACGTCCACTATTTCGTAGCCTTGTAGTGCTTCTACCAACTTCGGTCTTTCACATGATCTTTTACAACAAAACGTTAATAACTTATTGTAACAAAATTAACCGTACTTACAATCTGTTTCCATGCCCCAATTTACCGTCATCTCCTTCTCCCCATGAATAAAGATCATTATCAGACGTTAATGCCAAGCAATGTTTTCCTCCGGAATTAACAGCCACTTTTTTAATAAAAACATGCTGAAATGATTCCAAAAGCGTTGGGACTAAAACCGAATCAGTTCCACCAATTCCTAAACGACCTCCTGCTCCATACCCTGTTTCGTTTCAAAATTCATCATTCAAAATTTAATTTTTTTTTTTGCTAATAAAAAGGAGTTAAAAAAAAATTATATCAACCTGTTGCATAAACTTTTCCATCAGCCGTAACACCAAATAATGTCTGTTCACCTCCTGCTACCTGTATCGGTCTAAGGCTTGAAAGTGCTTCACAAGCAGTTGGCACTTTAACTTTCGCACCTTCTATTCCGCCTAACTGTCCACGGTGATTATGACCCCAACCAAAAATAGTGCCCGAGCCTCCCCAAGACAGGGTCCAGTCCTCGGGACGCCTTAAATGAACAGTGAATTATGAAATTTTGAAACTTTAAAAACAGTTTACCTATTTAACCAAATTAAAAGTTGCTCATCATGTTCCTTCTTAAAAATACCGTGATTTTCATACTCGTATGTTTCACTTGTGCCTTCATCGCTCGTATCAACCAACTTTTTACGCACTTCTGCACAAAAATTTTGTGGAAGTTTGACTCGACGTATTAACGATTTTGCGACACGAGCTGCATGACAATATCTTCGAAACCATGACCACTTGTGACTGTCTGCCGACAGGTGAGAGTTAAAATTCCCCGATTGATCCAGTTCCAAATCACACGCTAAGCTCACCAAAACCTTGCAATTAAAAATTTTACAAAAATAATCTAACAAATTGGAAAGTTCTTACTTTAAAGAAATCTGAGTGCATTAAGTGTAAACCGGCTCTTACTGACACGTCCTCATATTCGTATTGTCTCAGCAGAGCTTGGGGAACCTCATCTAAAAGGTTTCCAAGAGGACTATCGGGAGTTCGCAGTTGTTGTAAAAGGAGTCCCGCTGCTTCCTTGCCAACATTGTCGGCTATTAAAAGTTTATGTAATCTTTGTATGGACCACATACGTTGACTTGATGCTGTAATCAATTATCGCAATTATTTTTAACTAGTGTGTTTTTTTATTCCAGAAACGGTTATAAAGCTGTGAAAAAATATTTTTACGTTATGTTGGTAGTAGTAATTTTGATAGAATCAATTAAATGTTACGGAATATTAAAGATGAAGTTTTTCTCATCGGAAGTTTCTTTGAAAATAGTCGTCATATTACTTCCTTCAACAAAACCGTTTTGTGCTATATTTTCTAATTTTAAAGCTACATTACTAATATAACCTTAAACTGGCAGATGTAAAATGCCAATACTATCAACATAAAGTTAAAAAAATATTTTTTCAGCCTTCTAACCATTTCTAGAATTAAAAAACGTAATATAGCTTTAGCATAATTATATAAATATTATTTTACATAAATAAAACTTGCGGCAAAAAAATATTGAATACACATTATGAAACAAAATCAAAACTTACATAAAAAGCTTAACTGTGAACAAGCGGCAAAAGCAACTGCCAGTCTGGACATCAAAGCAGGATCGGCGGCAGTATAAAGTTGACTATCCAATAAAAACATAACCATATCCATTGATGGTTGGCTTAATACCGCTCGATCAGAACCTAGTTCTCGTGAATTCTGGCTTGACATCACTGGATAAACAGTGAATCTCCAACCCCAACCATTTACGGAGCTGTCACTCGTGAATGACCATCTCAACTCATCTCCTGGTATTCTAAGTTCTGCGGACCAATCGCTCCATTCTCTTCCAGACCTCGTGGCAACGGCCCGTCCAGTTCCATCGGTAATTAGCAACGGATCATGTCTTCTTTCGGTAGAACATCTTCGATCAAATTCAACTCTTAACGCATCAGCTCCCGGTATACGAACTTGGCCTACAATAATTTTCAATGCAACCCAGTAAAACTAACATTTCTGGTATACCTCTGAGAGTGACATCATCAATGTAAGGGTGACTTGATTCTTGTACAACGGGATGTGGCGTAAACGACAATGGATGAGTATTATTCGCTGTATCTTCCAATTCTGTCACACATAATTCTAAAATCATTGCGCCAATGCTGGTATTTGTTGATCCCATTGCTGGAATAATTAATTTGTAAAACAGTAATTAAATTGTAATAGAGAACTAACTTATTAATAATGATGAGATAATTTCTTTAGCTTGTAGATCTTCTATTCTTTCAGCTACCGCAAGTTTTAATAAATCAATGAGTATTCTAGCATCGCTTTCGTTCAAAAGTGAAGTAAAATCGTCAAGTCCAGCTATGTCATCTTCACCCACAACCTACATCACAGTTAATATTACAATCAAACGATTTTTTTAAAAGAAAAATTACCTCTGCATGAGATGTTAAAGTGGCTGCTATCACAGACATAGCACTCGTTGACATTCTTGAATGCTTTGATGATAAACTCGCTGAACAACTACTAGCGGTCATGGATTGTAGCAAAGCTAGTGGATTTTCTTCACTTTCTGGTGTCGTTAGTTGAGTCTGGAAAAGCAAATCTGCATATAGGTATCACATAAAAATAATAGTACACTAGCACTCCGGTTTACAGTGCGCCTGCGCAGTAGTTGTTTTTAAAGAAGCATTATACGTAAACCGGGGTATTAGTGTATTAAAGTCACCAATGGCCCATAAAACCACCTGATCTCAAATAATAAAAACATATATCTTACATTTAAATTTGAAATTTCAGTTAATGATGCTGGAGCTTCACCCCCTCCAAGTATTATTTCCTCATCTTTGTTACACATTGTTCCATCTGCTGAAACTGTTGTAGGAACAGTACCATCAATAGAAGTTTCAAGACTATTGGACTGCTACAATTTACATTATTAAATTTGTTCTTATGCTCAACAACAGTACCTACTTTTGTACTATTACATATATTTGTCATATTTGTATGACTACATAAAGCTTTAACAATAGCTTGTCGTAACTGTTGAATATGAATTGCATTTAGGATGTGCTGCAAGGCTTGTTGTTTGGAAGTACTGCTTTCAAGAGACATAACAATGCTGCTTAAAGATGATCCTTTTTTAGAATTCTGATTGTGATTTGCGCTTCGTTCACTATCATACAATCCTAGAATAGATGATCCAAGGGGATCTTTGGCTACTGATAAAATCACTGGTTCATGTTTTGATATCGCTTGTATAGCCTCCAGAGTCCACGCGATTGAATGAGAACTACCACATGCCACTCGATTAATACACACATCTTCCAATCCTTGAACTAATGACGGTTTTCTGTTAACCACAGTCGTTCCGTTACCTTGTTGGCCATGATCATTATCACCCCAAGCATAAACCTAATGGTTACTTATTAATATTAACAATAAACAGTGCCAATTATATTGATACCTGTCCTGCATCTGTAACCGCTAGGCAATGTAAGGCTCCAACAGCAACATGAACAATTCTTTTATCTTTTAATGTTTCTATTATGGTGGGTTTGCGAATGTGTTGATCTGAACCGTGTCCCAATCGAAAATAATCTCCTTTGCCCCAAGTCCAAACCTAATCACAAGAAATATTTTGTAACAAATCATATTAGTTTAAAAGAAATTTAATTACTTCTCCGCTTTTGTTAAGAGCCAATGAAAACTGGGCGCCGCATTCAATCTGAGTGATATTTAATGGATTCAGTCTCTCAACGTTGTGAGGAACATTGCAACCTTCAGATCCTCCACGACCCAATTTGCCAAAGTCACCGTCACCCCATGAAAATACAAAACCTCCATCTGAAAGTGCTAGGGTTTGTGCATCGCGGCTCCCGCACGCTACTTGTACAATTCTGTGACCGAGAAGTCCTTTAACCTACACAATGGAATTAAAATATATAAATTATACCAAAATAAAATTGTTACATACCAGTCGAGGTTTTAACTGAGTGATATTATCACCATGACCAAGTCTACCGTATTCACCCAGACCCCAAGTGTACAATTCTCCACTGCTAGTAATGGCCGCTGAATGAGAACTACCACAAGCTATATCGCGTATCCTTTTACTTCGCAATGCTTCTATCATTTTTGGCTTATCTAAATTTAATCTGTTGCCATGGCCCAATTTACCATCTTCACCTTCGCCCCAAGAGAAAATCTAGCAAAAAATATTTCTTAAAAGATGCACCGTATAAATTTTATCATGAATACTTTGCCGTCAAGAGTTAATGCCATTGCATGCTTGCCACCAGAGTGAACGGCTACTTTTTTAATAACATATTGACTAAGAAATGGAATTTGACGAGGGTAAGGTACATTGCTGTTATGTCCCAATCCTAATCTTCCATTAGTACCTTCTCCACAGGCATACAACTGCAACAAGATGCGATACCATTCAATAATACAAACACCATGGACTAATACTGTAGCATTGCATAATGCAAACAGTACAGTAGACTCGCGTTAGTGCGAACACCGCTCATACGAACTATTCAATAATGCGAACATCAAAATGCATATGCATTGACTAGTAATTTGCTTAGATATACAAATAACGCTTGTGGGGGAAAAACCTTCTTATATGAAATTCAATTTATTTTACTTATTTTCAGTAATTGGGAGTAATTGTCGTGTTGACACTAACGTAATTTGCTGTATTTAAAAAAAAATATTAATGGAAACTTAACAAACCTTTCCTTCCTGAGAAACAATGAATAAAGATTTTGAACCTCCTGAAATGTGAATTGGTCGAAGTTTAGCTAAAGAATCAGATATCATGGGCAATTTTATTTTTGAACCCTTCATTCCTCCCAACTGATCTTTATCATTCAAACCCCACACAAATACTTTACACTTTGAATTGGATAAATTGCAATCTGTTCCAATCTTCAAACCAGACTCTTGAACTGAAATTGAGAAATGTTTATGTTGTTATTATTATATTTTATACTGACTGATATAAGAAAATCCTGTTTGATCTTGAACCGAATCCCAATCATTGGCTAAAAATGATGCCGAAGGTTTAAGTTCGCCGTAAAAAGTTCTTTTCAAGCCAATTATTGATAGTCCATGAATTTTGCAATCAATTCCCCCATTTCTGCATTTAATTATTGCTATTTCCAATAATGGATAATACTAAAATAATAATAAAATAATTGTGTTGATTTAGAAAATGTAAATTTTATAATTAAATTTGTTTGTTAAATTGTTTATCATTAATTTAAAACTATATTGGAAATTATAACTGTTTCCTTTTCTGGATACTTTCTGAGCACAGGAAATCTCTACCTACAATATTTAAATAAATAAAAATAACATACTTGATCTGCATTGCACATTAGAGTAACAGAAGTATCGCTAGTTCTCACATTTATGACATTTAATTCAGTAAGTGAGGTAATACTATTACCACCACTAATAACAATCACTGATGGCATGTAGCTATTATCAACAGGATCTACTCCCATTTTTAAACTCTTAATAGTCACATCTGGAAACATTTCCAATCGAATCCAATGCTAAAATAAATAATTTAATTGCAAACAATTACCATCTACTTTGAATAAGAGTTTACCTTTCCTTGAACACCACAACTCTGCCACAAACCTCCTGGAATATCAAATCTTGCTGCATGTTCTCTTGAAGAAACGGTTACATTTTTGACACAACGATTCCATTCCACAATTACTCCTTCTGAATCAACTTCATGTCTGTAGTACTTTCCAGGTTTTCCTGCATAAACAGGAACGGAATCTATAAAATTCAACATTAAATAGAGGATTGTATAGTGGAAAAAGTTAAAAACCTAGGTCAACAATTCTGTTGAATGCATGTCGATGATTTTTCGTTGTGTAAAAACAGCTTTCACAATAATTGAAATTTTCGCAATTTTTACATTTGAAACGAGCACCTTTTATGGGTATCAAAGAGCAACCGTTACAAGTGATGCCTTCATGACAAGATGGGACCAATTCCATTTCGGATATCAACCCAGCCCAGTTTAATTGCTTTGGAAAATCGACAGTTAAATCGTGTCCATTTGGAGCAAAAGCTGCAAAATCATTCACTTTAGTATCATTTTCTGGTAAAATTTTTGCACTTACATGTAACTACACCAACACTGTCGTGAGTTACATATCCCCATTTATAACGAGGCGTTGAAATAGTTTGTTTAACTCTAACTTTATCACCTACTTTAATTGGTGGTGGTGATGGTAATGGCGGAGGAAAACCTAATAATTCAACATGAATAAAACGAACCCAATAAGTGCTAACTCTGTGTTGCCAATTTACCTAAAACATAATAATTACACAACCGAATACTTGGGCAAATTAAATGAAATACTTGTAAATTAAGATCGTGTAACCCTTCCCGGTCAATTTTCACAACTTTTCCAATATCACCTAAAGGAACTTCTTCGTAGCTC
Organism: Dascillus cervinus; assembly: GCA_949768715.1. Taxonomy (NCBI): domain Eukaryota; kingdom Metazoa; phylum Arthropoda; class Insecta; order Coleoptera; family Dascillidae; genus Dascillus; species Dascillus cervinus. The sequence continues at coordinate 35,465,592 of OX458316.1, forward strand.
TTACAGCATCTCACTAACATGCCAACTTCAACATTATCACGAACATACATTGCATATTCATCATTTGACAAAAAATCTTGACGTTGACTGTAAGTTAAAGTAGCTGAACCACTGTTTCCTTCCGCCTGGTGATATAAAAATAATGTAATTAAAAAATCAAGTACGCAATTTAATAGCGTACAGAATCTCCAGCCGCATGTTGGACATCTTGTTCAGATAATGATTCTGTATCTGAGTCGGCATATGAACTGAAAGAATCAGTATCAGAAGTGACTGTGTCAGGATGCTCCAAAAGCCACGATACCACTGATTCAGGAGTTAAAAGAGATTCCGGTATTATTCCTAGAATTGTTACAATTAAAAATCAGTTAGTGAAAACCAATGTTGTACCAATTGATTTGATAGCATTTTCAACACTTCTTTTGTTAAAACCCATTTCCATAATTTGTGCTACAAGGGGACTTATCGTCAAAGTGCTTTCCTCCTTCCTTTCTTTCCTTTTCTTTTCAGTTATAGTGGATTTAAAGGAATATTCACTTGTAGGCGTAAATAATTCACTGTTGTTGTCTATCACTACAGTCTTCGATGATTTATCATTGTTAACGTTATGTGGTTTTTCAAAATTACATTCCGTTGATAAAAATTGTATTAAGCTTAATGCTGCTAGCTGCATTTCTTGCAAAGTAAACCCAGACTTGAGAGGACTAGGCTGAATCGCTTTTGCCAATAATCTCTGTACTAAAAGTACCGGTTGCTGATTTAGTTCTTCTTCTATAGACTGTTGCTCTTGAGATTGATCCAAATTATTAACTTGATATTTCAACACTTTTCTCAGTTTGTACTGATTACCGTTCAGTACTTTTGTTGCATTTAAGGTATTAAATACGACTTGTTGATTTCTCAAATATGTTGCATTAATTTGACCTGAAAACGCGTTCGAATATATCAAACCAAAAATTTATTTCTATATACAAACCATGAGTTGCTTTACGTTCGTGATTTGAGCTTTGTTTGTTCAGCATTAAAGTGGCCCACATTTTAACTGAAGTTTCATTGAAGGGCATGCGATCCAAATTGAACGGAATGTCTGATACGAGCTTTATGTTCGATAGCGGAATTTTTCGTATTTCACCTGTTTCATGCAGTTGAACGCCCAATTTTCCTTTTTGAGTTACTTTAGTGATTGTTCCAAACATATTGTCAATTTCAACGACCGCTCCTATTCTGGGCCTTATGTCACATGCGCCCACAACATTTAAGCAAGCGGCTACCAAACCGTACTGTTGATCAGTTGTATTACCATCATTTGATAAAGGCGAGCAGGTATCACTCAGAAAATAGGCCGCTAAATGTAATTTCTGTATCAAAATGGCATTAAGAATTTGATTCCAACCAACGAGTCCATGCAAAAATCTTAACAGGTTCACAATTTCTTGTGCTAAGGTGTTACTTTGCGACTGAGTTAATAAAACCATTGATTTGCATTCTGACACTGTTTTATTTCCAGTATCGTAATAACAAGTTATTATTATTTTACCCAAAATATTGAGCAACTTTTCTAACAATGGTCCAATTTCAGAGTTATCCATGTCCCACGATTGTAAAACAATGTGTAAAAATCTTACTGCAAGAATCTGTAACAGATTGAATAAAAGCTTGTATTTAACGAGTCCTTGTCATTTTTTTACCTGTTTTGGCATATTTAATTCAGTTCCTACGTTACAAGTTTTTGAAAGAAATTCCAGTAACATGTCGATCCATGGTTTAGTACTGAGAGATCTCCGTAATTGCTGGGTGTGACCTATACTTTTCATTAATGTTAAATTGCACCATTCTTGGTTAGTAGCTTTTAATGAGTTGCAAAATAAGCTGCTTAAGCCATGTACTGTGGTAGCATGTAAATTGTCACGACTTAAACCTCCACTGATGGTAATATTACGTAACAGATTTACACTGGCTTCCCGCAACAACTTAATTAAATGGTTATCTTTTGAAATTTGAGATCCTAAAAAATAAAAGTGTTTTCAAAAATCAGTAATTAACTGTAATTACAGCGACAGAGATCAAAAATAAACTTGATTGCGGCAGTCTCTGAAAAATCTGCACACTCTATAAAACTGCATTTGAACAACTTATTAATTTATGACTTTACACAATTTAATAAGTTGCACAAATATACAAAAATATGTAATTTAGACCAAATTTATAAATTAAATTCCTATAGTGTGTTTTTTATTTCCAGACACGTTAGAAGGCGGTGAAAAAACATTTTTTACTCTATGTTGATAGTTATCAGTAGTTTGACAAGTTAGTGATTCAACTAACAAGAGTGTGGGGCATTATAATTCCTTTTGTAACAAATACTTTTTCAAGATCATATTTACCAGCATCTGTAGGCTCTTCGATGTCTGTATCAGATGAAACGGGTGATGGCGGTGATGCCAATGTAAGATCATATTTGCCCTCCTTTCCCATTCGATAGCTGTTAGTAGTGCCATTTGCCCACTCCACTCTTACCCATCCATCATCTCCAAGCTCACCAATAACTCTCCCTTCACCTGGAGGAGGACCATCCTAAATAAACACGTTTTTCAGTTACAATACAGAGAAAATGAAAAAACAAACCTGGTCACCCCACTTCCAATCAGCACCCCTGATGACTCTAGCGCCTAATTTCATCAAGCCAGCTAATTCTGCTCCATTTAAAACGCTCGTTTTTGGTTTGGTTGCTTCTACCATATCGGCATATAATACATAACACTCGGATGATTTCCGCGCAGTGCTTTGATCACAGCCAGTTTGTCTTAATAAAACCAACAGGGAACTGATCAATCCACTGTTTATTAAAGGACTCAATTCCGCCGGAATGTAATAGTTTGATGCTAAAATTCCTATGATTGCTAATAAAATACGAGCTCTTGGAACATCGCGCAAAAGGGTATAAGTACCCAAATTGAGACTAACTTTGGCGCTTGAAACTTTCTGCTTTCCAGTACGATTGGGAATATCTTTTAATATATGTTGTCTTAATGTATCGATGCACCATTCTGTGATTGACATTTGAGCTAGCAAAATTTCAATTTTCAATGTCGCCGTTACCAATTGAATATTATCCAAACAATGCGAAATATTTTCGTGTACTACCGAATCAACTAATCCCAGATATCCATTCAAAATTGAATATTTCACGGAAGGTAAAAGCGAATTTTTTTGCAATAAATGCTTAATCATATCCAGTCCTTCTTTTCGCAGTTTGCATCTTCTCACTTGATAATACATAGCTTTGCGCAAAACATCTATATCACAAACGTTATCTTGGGTAACAAATCCTAAAATTGTATTCATCATTCCGTTATTTTCAGTGCATACTTTCTTCATTTTTTTCTCAATCACATTACACAATGCGTTGTTCAAAGCAATATCGTATTCGATCTTTTTCTGTTTATCTTCGTGATTCTGTTCGGCCAGTGACTCGACTTCAATCTTGTCTAATTCAGTCTTGAAATCAGAACAATTCTTTGGTATTTTCTGATCACCAGCGCCATGTTTGCTGGTGTTTGAATTAAAAGAATCAGTCATTGTTCTGCTTTCGGCAGTTGATTTATCAGCACCATTTTTAATTTCGTTATTTACTTCATCAGTGTCACTTTTACTCTCCGCTATTCTACCATCCGATGAACATTTTTTCATGTTAGCTTTCGTTATGTCTTCAACTGATTTATGCCTGTCAATACTTTGGAGTTGTATAGAAGCATTCACTATATCTTCAGGTTTTTGAATGTCTGAAGTGTATTTGCCACATTTCAAATTTTTGATAACTTTTTTCACTAAAGTCTTAACTCTTGGTTCTCTATACAACACGTTAATATTTTTATAAGCTTCCATTTCTTCACTGATTGCAGGTTTTACTTCATACAAAAGAAATCTACATTTTTCTAAAATAGGAATGCAAACTTCCTTGTAACTGCGATTTTGTTCTTGTCGGATTTTTATGAGATTCCATTTTGTAGAATGAACAAGTTTTATCATTTCCGTCAAAAGTTTCGGTAATTTTACATTCGGTTGTATGAGATCTACAATATAAAACACTCATTAAAATTCACCAAAAAACATTCATTCACATTCTTTAACCCTTTCATGCACTTCATACATAACACCCTGTATATTCATACTGAAATGATCAAAAAAATGCGTTGTTTCCTCTCTTTAAGTTTTCGTTGCAGAAATAATTATATTTATTAAATTCAAATAATACAATTAAATATTGCAACAGTAGTTGTTCAAAATGACCTATTGCTGGACTTGTCGGGTCATGGATTTCCTCACTCGCTAATAAAGTTGTGCTTCGAATTAATCGGCTGAAGATCCTCAATTTGTTGAACTAGACTTTAGTTGGCCTCAGCTAGAAATCAAGGGGATTTAAATCTGGAGATCTTGATGGACAAACAGTGAAACGAAGTGTTTTAGAACTTTCTTGATCATTTCAGTATGAATATACAGGGTGTCTTATGGCATTTGGAGGAGATTAAAAGTGTAGCTTATGACTAATTATAATTTATCTAAGTCTACCACTTACATGCATCTAATATGGGAAGCAATATATAACCAAACCCTAAATGTTTTATTAAAACGGCATACAACACTCTACCAATTTCTTCCACTGGATGCTCATATGAAAAGTCTACACGAGACAAAAAATGATTTTGCTTAGAGTGTTGTTCTACTATTGTAAGAAACGCGATAACATAGGAATCCTAGTAATAAAAAACAAATTAGCACGGAAACAACCAAACATAATTTTATAACTTGATTACCGATAAACGGCTCTCTGCGAGTGCATTAATGAAAGAATTTATTTTATCAAGTGAAGACTGCCACACATTTGCACATTTTTGAGAGACATTAACCCTCGGTTCGGTGGGTGTATTTCCAGCCGTTGAATTCGTACTTCTTGCTTCCCCTTTTTCTTCTTCGTATGGATTTGGTGGTTGCAACACCTATCATTAATTAAAAGTTGGTTAAACAATTTAAATTAAACGGTATTCAGCAAACCTGCAATCCCGCAGACAGAAATGAAGCGGTTAGCCAACTGCTACAACTGATTTCTGACTCGTGGAGAGGATAACTTTCTCTCAAGTAATGTGCATGTAATCCAAGAAGATGTGCTAAATGGCGAGTCGTATCTATCAATGTTGCACATACGTTTAGATAATCTAATGGAGTCTGAGGTAAATCAGATTCTGGCTGACAGTAGCTACCGACAATATACGAATCCATAACTTGCAACGTGGCTGCGTTAGTAAATAAATGAGATGCATCTTTACCAGCAAATTTTTGAAGTTGTTCCATTGTACATATATTCTCACATCTACAAAATACCAAAAAAATTAAAAATTAATAATTCTAAATTTAAAAATACAATACCTGCAATCTTGCACGTCATAAACTTTATTATTTATTACTATCCACAGTCCTCCATCTCGATTGTGATTTTCTAAATCAGACTTACGAATTAGTGGCAAATCTTCAAGGCCTTTATGTAATGGAAAATTAGAACGTGATGAAAACAATATGCCCGGCCAAATTATATCATCATTATCGACTATATTTATATCTGGGATTAATTTGCATAATTTGTCTAGCGCTATTAAGAGATTATCAAATATATTCGCCCAATCCATTGAAATTAATAACAACTTAATTTCTTGTTGTAATAATATTAGGCTAACTGTAAGTTCCGGTAATAAAACATCTAAAAGAAATAAAAACAATAATTCCAGATAATTGAGCTTCAACTATACATTAACTTTTTAAATGTACATATAAATCAAAATTAATAACTAATTGCTTACCAAGAATGTCTCCCTGAAGAATATGCATTACATAGACATAATTCTTGGGATTAATAGCAGCAACATCATTTGCTTGATTAATGATTGTAGTAGCATGAAGAGTTAAATAATGGAGGTATTTTTTCAATAAAGATTCGGCTGCTGACGAACACTGTTGCTCTTTCGAGTAAATTCTAGCAATCAACAATCTTTGGAATCTTAATAACAATTTAATACTTGGACTTGATTGATATTTTTGCATTGAAACTTTGTTAGAACTACTGAAATCGTGAAGAAGCGTTTGGGTGACAAAACTTCCGTTACTGTACAAAAACATATAAAAACATTTACGTAATTTTGTAGATTTGAAATGTACCTACCTGATTAATTGTTTCACCAGGTGAAGTAACGGAATGACTGCATGAGACGATGGAATTTCACAAGTGTCTTCCACATCTGACAATTCAATGGTTTCAGTTCTCAAAGCTTCTTGCAATGCAGTTTCCAAACCTCCATCCGCCATAAGGCTCCATACTAACAAATCTGTCATAAAACGATGTCCACAACTCATTGTACTCGGTTCTAAACCTGTAACAATATTAATATACTTCTAATTTAATTTCTCAAAGTACCACCTGAATTTGGAAGTAATGTAGTTAAAGTATGAGCCCTTTCGTTAGCAGTGGGGAGCAATATACTCCATCCAGCTTGTAAACAACTTTGAGCTGCTTGCTGAACCGTGCTAAGAATACCAGAAGCACTTGCTAAATACACCACCCGAGATTTTAAACTGTTCAAAAGCTTACTACCTGTGGTCAAACCAAGCGACTTTACATCGACATTGTTACTTATCACACAATGTAACTAAAAAATTAATTTTTAATTTTACATTTTGCTTTTAATGTATTAATAAATACCTGCAAATGCAGCAAATTTAAACTAGCGACAGCAATACATTCTTTATCTCGACTAAGTGGATAGCTGGATGAACCCATCTGACGAGAATTTTCACATACCATTGATAACAGTTGTTCGAGTAATCTGAAACAGTAATAAAAACTACATGGTGTTGTGTAAATAAGCGGATTAATGAAACTGTACATCAACCAACATATTTTTCCATTGATTTGAAATTTTTTGGAAAAGTCCCTAATTCTTACAAAAAGCATACAAAACCAAAACGATTTTTAGATTCTCTATCTAGTGCCACTTGGGCAATAATCATACCTGTATGTATGTTCTGACAAATCAATAACATAACATATTCGCAATTTTGGTGTCCACATATTAGAATCAGACCACATAAAACTTTGCGCTGGTCCACAACATATTCCAATAGCGCGATGTCCTTGTAAAGCATCGATAAGTGTTGGCTGCTGAATGTAAGCCTCTCCAGAGTTACAAACTTGTTTATAATCATTTTTGCCCCAACCATAAACCTCTCCTTGTGCAGTTAATGCCAAAGCATGTCCGGATCCTAAACTGATGGAAATCACTTCTCTACCTATTGAATCAAATGCTATTAATTTAAACTAGACAATACTACTGAATATGGCACACCTTCCAAACTTTTAATTACTTCAGGAAATCGTACGTGTTCATCTGTGGAATGCCCTAATCTCCAACTTTCACCTTTGCCCCAACTAAAAACTCTCCCATCTTTTGCTAGTGCAACGCTAAATTGGCTTCCACAATACACTTGAGATATTTCCACATTTTGTAATTTTTCAATCAGTCGCGGAGTTTTCGACCCATCTGATCCTCCTCTCCCTAAGATTAGCAACATATTGATCACACAAAAATAAACAAATCTTAAGCTGACCTAATTTTCCGTAATCACCATCGCCCCAACCATAAACATGGCCCTCATTAGTGACACATAATGTGTGTGCATCGCCAAATCCACATGCAACTTGAGTTACATGTTGTGCTGATAGTGCCGACACCATTGTTGGTACCAAGCAATCTTCAGATGTTCCATGACCTAATCTACCATAATTACCACGGCCCCATGTAAATAACACTCCAGTTGCTGCTACTGCGGCACTAAAAAATGTAACTTTAATTGAAAATGACTAAACATTATGATATTTCCGTTATTATTACCTGTAAGTGCTGCCACATGCTATATCTATTATATCTTTGTCTTTTAATGCTTCAATAATTGTAGGTTCATCTTTTGAAACACTATCACCATGTCCTGAAACGCGAACATTAATTTGGATTTGAAAGATTCAGTAACATGCTTACCTAAACGTCCGCCATCACCATTTCCCCAAGAATATATCTCTGAATTTTTTACTAATGCTAAAAAATGTTTTCCTTCCATATGACAAGCAATTTTTAAGACTTCCTTATCTTTGAAACCTAAATTGTAAATTAACTGTAATATAGGAAAAACAAAAATAATTTTTTTACCTTCCAAGAGTTGCGGACAAGGTGAATTGTATAACATACTATACACTTTTCCTGAATGCGTTAGGATCAATAAAGAACGTTCTGAACAGCACAGTTGCTTAACGCCTAATTCTGAAATGACTTCACAAATGTGAGGTCCCGTATTTTTGGACCATAATAGCCAACCCCAGTACCAAACATGCTGACCATTGAAGTTTGCAGTAACCTACAGAGAATTGTTAAATGATAAAGCTAAAATAATAAAGAAACAGTCACAAAACCTTGTTAAAAGTTTGAGGAGGAATGTGTGGTAGAGCCAATCTGTCCAGATGTGCCATTAAAAAAACTGCCGCTTGTCTCAAATCAATTTCCATCGAATCGTCATCCGGAAGTTGTTGAAATTTTAAATATAAAGAAGTGCAATTGAGTATTTTATCAGATTCAGCAATCCCGTGATTATGGCAAGGAATATTCTCAAATCGTTTCAAAAAGGCCAATAAGGGTGCACCGGCATTTTGAAGCGCAGATCTAAAAATTTATAAATTAAATTGTGAACTTAATGCGAGCATTGCAATACCTATTGTCGTCGAGATGAATTTTTTTATTCCACAAGCTTAACAGTAACAGTACCATATCTAAAATGTTGCTAAGGGTGCCTTTTTGAAGCGCAAATTCAAGCAGTAAATTTAAAGCAGTGTGTTGATCTTCCAGTGGGATTTCACAAAATTGCCTACCATTCGTGATTTCCCTACAAAAAAAATTAAAATTCTTAAGTCAGATAAATTAATTTATTGCAACAAAAATTACCCTGTCACAACTTGACGCAAAAACTTCATTGATCTTTCCACTACTTCCAACCAAACAGGGGAGACTTTTGATTCTTCAAATAGTGTGCCATATGGTAAAAGCTGTAAAGCTTCCAACGATTCCGTTAACAACTCGCTACAAAGATCCACATCCTCTCCTAAAATTACAACAATTAACACTTAATTGTCAATAATAACAACGTACCTAATCTCCAAGCTCTTCTAAGAAAAGCGAATGAAAAATTAAGCGCTGCTCTCGAGCCAATTCTTGCTAACCCAACTGTTGGATCGAGACTAACAAAATTAGAACTAATTTTAGTTGTTTTATTTCCCAACTTGAAATTGCCATTATCAGGACTAGACTTTTTCGCACTTGAAGAATGTTCTTGATCAAAGCAAGACGGTGCCCTGTTCATAGCGATAAAGTACCTTTTAAATACTATAAGTCTTTGATGTAATCGAGTTGCAGATAACGAACTCGTTGCAGCCTCAAAACAAAGTTTTCGTTGCTCATTATTTAAGCTGTACCTTAAATTTGCAAGTTGTTCTTGCGCTAAAATGAAATAAAATGTTACGTGACCTTACGAGCTGGATTTACTTACTTGCTTGGGGCCCCCAAGTGCACGAATCCAAAAGAACTTTTGGTGAAGGAAGTTGCGGATTTTGCTTCTGTTTTTCGGCGACTTCCTCAACATCCAACTTTTGGCATGGTTGGCAATTACAGCCGGAATGTGGGCCACATATGCCATCACAGCATGTGCAAGTCAACACCTAATTAATCGATAAATAAGCAATAACTAAACTGAAATTGATGCAACCTTTAATCCACAGTAGTATTTTCCGAATCCTCCTTTTCTGGCCACGACACCCGCACTGTTGAAGAGACCTTTAGAGAAGTGTCCCGTGAGTTCCCCATCGACGATGAGGCCGTTCCACAGATTATCGAGCCCATCCTGCACGTGAAAGACGGCCTGTAAATCAGTCTTCAACCACTTTAAGTCTAAGCGGGGCTGCGCCCTCAGTTTTGTCTCAATGTGAGACATGATCTCTCAATAAGACATACTCTGCAAAAAAGTCACGATAAGATCTTACATAAAAAAAATTGCAACTGAATTTTTTTAATTACGATGAAGTGAAAGGTCGAGAGAGTAATGGGGAAGGGTGTGATATTAGTTAATTACCGATGAAATTGTTATTCCCAATTTATTAAAAATCAACTAGCGGAACGCCATACTTCTTTGACAACAAATGTTGATTTTCTGATTGGTCGAATTTATCTGACCGGCGCAATGCGCCGACTGGGATACTTAAAACGCGGATAAAAATCAATTTTTCGTACATTAATGTTTTACGTTGGGAGAGAACTGCCAAATAATGAATGCATCGTACACTGAAATCGTTCTCGCAAGTTTTATTTTATTGCTGCCTTTTTTTTACGAATCTAGTCAAGTATTTCGGTATTATTTTAAATTTATTTTGTACTATGTAATCGTGATGTTTAATTCGGTTATCCTCATACCGCTGTTTTCTTTAAAATTCGGTGATGTGAGAAATTTCGTGTAAGTAGTTTTGTTTTCTTCTATTTTGGTGATTCACTCCTGAAAATTTGTTTCAGGTATGCGTCTGTTTTATGTCAGCCCGTCTCGACGTTGTTAGGGTTACGATGGTTCTTGAGGGGCAAAGAATACTTAGAAAAGGACGAAGCGTACATCATTGTTTCTAATCACCAAAGCTCTATTGATATATTAGGTACGGAAGTTGGTTACATTGGCAGATTTATTAAAAATGTTGTGCTTTAAGCAGGAATGTTTGACATTTGGCCCATAATGGATAAATGTACAGTAGTGGCAAAAAAAGAATTGTTTTATGCTTGGCCTTTTGGACTGGCTGCTTGGTTATGCGGGCTTATATTTATTGACAGAATGAATTCCAACAAAGCCCAGGATGTGGTAAATCAAGCCGCCACTACCATAAAATCAAAAAAAGTAACGTACCTAAACCTTTTTTATTGTGTGACTTTTGTGTGCGTTGTTGATTTATTTCCTGCACCTACATGCGGTTTATCGTCGAGATTATGAGCAAATTTGTTTGGCCCATTTAATTTGGCTCGTAATAGCTTCTTGATCTCCTACCTACATAAATTTTATTAAATGGGAAAAAAAATCATTAGAAACGCGCAATAAATAAAGATTGATTTCTTATCAAATCAAACAAGTTAGAGAGTAATTAAGTAACCAGACCTTCTAAACTCAGGTGCTCAGCTCAATTTTTTTTTTTTTTTTAAATCCACATTTTCATAAAGTATGCTCAGGTAAAATTTTTTGTTTTTAAATGATTACAACAAATGTTGAATCTTAAGAGTCGATTTTCCTAGGTAAAACCATGCAAATTGCAGTGCACATATTCATAAAGTGGTCAGGTCATTTTTTTTTTTTTTTAATTTTTTTTTAATCCACATTTTCGTAAAGTATGCTCAGGTAAATTTTTTTGTTTTCAAATGATTACAACAAATGTTGAATCTTAAGAGTCGGTTATCCTAGGTAAACCCATGCAAATTGCAGTGCACACATTCATAAAGTGACCAGGCCATTTTTAAAAAATTTTTGTTTTATTTTATTTTTATTTTTTTTAATCCACATTTTCGTAAAGTATGCTCAGGTAAACTTTTTCGTTTTCAAATGATTACAACAAGCGTTGAATCTTAAGAGTCGGTTATCCTAGGTAAAACCATGCAAATTGCAGTGTACATATTCATAAAGTGGTCAGGTCATTTTTTTTTATTTTTTTTTTATTTTATTTTTATTTTTTTTTAATCCACATTTTCGTAAAGTATGCTCAGGTAAAATTTTTCGTTTTCAAATGATTACAACTACTTATATAATTGCTAAATGGTGGACCACCCTGTATACCTAAATATAATTTGGCTAACTACGTTTGCTTCCTTACTTTTTTATTTATTAGTGATAAATGACTCAGTGAAACTTGTCTTAAACAATAACATATTTCTGAATATATCAGCAAGTTTTAAGTATGTAAGGTAATGTCTATCATAACAATTCACCTTCGTACTTATTTGAAACAGACATTTCATATCTAATCTATTTTTTGAAGTAGTATTACTAGTACTATTAAATAAACTTTTAACAATTGTAGAGATAGGTATGAAATGTTGTTTTGAATTAATACAGAGTGTGGTATGAATTGCTTCATTGTCATAATCAAGCAGTCTCTCATCTCTTTAATTTCAGTCACCTTCTGACAGGGTGTCAGCATGAATACGGTTTATTATTATTATTATTACTTACACCTTTCTATCAAATACTAATATGTAATATAATATTTGCTGCAGTTGCGAAAGGTTAAAAAGAATGCTGTAATTACCTTTTTATTTAAAAGTTGCAATAGTAATAGATTAAGACAGCATGTTTTGGCTTATTATTACATTATAGATTTGTTATCTGCAAGTAGCACAAGCCTGAAGTTGCTCACCATGTCAGAGTAACAGATCTCTACCTATTTTTAGGGTTCCGTACCTTAAAAGGAAAAACGGAACCCTTATAAAATCACTTCGGTGTCCGTCCGTCTGTCACAGGGGTTTTTCTCGAAATTTGGCACAAAGCTAGATCTTGATGACGCGCACATATATCGCTCATCATAACTAGATAAAAATTTATTTTTAGATTAATATGGGGGGTCAGTTTGGTACCAATAAAAAAAATGGGGTCGTAGATATTAAGTCATAGATTACAGGAAAACTGCGTAGAATATCGACAATGTAATAGTTGCGATAAAATTGTTGTTTTAGTACGGAACCCTAATTGTGCGAGCCCGACTCGCTCTTGGCCGATTTTTTAATTAATACTGTAATGTTATTACAATAAGTATATTTTTAGGCAAAGTTGTGGGTGTTTCCTGAAGGAACGAGACGTAATACAGGTGAAATACACCCATTTAAAAAAGGAGCATTTCATATGGCAGTTTCAGCACAGATTCCAATACTCCCAGTTGTATATAGCCAATATTACTTCTTAGATAAAAAGGACAAACGATTTGATCATGGTAAATTGTTGTTTCGCCCTTACCGTAAACCTTAATCTTTTACTTCCTTGATTCAAAATAAAAGTTTTACAATCCCACTTTGAACTTTGAGCTGCTCTCAACAGCCTTTGTACATAAGTTTTTATTTATCACTATTGTTCGTCTTAATTCCACTGTTTTTAATTACGTTTATCTAGATAACAAAGATATGAATATTCGCAATCACATAAGATTCCTTGAACCCGTTCTTATTAAACAAAAAATTGTCTTTTTAATATTCATGAGTTTGCAAATTTCATGAATCACTTAAAAGAAATTTTTGTAAATATTACAAAAAACTTTTCTTATTAGGAAAAGTCATTATAACAGCACTGCCTCCCGTTCCTACTGAAGGATTGTCAGTAAATGATATCGAACAACTTATGGTAAAAATCAGAGAGATGATGCAGAGCACCTTTCATGAGGTTAACAAAGAACTCAAAGAATCGTTCGGAAAACCCATCAGTGCTTGTTTTAAATCCTAAATGATTTTGCAACTTATTTTTTAAGGTGTAACTAAAATAAGGGAACAAACTTGAAGGCGGATTTACTAGAACTTTTGTACTCATTTTTCATACTCGCCTTATTTTAGTTACACCCTGTATAATTGCAACCAATTTTATTAAATTACACTTTTTTAAGTTTTAACTTGTTGTGAATAATTCTTAAAGATTGGTTTGTATGTTCTGATAAAGTTGTTGAATTAAACTCTACAAATTGCAAGTTACGGTAATCTCTTGTTTGATTAGTATTATTAGATTAGTCAAATTTCTACCTTAAATCAAAATTCTTACAAATAAAGACTGATATGAAAGCTTCGGCATTTCCACATTAAAGTTACCAAAGCTAGTTCCGTTTTTAACAAGAGATCACTGTAGTTTTCAGAATGTGATAAGGGAGGCAAGTAACGTATAACAAAATTTTCGCTGCCAGCAATATTATTCATATTTTTATAATATGTAAGGTAAAAATGTAATATAATTTATTGTGTATAAATTCATTTTATTTCAAATTCTATTACCTTCTTAACGAATATTGGAAAAATTTCAGTTTAAATTTGAATTATTTTTTTTATCAAGAAATTTGTTGTAACTTAGGCTAATTACAGCTTTGGGATTTTTTTTTACTTTAGACATTTTTGTCCTGGAAAGTGAAATTTGACGAAATTGGGAGATAGTATTTTTATAAAAAATCAGTTTTTATTTTTTCTCTCGAAAACTAACGCCGACAATTAACATTTAAAACCGCAAATTTCATACATGCACCAAATTTCAAATACATAGCTTTCAATTAAAGCTCAATTTTGGGGGTTGCCACAAGTGATGGGACACCCTGTACAAACTTCTAACCCGTTCAACTATTAAAAACCATTCAATCAATTATTATAAAGCCATTGTAAGGTTAAGGAACTGAAGAATCAAATGAGTGAATATTTAATGTTTAATAATACGGAAGTCTACAATATTATCAGATTATTGATTTTATGAAATACATATATATAAAAAAATTATGTTGAGCATTTTAAAATGCCGGGCCTTTCGACTGACTTTCCACCCAAGCTTTGGCAATTGTTCTTTTCAGTTCATCATCGCCTTGTTCGTACCTGAAGAAAGAATATAATTTCTACTAACGTAACGTTATTCACAGCACTTACATATTCTTCATTATCGATATAAGCCCATCAGACGCATCCATTTTGTCTGCATCAGGAACCATTTTTTTGGAATCACTGGTTTTCTTTTCCACTTCTGTTACATGAGACCAGTTAACCTGTTCTACCTTGGCGACGCTAATCATCACCATATCTACATATTAAGAAGTTAAAAAATATTCTTTGGTAAAGTGAATAACGCAATACCTTTTTTAATTTTCCAACTGCTCTGTTCTGGATTGATGGCATTTAAAAGTTTGTTAATGGTTAGGGCGTAGTCTTTATTATCGAGATCTTTTACGAAAAGTTCCAACGACTTATTTGTAAAGTTACAATAAATATTTGCTGGCGGAAGCATATGCACTTTGGGTAAAGTAATATAAAACTTTACAAATTTCACAGTTTGATCCCATGCTGCAATTAAAATCAATGTTTTAATTTTTTCTTGAAACTGGCGCACTATAAAGGGGAGACTTTGTTCCGAGCTTCTTAGATTATCCGGAGCAAATTAGATAGTTGAATGATTTGTGTTTAATTCTTGTAATAATAGAAACATGAAATTCAAATGAAAACTGTCTAAAGTGAACTTTGTAAGAATGATTTTCACTAAAATGAAAAGTGAGGTTGGGTTTGATAGCAAGGAGTCAACTAAATTATAGCACTCACATTTATAGTAAAATTGAAATTAGATGGACACTTCAACAAACTCAAAACACAAGTTTTTCTGATAATTTTTAAAACTAACTATTTTCATCAGAATAAGAAACTAATTACCGTAATTGTTTAGCTTCACTTCATATCGTTTAGCAGTTGAATTTACTGCTGCAACAGCAGGTGACGATTCAAAAAGCCTCTTTTCTTCAAGCTTACGGAGTTCAGACGATAATTTATGCAGCTCAATTGAAAAAATATCCTTCACCTTTTGTCGCGTAGCTTTAGTTTGTAACATTTCAAGCTCCGATATATCAGCTTTTATCTGAAAAACAACCAATTGATGAATTTTCTAAATTACCTATGGCCATTTTTTATTACCTCGTCTATTTTTTGATTCGACATTGTTATCTAAAAATTATTCTCGCTGTATTATTCAAAATCAAAGATATTCCACACAGGCTGAACGAACGATTAAACACAGATAATATAAAATAAACGATTAAAGACAGGTTAAATGCACAGCATAACCGCTACTTTCTCGAACATTCGGCTCCCTTTACACCACAGATAATAAAACACACAAAAAACAGAAAAGTGTGGTTAATCACCAATAAACTCAAATGTAATCCACTAGGTGGCAAACTAGTCGTCGAAACAACAAAGAACTTCAATTAGTGATGAAACTTGTAATAGCAATAAGTCAGAAAAGTAGAACAGACTGACTTGTCTGAAACTAATGCCATTTTTGTACCAATTCACAATATTAATCTTTTCTTCTTTCGAATACATCTTATATTCCAAAAATTTCAAAATTTTTTTCAACAATTTTATTTCTGTGAAATCATTTGTATTATCAAGGATTGCCGGGATCTCCACTACTGATTGACAATTTTCAATTTTTAAAAAAAGATACGGTATACATTTTTTGTAGAAATGCCGGAACCACTAAAAAAGGTTTGGCTGTAATAGGCCTTGAAATTATTCCAGATTTCATTTCATATAAAAAGTCCTACACAAATTGTTTGTATTCAAAAATTTCCATTTAACACTTGTGACAGTTATAATCTAATTTTGATAACCAACTGTTATTACTTATAATCAACATATTACAACAAAGTAAATTAATTTTAGTAAAAAATCACTGAAAATCGAAAATTTCATGCGAGAATTTACATAAAAACGATTTTTTGTACAAAACGTACGTTGATAAAGTCCCTCAAAAGGAAAAAGCGCCAGATGTAGCACAAAATCAAACCATGCCGCCAAATTCTAGAGAGTTCATTCAACGTGGGCCAATTAGAGCAGGCCACCAGAGGAACAGTCGACCAATAAAAAACGCAATCGTTGTGGAACCGACCAATGGCGGCACTACACGCCGATTTATCTATATATATTTATTAGTGACGGATTTCTCACAGTTCAGAGTCATCAGGAATAAGTGAATGTTGTTAACGAAGTTGTAATAATTGTGCTGCAATTGGATTTTATATTCAGTGCGTGGTGTTCATCAAACATAGTTTTGAGGTACTGATCGACCCATTTCATATTTACAGCGTTTTAATTAAAATGAACGATAACCGCTTTCATGGCAATCAACCGGTTCGCATTATTTTTGACCACGATTTTAACGAAATTAGGAAAATAGCAGCGTTTTGTGCCGTAATTTTTTGATTCATGCAATTTTAGGCCGTTTTTGATTGAAGAACGTTGAACCATTGCCAACGTGTCAAATTTACAGTTACTTGACATCAGCTTGACATGCGGCTGAAACTGCCTCAAACAGTTATTCACAAATCTTTTTATTTCCAGGTTTTAAACAAACTAAGATGAGGTTATGTATAGTATTAGGACTTTGCCTGGCCGTAGTGTTGGCCAAGGAAGATAAAAAAGAAAAAGATGAAGTCGGGACCGTAATAGGCATCGATTTAGGCACAACATATTCTTGGTAAGCGCAATTTAATTCTCGAGATTTCTTGAGATTACCTCCTAATTTCTCTTCAGTGTCGGCGTCTACAAAAATGGCCGCGTGGAAATCATCGCCAACGACCAAGGCAACCGAATCACTCCTTCGTATGTGGCGTTCACTCCAGATGGCGAACGTCTCATCGGTGATGCGGCTAAAAATCAACTGACCACCAACCCCGAGAACACCGTGTTCGACGCCAAGCGGCTGATAGGCCGCGAATGGACCGATGTAACCGTGCAACACGACATCAAGTTCTTCCCGTTTAAAGTGATCGAAAAGAACTCCAAGCCCCATGTTAGAGTCGCGACGGGGCAAGGCGACAAGGTTTTCGCGCCGGAAGAAATCTCCGCCATGGTTTTGGGCAAGATGAAGGAAACGGCCGAAGCGTACCTCGGCAAGAAGGTGACTCACGCCGTTGTGACCGTGCCTGCTTACTTCAACGACGCCCAACGTCAAGCTACGAAGGATGCTGGAACCATTGCCGGCCTTGTGGTCATGAGGATCATTAATGAACCGACCGCTGCAGCTATCGCTTACGGCTTGGATAAGAAAGATGGGGAGAAAAACGTGCTTGTCTTTGATTTGGGAGGCGGCACCTTTGATGTGTCGCTGCTGACAATCGACAATGGAGTCTTTGAGGTGATTGTTTTTTTTTTTTTTTTTTTTGTTAAGTTGCACCTTACCTGTGATTTTTGGGAATTTTTAGAACATTTAATTAATTCAGGGTTCACAAGAACCTGGAAAACTTGGAAATGTCGGGGAATTTAGAAATAAATCAAAATGTCAGGGAAAAATTGGGTTTTTATGCATTTTTATCAAAAAATCGGGGAATTTAGTTTATGTACTTGGAAAAACGGTTAAGACAGGGTTCACAGGAACCTGGAAAACTTGGAAATGTCAGGGAATTTCGAAATAAATCAAAATATCAGGGAAAAGTCTGGGAATTTATACATTTTTAACAAAAAATCAGGGAATTTAGTTTATGTACTTGGAAAAACGGTTAAGACAGGGTTCACAGGAACCTGGAAAACTTGGAAATTTCTGGGAATTTAGAAATAAATCAAAATATCAGGGAAAAGGAGAATTTATGGATTTTTATCAAAAAATCAGGGAATTTAATTTATGTACTTGGAAAAACGGTTAAGACAGGGTTCACAGGAACCTGGAAAACTTGGAAATTTCTGGGAATTTAGAAATAAATCAAAATGTCAGGGAAAAGTCTGGGAATTTATGCATTTTTATCAAAACATCAGGGAGTTTAATTTATGTACTTGGAAAAACGGTTAAGACAGGGTTCACAGGAACCTGGAAAACTTGGAAATTTCAGGGAATTTAGAAATAAATCAAAATATCAGGGAAAAGGAGAATTTATGGATTTTTATCAAAAAATCAGGGAATTTAATTTATGTACTTGGAAAAACGGTTAAGACAGGGTTCACAGGAACCTGGAAAACTTGGAAATTTCTGGGAATTTAGAAATAAATCAAAATATCAGGGAAAAGGAGAATTTATGGATTTTTATCAAAAAATCAGGGAATTTAATTTATGTACTTGGAAAAACGGTTAAGACAGGGTTCACAGGAACCTGGAAAACTTGGAAATTTCTGGGAATTTAGAAATAAATCAAAATATCAGGGAAAAGGAGAATTTATGGATTTTTATCAAAAAATCAGGGAATTTAATTTATGTACTTGGAAAAACGGTTAAGACAGGGTTCACAGGAACCTGGAAAACTTGGAAATTTCTGGGAATTTAGAAATAAATCAAAATGTCAGGGAAAAGTCTGGGAATTTATGCATTTTTATCAAAACATCAGGGAGTTTAATTTATGTACTTGGAAAAACGGTTAAGACAGGGTTCACAGGAACCTGGAAAACTTGGAAATTTCAGGGAATTTAGAAATAAATCAAAATATCAGGGAAAAGGAGAATTTATGGATTTTTATCAAAAAATCAGGGAATTTAATTTATGTACTTGGAAAAACGGTTAAGACAGGGTTCACAGGAACCTGGAAAACTTGGAAATTTCTGGGAATTTAGAAATAAATCAAAATATCAGGGAAAAGGAGAATTTATGGATTTTTATAAAAAAATCGGGGAATTTAATTTATGTACTTGGAAAAACGGTTAAGACAGGGTTCACAGGAACCTGGAAAACTTGGAAATTTCTGGGAATTTAGAAATAAATCAAAATATCAGGGAAAAGGAGAATTTATGGATTTTTATCAAAAAATCAGGGAATTTAATTTATGTACTTGGAAAAACGGTTAAGACAGGGTTCACAGGAACCTGGAAAACTTGGAAATTTCTGGGAATTTAGAAATAAATCAAAATATCAGGGAAAAGGAGAATTTATGGATTTTTATCAAAAAATCAGGGAATTTAATTTATGTACTTGGAAAAACGGTTAAGACAGGGTTCACAGGAACCTGGAAAACTTGGAAATTTCTGGGAATTTAGAAATAAATCAAAATATCAGGGAAAAGGAGAATTTATGGATTTTTATCAAAAAATCAGGGAATTTAATTTATGTACTTGGAAAAACGGTTAAGACAGGGTTCACAGGAACCTGGAAAACTTGGAAATTTCTGGGAATTTAGAAATAAATCAAAATATCAGGGAAAAGGAGAATTTATGGATTTTTATCAAAAAATCAGGGAATTTAATTTATGTACTTGGAAAAACGGTTAAGACAGGGTTCACAGGAACCTGGAAAACTTGGAAATTTCTGGGAATTTAGAAATAAATCAAAATATCAGGGAAAAGGAGAATTTATGGATTTTTATAAAAAAATCGGGGAATTTAATTTATGTACTTGGAAAAACGGTTAAGACAGGGTTCACAGGAACCTGGAAAACTTGGAAATTTCTGGGAATTTAGAAATAAATCAAAATATCAGGGAAAAGGAGAATTTATGGATTTTTATAAAAAAATCGGGGAATTTAATTTATGTACTTGGAAAAACGGTTAAGACAGGGTTCACAGGAACCTGGAAAACTTGGAAATTTCTGGGAATTTAGAAATAAATCAAAATATCAGGGAAAAGGAGAATTTATGGATTTTTATCAAAAAATCAGGGAATTTAATTTATGTACTTGGAAAAACGGTTAAGACAGGGTTCACAGGAACCTGGAAAACTTGGAAATTTCTGGGAATTTAGAAATAAATCAAAATATCAGGGAAAAGGAGAATTTATGGATTTTTATCAAAAAATCGGGGAATTTAATTTATGTACTTGGAAAAACGGTTAAGACAGGGTTCACAGGAACCTGGAAAACTTGGAAATTTCTGGGAATTTAGAAATAAATCAAAATATCAGGGAAAAGGAGAATTTATGGATTTTTATCAAAAAATCGGGGAATTTAATTTATGTACTTGGAAAAACGGTTAAGACAGGGTTCACAGGAACCTGGAAAACTTGGAAATTTCTGGGAATTTAGAAATAAATCAAAATATCAGGGAAAAGGAGAATTTATGGATTTTTATCAAAAAATCAGGGAATTTAATTTATGTACTTGGAAAAACGGTTAAGACAGGGTTCACAGGAACCTGGAAAACTTGGAAATTTCTGGGAATTTAGAAATAAATCAAAATATCAGGGAAAAGGAGAATTTATGGATTTTTATCAAAAAATCAGGGAATTTAATTTATGTACTTGGAAAAACGGTTAAGACAGGGTTCACAGGAACCTGGAAAACTTGGAAATTTCTGGGAATTTAGAAATAAATCAAAATATCAGGGAAAAGGAGAATTTATGGATTTTTATCAAAAAATCAGGGAATTTAATTTATGTACTTGGAAAAACGGTTAAGACAGGGTTCACAGGAACCTGGAAAACTTGGAAATTTCTGGGAATTTAGAAATAAATCAAAATATCAGGGAAAAGGAGAATTTATGGATTTTTATCAAAAAATCAGGGAATTTAATTTATGTACTTGGAAAAACGGTTAAGACAGGGTTCACAGGAACCTGGAAAACTTGGAAATTTCTGGGAATTTAGAAATAAATCAAAATATCAGGGAAAAGGAGAATTTATGGATTTTTATAAAAAAATCGGGGAATTTAATTTATGTACTTGGAAAAACGGTTAAGACAGGGTTCACAGGAACCTGGAAAACTTGGAAATTTCTGGGAATTTAGAAATAAATCAAAATATCAGGGAAAAGGAGAATTTATGGATTTTTATCAAAAAATCAGGGAATTTAATTTATGTACTTGGAAAAACGGTTAAGACAGGGTTCACAGGAACCTGGAAAACTTGGAAATTTCTGGGAATTTAGAAATAAATCAAAATGTCAGGGAAAAGTCTGGGAATTTATGCATTTTTATCAAAACATCAGGGAGTTTAATTTATGTACTTGGAAAAACGGTTAAGACAGGGTTCACAGGAACCTGGAAAACTTGGAAATTTCAGGGAATTTAGAAATAAATCAAAATATCAGGGAAAAGGAGAATTTATGGATTTTTATCAAAAAATCGGGGAATTTAATTTATGTACTTGGAAAAACGGTTAAGACAGGGTTCACAGGAACCTGGAAAACTTGGAAATTTCTGGGAATTTAGAAATAAATCAAAATATCAGGGAAAAGGAGAATTTATGGATTTTTATAAAAAAATCGGGGAATTTAATTTATGTACTTGGAAAAACGGTTAAGACAGGGTTCACAGGAACCTGGAAAACTTGGAAATTTCTGGGAATTTAGAAATAAATCAAAATGTCAGGGAAAAGGAGAATTTATGGATTTTTATCAAAAAATCAGGGAATTTAATTTA
Organism: Dascillus cervinus; assembly: GCA_949768715.1. Lineage (NCBI taxonomy): Eukaryota > Metazoa > Arthropoda > Insecta > Coleoptera > Dascillidae > Dascillus > Dascillus cervinus. Next base: position 35,487,746 of record OX458316.1, read on the forward strand.
TGTACTTGGAAAAACGGTTAAGACAGGGTTCACAGGAACCTGGAAAACTTGGAAATTTCTGGGAATTTAGAAATAAATCAAAATATCAGGGAAAAGGAGAATTTATGGATTTTTATCAAAAAATCAGGGAATTTAATTTATGTACTTGGAAAAACGGTTAAGACAGGGTTCACAGGAACCTGGAAAACTTGGAAATTTCTGGGAATTTAGAAATAAATCAAAATATCAGGGAAAAGGAGAATTTATGGATTTTTATCAAAAAATCGGGGAATTTAATTTATGTACTTGGAAAAACGGTTAAGACAGGGTTCACAGGAACCTGGAAAACTTGGAAATTTCTGGGAATTTAGAAATAAATCAAAATATCAGGGAAAAGGAGAATTTATGGATTTTTATCAAAAAATCAGGGAATTTAATTTATGTACTTGGAAAAACGGTTAAGACAGGGTTCACAGGAACCTGGAAAACTTGGAAATTTCTGGGAATTTAGAAATAAATCAAAATATCAGGGAAAAGGAGAATTTATGGATTTTTATCAAAAAATCAGGGAATTTAATTTATGTACTTGGAAAAACGGTTAAGACAGGGTTCACAGGAACCTGGAAAACTTGGAAATTTCTGGGAATTTAGAAATAAATCAAAATATCAGGGAAAAGGAGAATTTATGGATTTTTATCAAAAAATCAGGGAATTTAATTTATGTACTTGGAAAAACGGTTAAGACAGGGTTCACAGGAACCTGGAAAACTTGGAAATTTCTGGGAATTTAGAAATAAATCAAAATATCAGGGAAAAGGAGAATTTATGGATTTTTATCAAAAAATCAGGGAATTTAATTTATGTACTTGGAAAAACGGTTAAGACAGGGTTCACAGGAACCTGGAAAACTTGGAAATTTCTGGGAATTTAGAAATAAATCAAAATATCAGGGAAAAGGAGAATTTATGGATTTTTATCAAAAAATCAGGGAATTTAATTTATGTACTTGGAAAAACGGTTAAGACAGGGTTCACAGGAACCTGGAAAACTTGGAAATTTCTGGGAATTTAGAAATAAATCAAAATATCAGGGAAAAGGAGAATTTATGGATTTTTATCAAAAAATCAGGGAATTTAATTTATGTACTTGGAAAAACGGTTAAGACAGGGTTCACAGGAACCTGGAAAACTTGGAAATTTCTGGGAATTTAGAAATAAATCAAAATATCAGGGAAAAGGAGAATTTATGGATTTTTATCAAAAAATCAGGGAATTTAATTTATGTACTTGGAAAAACGGTTAAGACAGGGTTCACAGGAACCTGGAAAACTTGGAAATTTCTGGGAATTTAGAAATAAATCAAAATATCAGGGAAAAGGAGAATTTATGGATTTTTATAAAAAAATCGGGGAATTTAATTTATGTACTTGGAAAAACGGTTAAGACAGGGTTCACAGGAACCTGGAAAACTTGGAAATTTCTGGGAATTTAGAAATAAATCAAAATATCAGGGAAAAGGAGAATTTATGGATTTTTATAAAAAAATCGGGGAATTTAATTTATGTACTTGGAAAAACGGTTAAGACAGGGTTCACAGGAACCTGGAAAACTTGGAAATTTCTGGGAATTTAGAAATAAATCAAAATATCAGGGAAAAGGAGAATTTATGGATTTTTATCAAAAAATCAGGGAATTTAATTTATGTACTTGGAAAAACGGTTAAGACAGGGTTCACAGGAACCTGGAAAACTTGGAAATTTCTGGGAATTTAGAAATAAATCAAAATATCAGGGAAAAGGAGAATTTATGGATTTTTATCAAAAAATCAGGGAATTTAATTTATGTACTTGGAAAAACGGTTAAGACAGGGTTCACAGGAACCTGGAAAACTTGGAAATTTCTGGGAATTTAGAAATAAATCAAAATATCAGGGAAAAGGAGAATTTATGGATTTTTATCAAAAAATCAGGGAATTTAATTTATGTACTTGGAAAAACGGTTAAGACAGGGTTCACAGGAACCTGGAAAACTTGGAAATTTCTGGGAATTTAGAAATAAATCAAAATATCAGGGAAAAGGAGAATTTATGGATTTTTATCAAAAAATCAGGGAATTTAATTTATGTACTTGGAAAAACGGTTAAGACAGGGTTCACAGGAACCTGGAAAACTTGGAAATTTCTGGGAATTTAGAAATAAATCAAAATATCAGGGAAAAGGAGAATTTATGGATTTTTATCAAAAAATCAGGGAATTTAATTTATGTACTTGGAAAAACGGTTAAGACAGGGTTCACAGGAACCTGGAAAACTTGGAAATTTCTGGGAATTTAGAAATAAATCAAAATATCAGGGAAAAGGAGAATTTATGGATTTTTATCAAAAAATCAGGGAATTTAATTTATGTACTTGGAAAAACGGTTAAGACAGGGTTCACAGGAACCTGGAAAACTTGGAAATTTCTGGGAATTTAGAAATAAATCAAAATATCAGGGAAAAGGAGAATTTATGGATTTTTATCAAAAAATCAGGGAATTTAATTTATGTACTTGGAAAAACGGTTAAGACAGGGTTCACAGGAACCTGGAAAACTTGGAAATTTCTGGGAATTTAGAAATAAATCAAAATATCAGGGAAAAGGAGAATTTATGGATTTTTATAAAAAAATCGGGGAATTTAATTTATGTACTTGGAAAAACGGTTAAGACAGGGTTCACAGGAACCTGGAAAACTTGGAAATTTCTGGGAATTTAGAAATAAATCAAAATATCAGGGAAAAGGAGAATTTATGGATTTTTATCAAAAAATCAGGGAATTTAATTTATGTACTTGGAAAAACGGTTAAGACAGGGTTCACAGGAACCTGGAAAACTTGGAAATTTCTGGGAATTTAGAAATAAATGAAAATATCGGAAAAATCTGGGAATTTATGCATTTTTTATCAAAAAATAATAAATCAAAATATCGGGGAATTCAATTTATACCTGGAAAAACGTTTGAGAGGAGATCGAAAACTTTTTGACCGGTTTAGTTAAAAGCACAAATTACTAGAAAAAGTTCAGGGAAAATACTCGAAAAGGATCAGGGAAAACCTGAAAATACAGAATTACTGTGAACACAGCAATTCAATAGAAAACGCGAAAGTGCGGGTTTGGTCCTGCGCGGTTTTCAAACACAGGCAAGGTGTGTTAAATCAAAACTGATGAGTTCATAGTTCAGGTGATTTCCGTGATGCAACAATTTCGCTCCTATCTGATGAAACCCATTCATTTTTCCTATCCAAAGTTGCAATTTCAAAAACTAACTTTTCAATTAATTGCAGGTCGTTGCGACGAACGGCGACACCCATTTGGGAGGCGAGGACTTCGACCAGCGCGTCATGGATCACTTCATCAAACTGTACAAGAAGAAGAAGGGCAAAGACATCCGCAAGGACAACAGGGCGGTGCAGAAGCTCCGTCGTGAAGTCGAGAAAGCCAAACGTGCCCTCTCCTCCAGCCACCAGGTCCGAATTGAAATCGAATCGTTCTTCGAAGGAGACGACTTCTCAGAAACCTTAACCAGAGCCAAATTCGAGGAATTAAACATGGACCTGTTCCGATCGACCATGAAACCCGTTCAGAAGGTGCTCGAAGACGCCGACATGAACAAAAAAGACGTCGATGAAATCGTGCTCGTCGGAGGTTCAACGCGCATTCCAAAAGTCCAACAGTTGGTGAAGGATTACTTCAACGGCAAGGAGCCCTCTCGAGGAATCAACCCCGATGAAGCCGTCGCGTACGGCGCCGCCGTTCAAGCTGGCGTTTTGTCCGGCGAACAGGATACGGACGCCATCGTCTTGCTGGACGTCAACCCGCTCACTTGCGGCATTGAGACCGTCGGCGGAGTGATGACGAAACTGATTCCCCGCAACACCGTCATCCCCACCAAGAAATCTCAGATCTTCTCGACCGCTTCCGACAACCAACACACGGTCACCATTCAGGTTTATGAAGGGGAACGTCCCATGACGAAGGACAACCATCTGTTGGGCAAATTCGACCTGACCGGGATTCCGCCGGCGCCGAGAGGCGTCCCGCAGATTGAGGTGACGTTCGAGATCGACGCCAACGGGATTTTGCAAGTGTCGGCCGAAGACAAGGGCACGGGAAATCGCGAGAAGATTGTGATCACCAACGATCAGAACCGGCTGACGCCGGACGACATTGACAGGATGATCAAGGATGCGGAGAAATTCGCGGACGAAGACAAGAAGTTGAAGGAACGCGTCGAGGCCAGGAACGAGCTTGAAAGTTACGCCTATTCGCTAAAGAATCAGCTGCAGGATAAGGACAAGTTGGGGGCCAAGGTTTCGGACGAGGAAAAGGCGAAAATGGAGGAGGCGATCGAAGAGAAGATCAAGTGGTTGGAGGACCATCAGGATACGGAAGCGGAAGATTACAAGAAACAGAAGAAGGAATTGGAAGATATAGTTCAGCCGATTATAGCCAAATTGTATCAAAATTCGGGCGGACCCCCTCCTCCCAGTGGCGGCGAAGACGAACTGAAAGATGAACTGTAAAGACTGATTTAGTACAAGTGGTTTGAGTGTGATAGGATGAAGTGATGTAACTGTAATTTAAATAAAATGATTTAGATATTTTTTTTAAAGATTGAAAATTGTATCATCAGAGGATGTGTAGTACTTTCCATTACACCGTCCGTTCGTGACGGTTATATTTTTGTTTTTTGTACCTTGTAATAATTTATTTTCTTGAAACAAATATTAGGGTACGATGCATCGTCCCATACTTGTAAATTTCTCATTATTGTACGCTAATATTTGATTTACTTACAAATAAAACATTCTCAATTATATTTTGCAGCTTTTATTGCAAGTGTAAGATAAAAATGAGTGGAATGTAATAATCAGACCAACAATAAATAATTCTGATCGTTTTTTAATACTCAATTTATTTTCTCCGACCTAGAAACTACAACTTAGCTGAAACTTCTGCAGACTTCTAAATTGTCTCCATTTGTGCTTGATACATCAAGGGGATTAACGTCTCTCTGAAAAGTGAGTTATTCTCTCCATGGGTTATCTGCAGTATGTTTTTCGCTTCTTTTAGGTACTTCACTGCTTGGTGCGATTTATCTTGATAAATTAACACTTTTGCCAACTTTAAGTACAAAATTCCCAGCAATGGATGAACGTCGCTATAGTACTTCCTATAAAGAATTTCAAAAAATTAGAAAAACGGGGTTCCACTGTGATTTAAATTTGATTATTACCGATAGCTCCGAATTAATTCAGTGCCGAAATTAACGGCGTCGTCCCATTGCGCAAAATCGATGCTGCATTCAAAGGCCGCATCCAAGGCCTTTATGTAAGAAATATTCAACGGATGCAGTATTCCTTTCTGGCGCTTCAAGCAAACTTTGCAGACATCCAAATCTGAGAAAAATTAAGGAAAATAGGATCGCATAAATTTAAAAAAAAGATACAAGTTGTCTCTTTCATGTTGGCAAGATGCATGTTGGTGAAGTCCATCACACTTTTGTATTCATTGACGACGTCGTCCGTGATGTCTGCGTTGCATTTAGGGCAGTGGGTGTCTGTGTCAATATCGACGCAAGCATCACAGGTGGTATTGGGACAAGCGGCGCTTTCCATCGTTTTTATTTCTTCCACATCCAAGCATTTCGAGCATTGGCACAAAAAATAATAGGTCGATTGCAGTTCTTCTTGTCGAGTTTGGGTTGTGTTTAGTACATCTACATAACAAATGTGCACCTAGAAAATTCAAAAATTGATGAAAAATACTATAAATGTGTCTGAGTTCTGTTTACACTGACAATTATAACATTACAAATTAGAATTATTCAAAATTTATGCTTAGGAAACTAATTCCATGACTAACTGCGATCGCACACTTATGGACACTCTGTATAATTCAAATTTGATAAAATTATTACTTTATTCCAATCTAGATGAGGTAGTGTCTTTATTGTACGAATGTGTAAAGTGGTTCCTTGGAATATTGGCACGGCATTTGGTGCACAGGAATGGTCAATGATTGATGCCGCTAAATAAATGCCAGTCCCGAGAGACTGCAGTTCTTCGTCGCATATATAAAAACTGTTTATGCACATCTACAAATTAATTATAAATTATTTGTTACAAAAGTGGCACATTCAATGGACTTACCCGACCATAATAACCAAGCATCTCAGCCGCATTCGGCATAAAATTTTCACCGAGAAACTGATGCAACACAGCATACAATGACGTGAAGTGTTCCAGTTTGCTTGGATCATTTTTCAGGTCCGAATAATCTACAGAGTTGGCATAAATTAAATTGTTCAATTTTAACTAGTGTTTTTTAATTCCAGAAACGGTTAGAAGGCTACAAAAATATATATATTTTTTTACTTTATGTTAATAGTAATGGCATTTTACATCTGTCAGTTCAAGGTTAATTAGTATTAAAATTAGAAAATGTAGCACAAAATGGTTCTGTCAAAGGAAGCCATATGACTATTTTCAAAGAAACTTCAGACGAGGAAAACTATCTTCAATATTCTGTAAAATTTAAGTGATTCTGTCAAAATTGTATAGGTTATGGCATTAAGTACTGATTACTACCAACATAAAATTTAAAAAAAAAAAATTCACAACCTTCTAACTTGTTCTGGAATTAAAAAACACACCATAATGTAAAATTAACAGCTTCTTTCGATGAAGACGACAAAGTGCAGTTAATTTGAAACTTGTGTTACCATGCTCATACTTACGAGACATCAGATCTTTGAATGTCCTAGACTTAAGTTTGCCGTAATATGACTTGACACAATCACCGCCTTTTGCGAGTTTTCTGATGAGTCTAGCAAGCAAACGAGCAGCATTAGGCACCACTCGTGATGCAATCGATTTCAAATTGTTACATTCTAGCTTATGAACGGGCCATCCTTCCTTTTGGCAAATGCGATCGCAATAATAAACGTACTGACAACCTGAACATTTTAGCAGTTTCCCTCTGAAATGTGTTAATGTAAAACGGCACACTCAATCAATGCAATTAGTGCTGTAATTTAAAAAATCTTACTTTTTAAAACAGTAGTCGCAGTGTTCGGTTCGCAGTTTTGAGTTTAGTACATACACAAACGGCTTTTCCGATAGAAGAATGGTCCCTGGCGGTACTTCTTGTTTATTGGATTCGTGCTGAAAAGTTAGTGAAAATGTCTTGCAGAAAGTGTGTTAATTAAGTACTTACGAAGTAATTCTGTTGACGGTCCATAATTAAACTAATTTAAGCTGCGGAACTGTTGTTTATAGATCCCAGTTACGTGACATTCTTAAAATGATTAAATGAAGCTATTTCAAGCGTTCTTTAAATAGGATTTAGAAAGTCTACCTGAGTTATATTTAAGTTGACTTTTTTAAACAATCTCTCCATTGAAATGAATTTGGGGGCAGGTTGTAACTTGAATTGTAGGTTATCTTGCGTTCTTCATATAATGTTGGAATGTTTTAGTCACTGTATTCTTATTGCGATTATTGAAACATTTTTATACCGCTTTTTTAATTAAACTAATTAATTGGTCTCTAAGATTTTGATATGACAGTTCCATCTGTGATTTTATAAATAAATTTATCGACATAACCTCCAATGGCTGAATAAATACTTTTTTTTTAAGTCAATCTGTGATATTTTGAAAATGTTTAGCGTTTGTAGTAAAGTATCAAACAATACGCTTGTTAAAAGGAGTAAGTTATTGCATTAACGTCATAATCGTATTTTCACCTTGTTCCTTATAGCTTTTGTCCGATATTTTTGTAAAAAGATTGCAAAAAGTAAGCCTTCCCCAAAATGGCCCATTAAATCCATGAAATATTTAGGACAGCCCACGTCTGAAACACATCCACACCTTTTAAAAAATGGTGAAGTAGTGCCGTTGATTCAGAAGAGCGAATTTCAAGATCGTCGGCAGCGCTTGACCGAACTGATACAAATCTCCAAACTCGCTGAGAAAAAACGACATTTGGTGTGGTTCCATTGTTTTACATGCCTTTCGTAATTGCCTGATTTATTATTGCAGATTATTGTACCGTCTGCAACGAAAACATACATGTCCGACAGAATTCCCTACTTATTTCGACAAAATTCAGATTTTTTATATTTGTGCGGATGCCAAGAACCCGATAGTTGCTTGGTCATAACAACAACTAATTCGCCTAGTCAACATTACGTAACATTATTTCTCAGAGATAAAGACAGCCATGCTGAATTGTGGGATGGACCTCGAACCAGCTACAACGACGCCATTGAATTTTTTGGGGTAAATCAAGCTCTTCCAATAAGCGAAATGGAGAATTATTTAAGTCTTTTTATGAACACAAATAAAAATTCTACACTTTGGTAAACTCCGTCAAGATGCAAATTTTGTTACTTTTTTTTTTTTTTGTTGGTAGGTATGATTACGTGACACCTGTTGAAAATCCTATTCATAACGTGATAGAAAATTACATTAAGGAAGCCGTAAATAAAAAGTTTGAGTCACCAAAACCATTTATTCACCAATTGCGCTTGATTAAGTCACCGGCTGAAATAAAATTAATGCAACAGTCTTGCAAAATTGCTTCAACTGCCATTAGTAAAACTATTGCCACTTCAAAACCTGGTAATTTTGTCCTGCTGAAAATTTTTTATGCCCCAATTTGTCTGCAGGTGTAAGCGAACATCAGTTGTTTGCTACAGTGGATTATGAGTGCAGAATGAATGGTGCAGAAATTTTAGCATATCCACCGGTTGTTGCAGGTGGAGATAGAGCAACAACAATTCATTACATCAACAATAATCAAATAATAACAGATGGGGAAATGATCTTAATGGATGCAGGTAAGTGTCTTTTATTCGCTAAAATAAGGTATTTATATAATATAATATTTATTTTATAATGGTCAAAGTAGTGAAAACCAATGTAGTGAAAAATAGTAGGTCTAAAAGTAATACGGAAATAAGTATATAATTTTATATGTGGCCTGCGGAGTTATGATGCATTTCATTAAGCCTTCAGTTTAAAAAAAGTTCGATAAAAATATCTAATCCCAGGAAGATATTTGCATACTACCAAGAAGCTGTAAACCGTTTAATTTTTACGGATTCCAAGTACACAACATCGCAAAGGCGGTGTCAGCTGTCATAATATTCTCGTTGAATGGGGAATTAAACTTATATTTATTTTTTTTATTGTTTATTTTAACTTTTTACTGTTTTTTAACATATATTTTTTTTATTTAGGTTGTGAGTATCATGGTTACAGTAGTGATATAACAAGAACGTGGCCTATTAATGGAAAATTTAATGAACAACAAAAATTGCTGTACGAAGCCATCCTTAGTGTACAAACAAATTTGATTGAATTGTGTGTTGGCCGACCTACATTAGATAACATGTTTGATTCAATGTGCATGCTACTTGGCAAAGTTTTACAAGACATCGGATTAATTTCTAAGGATGCAGGAACTGATTTACTGTACAAGGTACAATATAAATATAAACTGCACTATTTTACGTTAGAATTTTTTTAATCTGTAAACTTAATTTGTAGTCCGGTTATCAGTTCTGTCCTCATCATGTGTCTCATTATCTCGGAATGGATGTACATGATACACCTACCATTCCTCGTAACATAAAAATGCAACCAGGAATGATATTCACTATTGAACCGGGTAAATATACCGGGTGTTCACGAAAAAGCGCCAATATCAGTTATTTAATTTTTTTATTGCCCTAAAATAAATCAGAAATACTGATTGTGATACATTGTTGAATTCAGAAAAAAAATCTCGATCAAATGATCTAAAAAAAATATGGTGGTAATTTGAAAAAATGAAGTTGAATGGAGAAACAGGTAAAAATTATGTTTAAGCTGCACTTTGTAGTACTTTTTAAGTCGTTTAATTTGATGTATCGTTTGTTACAATCCAAGTAAAAGTGCTAGGAACGTTTTTTCGTGAACAGCCTGTAGTATTCAAAATAATTTTACTATTTTTTATTATTGGTTTTTGTAGGGGTTTACATTACCAATAAACACAATGTGCCGAAAGAGTTTCAAGGTTTAGCTATTCGAATCGAAGATGATATACTCATTACAGAAGATGGACCAGTGGTATTGACGAAAAAATGTCCTCGTAACTTATCAGACATTGAAAAAATTGTACAGACAAATCGATATCGTTGATTGCAATGTAAGTATGTAAACCTCAATCTTCATTTAAAAAAATATTTTATAGGTAAACCTAGTGAATAAGAACTACAATATTCTGGACTTATATTTTAACTGGATTGGTAAAAAGTACAATATACATTTAAAAGGTAAAATTAAATTTCTATAAATATATCCTTATGGAAACTATTTCTTTAAATAAAAAAAACATACAAAATGAGACTTAAAAATTAAAAGAAATATCAACTTAAAAAAATCACAATAATATCACCATTCTAGATCTTTGGGAACCCCTCCTGGATATTCACCCGTTAGACATGCTGCACAGTGACCCATCAATTTTGAAGATGTGGTTTTAATATCACTTCTGACAGCTTTAAGTAATCCCTCTATGCTAAGATATTCCAAACTATTTGCCCCTGTAAAATGCCCGTTTTAAGGGTTCTAAAGCATCTCCACACACAACTTACCAACATGCTGAGCTAATTCTTTAGGTTTTAATTTATTTGCGATAAGTTCTTCGCTAGTGGGAATGTTTATGCCCATATAACAGGGATATAGTAGCGGTGGACTGGCTATCCTTATGTGAACTTCCGTGGCGCCTGCGTTTTTTAACAACTTAATAATAGGTCCAATTGTATTACCGCGAACAATGGAATCATCGATGAGAATTATACGCTTTCCTCGCACATTACCGGCTAAAGCGCCTGCAATTTAACAACATTCCCAGCATTACAAGAATACATAATAAAAATAATTTCGTACCAAATTTTTTTGCCACACTTAATTGTCGCAATCTTGTACTGGGTTGTATGAATGTTCTTCCCACGTACCTATTTTTGCACAAAACTTCCGCAAACGGCAAACCCGTCTAAAATGAAATAAGTCAGGCGATGTTATTAGAATAAAGTTATCGTACTTGTCTGGAGAAGCCATGTGCGGCGGCTGTTCCAGATTCCGGCACGGAACTGACCATATCCGCTTCAACCGGATGTTCAATCGCAAGCTGTCTTCCACATTGTAATCTTACTGCGTAGACCATTTGCCCTTCGAATATGCTGTCTGACCTGGCAAAGTATACGTATTCAAAAATGCAAAATGCCTGGACTTTATTTGCGGGCCTCTCTACGATATCCACGGAACGGATACCGGTTTTTGTCATTTCTATTATTTCCCCGGGGAATACTTCTCGGACGTATTGCGCCCCAATCGAAAGGAAGCCACAGGATTCTGATGAAACCACCCATCCTTCCGCTTGGCGATTTTCATCACATTCAGCATATAAAGCTGCAAAAACGGATTTTATTTTTTGTGCTGACGTTTCGTTTAATTAGAAAATGCAGTATCAATATTTTATTCGACATTGTGCATTGTTTAATAATTTATAGTTTTTATTTAAAAATCAAAACCGAATGATTATCAAAATTATTTTAAATACTTGTAACGTATTTTTTAATTTGAGAAGAAGATTCAAATAGATCGCGCCAAAAGGGTGGATCTATGATTAGCTACCAGCAAACCAATTATACATCTTGCGTTTGGAGCGATCTGTTTGAATCTTCTTCCCAAATTAAAAAATACTATATTTTATTTACACTTTTTTGTAAACATGTTTTACTGCAGTGTGACTTATTTTGTTAAAACCAAGAAATTACAAAAGGACAACAATTTTATAGTCTCCACCGGAATGAGTAGAATGAGAATCTATTGTAAAGATGTGTATTAAATTTAATTAAAAAACACATTTCATGTTAACAGTTTTAAAATTCCACACGCCTGTAAAAGGACAGAAAATTCGAAAATCTATTTTTCGCTGCTACTTTTAGAACATTAAAAGTACAAAAAACTAAATTTCATAATCAGTCTTCTAATTTCTTATTTCAAAAGTAAGAACAAGATAAACAGGATCATGTGATTATTATTGTTTTTATTAAATGGTTTCTGACCTTTGAAGATAAATCGAATTTCTAGCGCAATCGTAAAATTGTTGTCCTGAATAATTGAACAAAAAAATATTCGTAATGCGTTCCTACCATCTACAACAATTTTAGCGCACTTACGTTCATTGATAGGCAACATTTTTCCTAGGCAAAGTGGCCGATTGCCGTACGGATCTCTGACTGCATATATTTTATCCTTCAACATTATTACAAGTGAATAACTCAGCGGTGCCAATTGCATAAGATGCTTAATCCTTGCGGGCCAGTCCGGCCCATTTTTTTCACCAGTCGGTGGATTTAAACAGAGAGCTTGTGTGATCAATTCGCTATCCGAATGTGTTGATAGACCAACGCCTCTTGATAATACCTAAAATTATTGTAAATTCGTTATTTTTTTAACAAAATTGCCCAAACCACCTACCATTTTTCGCAAACTGTCGCAATTTACTAATTCCCCATTATGGGCGACAGCAAGAGCCCCATGAGCTGTGTGCACAACAAATGGTTGGCAGTTGACTTCGTCAGATGCGGCACTTGTTGAATATCTTGTGTGCCCAATGCCTAAATTTCCTTGTAATCTTTTTATAGCTTCGTCGTTAAATATATTATTAATTAAACCCATTCCTTTGTGTACATTGAAGGATTTTGCGCATTTTCCCTCACTTGTAACTATGCCTGCTGATTCTTGTCCCCTAATTAGAAGTTTATTAGTATATTATATACCGAGATTTGTAAGAAACATTACATAGGAGTCAAAAAAATTACGCACGATGCCGCGAGGGGTGATAATTACACATAGAAAGTAAGTAAACAAGTATTTTATTAATCTATTGTCACTGTCAATTATACTGCCAACACAATGTTGATATAAGTCCCTAACTGTACGATTTTAATATATTACACACGGTGTGCGTAAGAATATTTACAATTATTTAGTTTATTATTTGTACAGAGTGAGTTAAGTTTTACCGCCCGTGGCAAAATAGGCCTTTAAAATAATTTGTCAATTCTCATAAATTGCATGAGTCATTCTATATTATTAAGGTACATAGAAACCAAGAAAAAATCTTTTTTTTTAATCAGGTAAAATTTTGGCTCTCCTTCAATTACTAAGTGCTCAATTTATTAGTTTTTTTTATGTGCGAACAGTAAAATATTTTCACACAATTTAATGTAATTGAAATAATTTTACTAATTTGGGTTCATTAAATAAAGCCATTTCCGTATTAGAGGGTAATTTTTTTAAATGATTTACGACATAAGCTGACCAATTCACCTAACAATGGTATTGGTTTTGGGTACTTGGCTGATTATTTATGACAGTCGTAAAGTTAAGTTAAAAAGTACAACAATACTTTTTACAGGACAGGAATAAGGGTCTTCGCTATTTCTTTAAAAGTTTACAACATCGTAACTAACAGCTACACGGTAATTATAATCATAATAAAAAATAATTTTTGCAATATTAGATTTTAAACTTGACAAGAAAATTGCTTACCAGCTTCTAATTTTCGTTAGTATACCTGTCTACAATTTTGTGTTTTAATTTTGCCGTCTGCAAAGTCAATATACCTATCGGTTATTGAACCTTCCCATAAAATAAATTGCTTAATTTACCGAAAGTTTAAAAACCCTGGCCACAACCCTAGGTCACTTTGTGAATAAAGAAACATTCACATTCGCAACAAATCTTCCAACACTTAAACATCGTTGGTAAAAAGTGAAAATTAAAACTTTGTTTTGTGGAATAGTGAACATTTGTGTTTAGTTCAGGTATAATCATGCAATTTCAATACTCAGTTGAGGAGAAGCTTGAAATGCTTTTAATTTATGGGTAACGGGGCATTACTGTGAGCATCTTTTATAAAATAAATTTAATATTTACCTATTAAAAACTTATTTTATTTTTCTGACAAATTCCAGAATACGGGTCTGGCAACAACTAAAACGCCGTTTCCTTCATTTTTATGGGTCGATCATCGGGTATTGTTACGTGGTAGACCGTATTATCCATTGTTGGAAAGTCATAAATAAAAGTATTTTTCGTGCTTTATGTTAAATTTGATTTAACTCAAAAAGTAATAATTTTTTAACGAATCAAATTGCAATTAACAATGCTAAGAATAATTTGTCAAATTTTGAAATAAAAACCCAAACATGGAAATTTTACCCGAAACTCTTTGTTTTACTTTTTTGGCTTGAAATAAAAACGATTTGGAAAACTTGTAGCACTAATCGAAAGTGTAAACTTCAATTGATGTAACATGTAAATTGCAAACTTTTTCCTCAATCTTGAATAGGTATTATGGCCGGGGCGGTAAAACTTAACTCACCCTGTACAATATTGATCATTTTCAGTAGTGGTAATTTCAAAAATGTTTCTTGCAAGATCGTGCAAAGTAACGTACCTGTGCTGTAGGGCAACAAGTCCCCAACAAACAATTTGTGATATTTCCAGTTCCGTTGGCCATGCTCCTGTTGCGATTGCACCGAAAACTCCGCATTCGTGAGTTAATCCACTGTCAACGGCACCTCTTCCGAACCTTTTGCTTCTTTTAGTCATATCGGTTGACATATTCTTTTGATCACATAATTTTTCTTTAGATGTCTCTTTGTGGGTAAGTGACATTATATCTGTTTAAAATTGAAAATAATAAAATGTTTAGTTCACTGTTTTGTTGTTGAAATAAAATAAAGAAATAAGTAAGATGTGCGTTTGAAATGCGCATCTTGAAAATATATTTTAAATTAAAAAAAAAGTAAATAATTATTAACCCTTCAGTAGGCGCCTGTTATTTTGTTACAAGAGTAATGATACTGTAATACCGTTTATGACATGTAAAAAAAATTTAAGTAAATTTATAAATAAAATTAGAACTCTCCAAATTAACTTACCAAATAATTACTTGGCAATTCAAATAAAATCTTATGTGATAAAACGCACGAAACTTGTCGACGATTCTAGTGTTAGTGTAGCAATGTCGAAATATATGTACCTCAATTTGATCTAAGTTTATTTTTGTTAGGCGCCAGATAAATAATTAAAATTTATGCTGAATAGTATAATCAATCAATACAGTGAAATTTATAGCCAAATAGACAAACAACTATTGGCATATGCGAATATTTCTCTTATTAATGAATCAACACAATTGAAGGAAAATATACCTCCTTATCTGATTTACGTTTATTTTTGTTGAGCTTAAAATAACTGCGTAGATGTCAATAGCGAATACTTCATTAAAATATCAAACAAACTAAAATAATCGATTACATATTGTATAATCAAGTTGGATAAAATATCTTTTTTCACCACCTAAGTCATAAGAAAAAGATTGCTTGATGAAATAATCCTGTAGAATAGCAAAAATAGCATTGAAAATAAGAACACTGGATTGCATATGCAATCCACGCGCCCACTCTAGGGTTAATTACAGATAACGTGTATCATTAACCCTAAACGGTTCGTAATTAGAACATAAAGAAATGTTTTCAAAAAATTAATAAAGCGGCACAAAGTTTTCGCAAAATATTTATGTTATTCAAACGTGTTTATTAAAAACTATTACTATGAAGTGAGGGATTTTCAAAAAAGTCGATTGCTTAACCGATATTTGTCCATAAATTTACGTATTATCCCGGTTCTGTCATCGTTCTGACAAAAACGATAACCTCTTTTGAACTGGGCTTGAAAACATTACGAAACAATTTACTATAATTTCATCATTTATCTTCGTTTTGAAAAACTATGCCAAACTCTTGGGGGTCCGGTCGTCATTGCACGTTTGACCTCAGAATGCTACCAACAGATAAATATGTGCACAGATATCTCGTGCAACTAAGTACAATTAATAATTCATTTTTTTAAAGTTTTGTTTTTCAAACAATTTTTTTAATTTAAATTTCACTATCTCAAAATAAACGTGTTTATCCTAATTCTTTCTTAATTTTCAAATTTCTAAATAATTTTTAATTTAAATGATACACAATGTGAACCAATTTTTTCGACAGCATTTTGTTCATAATTTTTGGCCCACTAATTTTGACCAAATGAGTTATAACCTGCGCTATACAACTTATATTGTATTATATTATATTATATCGTGTTTTATCTACGAGGTATGTTAATTACAGGTGGGTACACATTTTGATAGGTAATACGTTCCTAATTTTAAATCAATTTATTAACAGTTGATTTCATAATCGAACGCAACTGTATTGTAGCTTTAAACGCTAAGAACCCAATTTCAAGTCAGAGTTGCGACGGTGCAAATCCGTTACCATGAGTTACACCTACTATCAAGTTGAATAATGCCTGGATGTGATACGTTGAAACTTGTTATGCGCCAATCCCATGGTAACGGATTTGCACCGTCGCAACTCTGACTTGCAATTAGGCCTTAACACACAAACTCGTGTATGTCACGTCAAACGCTTTATTGCAACTATAACGTCTCCGTTTTGTAACGTTTAGAGTTCAATTGTTTAAAAAAATAAGTGGTTTTTTAATCGCCTCCGCCCCTAAAATAAAACCATGCGTTAAGGGGTGGTATGGAATACTACAACAAAGAGAAAAAAATAGGAAAAGAAATTCCATAATGAAAATAAATTTATTGAAAAATATTTATATGCAAACGTTTTCGAATTCATTCATTTTATTGCTTGAACGCTGCATTTAATGCTTTAATCGCTGCAAACGCTGCAGAATATATTTTACGGAAATTAACCGAAAATTCAAGTTTGGAATATTTGTTTGATTTAAAAATTATTAGTGGCTAATTTTCAAAATGTCTTTAAATTAAATTTCGCAAAAGCATTGTAATAAACTCAAATTTACCTTTAAGTGTTGATAACACGACGAAATTACTGTAAGAATAAATATTCAATTACTTCAGATCCCTTTTGCCGCGTTAGTATTTATTTAACCACGTGTTGTACCCCTTCCCGCGCCAGTTGAGTTCCAGCATTTCTGTGTTGTTTGCGAAACACACACAGTACTACTTTTTTTATTCTTCAAGCGTCATTGATTGAACAAAATATGTTTTGTTACAATTAGTTTTGTCTTATTTACTTCATATCAGCAAGAAAATAAGTTTATTCGAGTTCCAGAAAAAATATTATTTATTTCAATATTTACGGCGCATGCGCATTCCAATCAGCTGGTAGCGGTTATAAATGTGTGGAATCAATTGTGTTTTGCAGTTTTAAAACTTTTGTTGTGTTTCAAACGGAATGGCGCAAGGTAATATTTTGATTGTTGAAAGTTTCCTTATTACTGCAAGTTGTATTTTTTTATAGTTGGTGGATACAAATTGGGGAAGCTCATAATTGAAGGGAAAACTAAGCAAGTGTACGATCTACCGTCTGAACCGGAACATGTTTTAATCCTTAGCAAAGATAGGATAACAGCAGGAGATGGGGTCAAAGCGCATGACCTAACTGGAAAAGCGGCAGTTTCCAATCAGACCAATGGAAAAGTGTTTCAAATTTTGAATTCTGTTGGTAAGATCACAATTTTTTTAATTTGCCATTGAAACTCTTGAATGAATTAATTAACTTGTTTGTGCAAGTTGAATGACTAGATCTTTTATGCCAATTTTGCAGCATATTAAGATAACATACTGAAAATGGTTAAAAATAAAATAAAAGTAAATTTCTCCAAATTCTTGTAAATTTAAAATAATATGTAATTGTTAATAATTATTAATTTCTGCAGGTCTTAAGACTGCTTTCGTAAGTGGTGTCTCGGAAACGGCATTTCTAGCCAGCAAGTGCGAAATGATTCCTATTGAATGGGTGACGCGTCGCTTAGCTACAGGATCGTTTCTAAAACGGAATCCTGGGGTGCCGGAAGGTTATCGCTTCTATCCACCAAAATACGAAACATTTTACAAGGATGATGCGAATCACGATCCCCAGTGGTCTGAAGAGCAAATAGTATCGGCCAAGTTCAAGGTTAACGGTCTAACTATCGGTGCGTTCAAAACTTTTCCATTATAATCAGTAACTTTCCAATTTGAGCATTAAATTTAATTACTTGTTTTATAATTGATAAATATGAGGATGTCTGATGCAATTAATTCAGATTAAGAGTGTTTAAATTATTGTGGACTAATAACATACTTATGTTTTTAAAATAGGTCAAGAGGAAGTGGACATCATGCGGAAAACCAGTATTGTCGTCTTCGAAGTTTTGGAGAAGGCTTGGGCCACCAGAAATTGCGCCTTAATCGATATGAAAATTGAATTTGGAGTCAATACGAAGGGTAATTTTTTTGCTGACCCCTTTATGTGTTTGTAACGTCAAACAAAGTGTTGATTGCATTGAATGTGGAAATGTTGCTTAATAATTGTTTTCATGATCTCGAACATTTCATTTTTAAGAAGCTGATAAATATGTTTATTTACGGAAAAATTATTCCTAGTGGAATATCAATATTTATGCATATAAATGTCGTGATAAATTAGATTACAAATCTAAAACCAGTTGAATATTTGTTACCGCCTGTTTTTCGTATTAGATATTGATTATTAGTTCAGTCAAATAAGGTGCAATAAGGGGTAATTTTTTTTTGCATTTTTTGTTTTGACGTTCTGACGACTGGCTGAAAAGTCTCATACAAATTCGTGTCCGTGTCAGAAGATATTGAGGGCCAAAGGTACGAAAATCGTTTTTTTCCAATTATCTCATTTTCTATGCGTTATGTGTCATTTAAGATGATTATATAACTTGTAGATCATAAAATTATCTACAATTTTTATTTCATCCATGTTTCTGTATGATCAACCGTTCTGGAGATACAGTGCGGAGAGTGGTATGCGCACATCCGTATATAAGATTACGTTTATGTAAACTGCGGAGCTAGGTATATAGTTAGCTATACAAAATTAATTATTGAATATACAGTGGTTATCAAAAATTATTATACATATTTTTTTGTCTGTCTGTCTTGGTAATATTTATAGAACACTCTAAACTGTGATCATATTACTCGCAGGAAAGTTGTACAGATGTACAGATGTAATTACCTTAAATAATGTATAGAAAATGAGATAATTGCGAATTTTCGTGACCTTTGACTTTCAATATCTTGTGACGCGGACACGGAATTATATGAGACCTATCAGCCAGTCGTCAGAACGTCAAAATAAGGATTTATGAAAAAATACAGTTTTCTCACTTTCATTCCGAAGTTGAATCCTTATTTTAAGTAATTTCTTTTAGGAGAACTTTTGGTGGCTGATGTCATAGATTCAGACAGTTGGCGATTGTGGCCATCGGGAGACAAACGCTTAATGGTGGACAAACAAGTGTATCGAAACTTAACAACTGTTACCCAATCTGATTTGGATACAGTGAAGCGCAATTTTGAATGGGTTAGTGAACAACTCGACCATCTGATTCCCGTGAAAAACCATTTAGTGGTTGTTTTAATGGGCAGTCCATCCGATGCAGAACATTGCAATGCCATTAAAAAGCGTTGCATTTCTTTGGGATTAAACGTTGAAATCCGTATAACATCAGCACATAAGGGAACTGAAGATACATTAAAAATAGTTCGTTATTATGAATCTCTGTCACTTGAAGTTGTTTTCATAGCTGTAGCAGGACGTTCTAATGGTTTAGGACCTGTTATATCGGGAAATTCAAGTTATCCTGTCATCAATTGTCCTCCGGTAAATGTTAATAATGTAAGTACAGATATATGGTCGAGTTTGAATGTACCATCTGGGCTGGGATGCAGCACGGTTATCTATCCAGAAGCTGCAGCTATCTGTGCGGCACAAATCATTGGTTTGTCAGATTATATTGTTTGGAGTAAACTGCGAGTAAAACAGTTGGATAACTGTGTAAGCTTAAAACTGGCAGATAAAAGCTTGCTAACTGGGGAGTAATGTTTTGAACGAAAATTATATTATATACCCACAATATAATAATTTAAAGGAGTATTTCTACTAAAGTTTTTTTCAACGGTCTTTTTGTTTGCCATATTTTTACATTTTGCTACCAAAACATTGCAGATTGATAATTAATTGTTTTTTTAATAAATATATATATATATATATATCTAATTATTGTGTAATTTATCTAAACATTTTCCTATTCCTTCTTTTTTATGGTTACAATAAATTATAAAATAATAAGTAATAAGTTAAATGATTAACTTTTATTTTGTAACTGCTAGAACATAGAAACAGGACGTTGGTATGCAAAAAACATTGTTCATACAATACCGGGTGTTTTTTTAAACATTGATTATTTCTGTTAAATACTAAAAAACAAATAGTGAATGAGGCAATACATTATAGCATATGCAACCAATCATACTCCCTTTCTTAATTGACACAAATGTCAAACAATTTGTGTTATCAAAGATTGTTGAGATATACACTGACAATACTACAATCAGGAAAAACGACTTTTTCATATTTTGATGAGAATATTCAAAATGACGTTCAATCAATGAAGAAAAATGGCCTCGGTAAAGACAGAGAAGCCAATCAAAGATGATACAATAAAACTTCTTCATAAAGTAGCGAAAAATAGAAAAACAAATAAGTAGAACAAAAAAATTCAAATTTATTAAATTGCGGAAGACATTGTAACATTGGTACTGTTTCTGACGAATTCGATGAATTTTACACTGAAAAAAATGCTACCTACAAATTTTTTAAAACCCACTTCTTACATTAAGAACTGATAAAAGTCTTGTATTTAGCACGATTCTGCTTGCTATTAGCACCGACAATATTAAATCAAGCAAACCACCGTTTTGCATTAAGCACGGGGATTCTCAATTTGTGGTGACCTCACTGAAGGTTTTGTTCGAGATGAACGTTAGGTCCAAGGGTTCTATAATAATTGTTTAAAAGCCTTTCGCTGGGTCCAGCTGGGCGGATACAATTGTACGGAATGTTGTAAATTGCTTTATGACCTTCTGCCAAGGACTGTTTACTGACAATAGATAAATTACTTTTAAATTTTTTACAAATTTAGTTGAAAAACGTTACACCAAACTCGGCTTGCAGTAAGAAAATACATATTACGGTGTGCATTTTCTGTATTTTTATTGTAAAGTGAATTTTTAGTAACTTACATAATTAGTGAGTGTTTAATTGTGAAGAAATGGGAAATATTACAAGTGGTTTAATGTGCCCATATGAAGATGTTAATTCAATGCAATATTAATAAATGCCGATCAACAAAATGATCAGCTTCAAAGACCATTTCTAAAAATGGTACTGAAATTATGGGGATTTTCTGATTCTGTGTGTGATAAATTCGCATGTAAGTAAATTTGTTGTAATTATAATTTTTATCACACTTTTAGCTTACCGAATGAATTTTGTAAAAGTTCTACAAGTTTTTCCAATGTAACAGCTATTAAATTGTTTTTTAGTTTATTTCCGTCGGAACGAAAAGTAAGAAGAGATAAAACGAAAGGGACATGCAAACCAGTTGCTTCTATAACAGAATTAATAGTAACGACGAAGATAAAGAAATAATTTTGACTTTCTTTTATACATTTAGTGTTATTTATCTATCTTCTAACAAATTTTACTTTTTAGCGGATGTAGAGCTCTTTGTAAGAATTTAACAAAACCTAAGCGTGAATGAAGTACGAAGATTTTCAGAAAGGAAATCTGCATAAAGTGGAATGGTCATTATTGAAGCATTCAAACTGGTCTATATTGGTAAATTTTTATAATAATATATCCATGGTACAATGTAAGCATTTTGTTTCTTTGTTTTTAGATTGATGCAGATTTTGGCCAATTATTTCTTGAGAGAAAAACAATTTATTTGTGTGGCCGCCAAAATTCATTGAGAAGGCTAATGACTTCGTCGAACTTCCATTTCATATACGTACATCTGTTACCAAATGATAATGTGGTTCTTAAACTAAAAATGTATTTTTAAACAGGATGTGATGTGATGTTAAATTTTCACCTACTGATAAAAATATGTATGAGAAATAACTTTATATTCCAAAATTCCTTCAATTCAAGCATTCCACTCTACAATTCATAAAAATTAGAAAAAAATTATTTACAAGTGCTTATTTAATATAATAAGAAGGCCATCTTCAATTCTTAAATAAAAAAACACATTAATTAAGTAATTAAATAGGCTTCATTGCCTGAACTGTAATAAGAGTTTGCTGAAAGCAATTGATTTTTGGACGCCCCCCGTTCTCAGACAACTAAATTTAGTACATTTCCCATCAACAATTAGGAATATATGTATATTTAAAAAGTAGGTCGAAGTCTCAACACGCGAATGAAACATGCGAATCATGACGTTTCATATTGATTTATTTTGTCAAATTCGGGTTTAGTGCTTCAAATTCTGTTATTCACAATGCTTCTAGTATGATATAAACGTCTCGTTACTTTCAACCAAATTCCAAATTTTCACGCATAATGGACGGCTCCAAGTGCTCCATATCGTAAGTAACATTGCTTGCAAACAGACTGTAGTTAACTTTTTTGTTTCTATTTTCAGTGACGAAGATTTAGTTGGTGTGTTGAGAACGATTTTTTTGGTACGTTCGAAACCAACCTCAAAGTATTTGTTTAATAAAATAAAAATTAGTTTTTAGACAATCAAAATTTTAAAGACACGTGCGATGTGTTGGCGAGGGAATGTCTAAATAAGGGACTCGACGAAGTGACGGATTCCACGAGCAAAATCATAATCATCAAGGAGTGCAATGGGGAGTCGAAATCGTACGAGGATTGCTGTTACAGATGCTGCGGTTCAAATCGAGAAAAACCGGAGGATTTTCCCTTGAGAAGGGACCCATCATACATCCTGGAAAGTTCGATCTACGATCTGGCCGAATTCAACAATCAGCCGAAAAGATGCGTTTGCGTCTACTACGCAGACACTGCGAATTTCGCAGACAAATTATCTCGCGACGACTTCTATGATAAATCTTCCGATTCTGTCATCGCGTCGGTCTGTCGTCCCTGCCAAACCGACACCGATTTTTGTCGCCCACGCGAAGGTAACGAAACCAGTATTTTAACCTTCCAGTAGTCGCGTGCGGAGTCTCGCTCCGCACGACTGTTGTCTTGATTTTCCAAGGAATTTCCCACGCGAACGGCCGTTTTCAGTACCTTCCTAATTTATTGTCTAAATGTTAGTGGAGCTGCATTATTTTTGCTTTTTTTGCATATTGCGGAGTCAGACTCCGCAGCGACTATTGGCGTCTTGGGCAAAACTTTGTACATATTTTGACATTTTCGGTTTACAACAGCCCAAGGTGAATCTGTAATAATCATTTTCATTAATCATTTTTAATAGCTGTTATATTGAGAAAACTTGTAACACTTTTACAAAATTCATTCGGTAAACTAAAAGTGTGGGAAAAATTATAATTACAACAAATTTACTTACATCCGACTTTATCACACACAGAATCAGAAAATCCCAATAATTTCAGTAACATTTTTAGAAATGGTCTTTGAAGCTGATCATTTTGTTGATAGACATTTATTAATATTGTATTGAATTAACATATTCATCTCGGCACATTAAACCACTTGTAATATTTCACATTTCTTCACAATTAAACATTCACTAATTATATAAGTTACTAAAAATTCACTTTACAATAAAAATACAGAAAATGCACACCGTAATATGTATTTTCTTACTGCAAGCCGAGTTTGGTGTAACGTTTTTCAACTAAATTTGTAAAAAATTTAAAAGTAATTTATCTATTGTCAGTAAACAGTCCTTTGCAGATGGTCATAAAGCAATTTACAACATTCCGTACAATTGTATCCGCCCAGCTGGACCCAAGGCTTACAAACAATTGAAGACCTTAATTAAGAAAGGTGGTAAGTGCCAAAAATAAAGAGTCAAGTTATTGAAGAAAAACATTTTAATTAATAATGTTTGCAGCTTGAATAAGAAAATGATACAGTAGAGCATGTTAAATGTTACGTCAAACCATATTATTGAACCTAAGTGTTAAAAGGCAAAATACACTGTTTAGAAAGAAAAAAAAAAACTTACAAAATATAGAAAAGTGGTAAGTGCCAGTTATTACTGCAAAGTGTTGAGCATCAGTAATATACTACCTATATAGCCAGCAATAGCTCCTTACCCACATTTTAG
Organism: Dascillus cervinus; assembly: GCA_949768715.1. NCBI lineage: Eukaryota > Metazoa > Arthropoda > Insecta > Coleoptera > Dascillidae > Dascillus > Dascillus cervinus. Next base: position 35,512,004 of record OX458316.1, read on the forward strand.
CTACTTATATTTAAATGAAAGTCTTTATGTCTTTGGTCTTGTAAAAAGTCCATCATAGCGCGCAAATTTTGTATCTTTTCGTTAGATATTGGTTTATTTTTGCCCGGACCTAAAATCGCCCTTCGGATATCTTGGGGAGTTTTACCTTTCTTTAAAACCTTATTCCTCTTCCAAGTAGTTTCCGGGTATGATTGTTTTGTATGAACTACTGTTTTTTTTTTTTTTTTTTTTTTTGTTTGTTTGTTTGTTAAGAGGAGGTAACCTGTGTGATTACTAACTTCCTCCCCCATACGTCTTCCTCACCACGGGAACCACATTAACATTACGTCAAGTATTACTTCGAGATGAGTGACTGTTTAGTTCCATTTACATTTTATCATTAGATCACATCTTTTGATAAGCTTTCACTCACACTTTTTCACCTTTCGTTTTCTTTCCCTTTTACCTATCATTCTCTCTCTATCACTCTCTCCCTCTATCATCAAAAAATTGCCTCTTATTAGTTTGCTTTCACACACACTTTTACTCATTTCATCTTCTTCCTCCTTTACCTATCATTCACACTCTCTATCACTCTCTCCCTCTTTGATCATCTTAGATTGAATTGTGAAGAAGGCATCCCTTGACTCCCCTTGGTAATGGACCCTCTGGCTGTCAAGGCTTCACATGAACTTGCATCTTTAATTGTGATGTTCGTTACAACCTAAATGACTCAATAAGATTGGTTAAATATTATTCAAAAAATAATTAAAAGAAATAAATAAATAATTAAAAATTTTAAACCTAGGAGGCTTAGAATTTTTACTATCAAAATCAAAGTAGTATATTGAATAATTTTTTTGACGTTTCTAAAATTTTTACATTTTTCGCCGTAACTTTACAAATAAACTGATGGAATCCGTCTCGCGACTTTACGAAAATTAAATGAAACTTATTTGCTCCTAATAATTACTATAAACGCTTCACGAGCAAAAAATTACAAAAATCTTCAATTGGTAAATTTTGACGTTTTTAAGAAATTTCAAACAGATCGAAAAAAGAAAAAATTATTCAAAATACCTCATATACATTCATTCTCTCAATCACACAACCTTTAACCTTCAATCTTCGTCAGAATCTGATATCACATCATCTCTGACGAGGAGTTCCTCCCTACGAAATTCCTCTTGCTGTTTTCCACGCATAATGTCCCGCATCATGTTGGTTACAGTTTTCCAAGATTCCTCGGAATCCAATAATAACTCAGAAATATTATTCTGGTCTATATTACAACCCATTTTAATCCTAGCATCTCTTCGGATGCTTTCCCATTCGTCACAAATGAATATAGTATGTTCTGGCGTGTCTACCTGCTGGCAAAACCAGCAAGTATCGACATCCGCCTTTTTATCCAATTGAGATATTTTCCGAAAATTCCGTGTCCGGACATGGATTGTGTTAAAAAATAATCCATTTCTACCCACTTACAATTGAACCATTTTCTAATATCTTTAACGAAAATTTTTGCCCAACCTAAATAATCGTCCCATTGTTCTTGCCAAGTTATCATTAAGGATTCGTTTGCCAAAGAGGTATGATCTTTGCCCCTTAAATAAATTTCCGATCTTACGTTCGCTTTCATCCACAAAGGAGGCATTCTGGCAAGCACCTGCACTGCCTTCGTGGATATTGTTCTATATGCGGATGTTATTCTAATGGCTAACCTCCTGTTGACCCTATCGAGCATGTTTTTATAACGCTCGAATCTTAGGGCCTTTATCCAGGCAGGGGCGCCGTACAAAATCACGGAATATGAACTACTGTTGGATCTTTGAATTCGTATCTTATAGCCACTACCTTGCTGATGTTCAAATTTGAAATGTTGATGATTTTGTCTGCCGCTGCTTGCATGTTGTGAAAATCTTGTTGATTCATTTCTACTACTTGGAATGGCTTTTCAACTTTTGCAGACTTTACCACGGATATCAGATCTGACGGAATGAATGCTTTCATTACACGTTTCCTTTTCTCAACTTGAGCGAAGTCACGATCACAGCTCAAAAAGCTGTGACCACTTACAAGAAATTTTTGTTCAATGCTTGTAAAAACATTCAAAGATACCAGAAAGAGTAGCGTAAAAACTACCATTCGGTTTTTATTCTTGCCGCAGCAGTTATCGCTCCAAATGACCAGATGCTCTTTATCAGTAATTCCTTGATTTAAAACCTTTAGCAAACAAGAAGATATTTCATTTCCGCCACGATTACCAATGCTCTCGTTCCACATACACATAATGGATTGGCCAATATCTTCTATTTTAATACCAAAATTAAAACATGATAACTGCCGAAGATAAAACATATCAGAATGGGTAAGAGTTGGCACAAAAAGCACCTGCTGTAGGTCCATTGATATGCAGCAGATACTACTACCTGGCCTTTGTGACATAGATAGATCTGCTTCCATAAGTTCTCTAACTTTTTCGCTTTTTCGATGGTGCAATTCTAAGTTTTGTTTAGCTTTCTTCATTCTTAAGTTGAATAATACAGTTCAACTTGTCACATGTTTTACATGTGTCTGTCCGCGGTATTTTGAACGACAAATTCGAAAAATCTTTTTTAAAAACATCTCTATAAAAGTTCTGAGTAATCAAACTGTCTGGATGTTTGTCTTTAAAGGCTCTATATAAGCGACTAATATTCAAGTCTGGACTCAAATATTCTTTGGCCGTTCTATTTCGCGAGTAGTGACTTACATCCCTTGGTATTGATTGCACGTGCTTTCTTACCAGTTCCCTGGCAGCATAATCAAATTTGTTGACACACGTTCTGGTTCTTTTATCCTTGAAAATAGTATCGCCCAATTTCTTTTTTTGAATAAGTCTATCAAGCCTTTTCCGGGAAATAGCAAAAATGTTCATAAATGTATTCTTGCACACTTGAACAATGTTGCCTTTTCCATTTGGCACACTAAAGCATACAGTCGACTGTCTACGACTGTCTGCTGCTGCTGCTGCATATGTTCCATATCTCCTGCGTTTTACATCTATTATTTGTACTAGTCCCATAAGGTAAGTACCTTGGCTTTCAAAGGTTTGCTTATAAAAATCAGTAAATAGTAGTAACTTGCCTTCGAGTGAAATAGTTTTGCATTTAAACTTGCATTTGCAGGTGACCTGTTTGTGTTAAAAACTGGAGAATTAAATTAATGTCCAACTAGTAATTTAAACTTACCGCTTCATTTGGTTTCTCTTTTCCTAACCTTCTTATATTCTTGTTTGTTAGGTACTCTTTTCCCTTTAATTTCAAGCTCATCTGTTCTTGAGCAAATGTTCCTGTACCTTTTTTTCTTCGTGTTCTCTCTTCCTGATTATTCTCCATTTTTTAAAAGTTATTAATACATCACTAACAAGAAAGCACGTTCCTTTGATGACTGAATGTGCGGCACTTAGCACTTTTCTTATCTAACAGTGATAGCACTACAGAATGCGCAATCTAGACTAAAATATTACGTTTGGCACTTAGCCCGTGTCATACCTTATTCATGATGGTACATAACATCCTTTTAAAGAAAAAAAATGGTTTTCGAATTTTTGGCACTTACCACCTTTCTTAATTAAGGTCTTCAATTGTCTTATAGAACCCTTGGACCCAACGTTCATCTCGAACAAAACCTTCAGTGAGGTCACCACAAATTGAGAATCCCCGTGCTTAATCAAAAACGGTGGTTTGCTGGATTTAATATTGTTCTTGCTAATAGCAAGCAGAATCGTGCTAAATACAAGACTTTTATCAGTTCTTAATGTAAGAAGTGGATTTTTCAAAAATTCTTAGGTATCATTTTTTTCAGTGGAAAATTCGTCGAATTCGTCAGAAATAGCACCAATGTGTGCAGTCATAATGAGATCTTCAGTAAACAAAATACAGCAGAAAAACTTGCATGTCGCGGATCCTTTTTAAATTGACTGATAAAGTCATAAAGTCGCCCGGTATACTATTGAAACATTGAAATACAAAATAAACAGTGTTGCAGATGAAAGGGAACAATTAATGGAAGTGAACAAAGTGTAAAGCGTAATTTGACAAATTAATAATTTGGCATTTTGTTAATTAAATTAAAATTTAGGAGAGCGACGAGAAAATTCAAACCAGGTGTGTTTTGATTTGATTAAAATTTAACTCGGCCATTGAAAAGATATTAAAGTCAGTTTCATTATCTCGTTAATATCTTTTTTAAAACGCCACCTAAATTTTTCCTCTTGAATTTTAATTAAAAATTTTAAAAGCGACTGCATGCTCTTAATCAGATTCATTTATATCGTCGCAAAACAAAATTGGGATGCACCTTTATTATGCTTTTATTGCACGATTAATTAATAACAAACATATCCTTGACAAGTTATGAAGGTTCTTTCCTTTGTATCGATTGCACTATGAATTATTAATTTTAAAATTTTGCTTCATCACAAAGGATTTAATAAATGCCATATTTTCTCTCAAAATAATTCGATAACTCTTAAACTAAATTCAATTCCAAATTTGATAATAAAACATTCTTTTAACATCAGTTGTTTCGTCATGATTTTGATAGGTTTTTTAACTGTGAAAATGGCTGGTAATTTTCACTTATTTTAGTTTTTTTTTTTGTGAGAGCTGGTAACTTCCCTTTTTTATTAGAGGCTGTAAAAGCTGACCCGATCCTTACTTCAGGGAAAAGATTATTATGGCTGGGACTGAAGTTGGTTATTCCAGTCAGCTGTTGGCAATGTATTTGGAGTTGATTAGACATGTATTTCCTCAGTTGCAAACCGACTGCAGATAATAGTGGAGATTGCCCTTGTTACTGCAAATAAGCTTTAAAATACAAAATGTGTAGACGACGAAATGTTCATCTTCTGCAAAACGAGTAAAAAGAGTTCATTTAAAATGCATTCTTAAAATCAGAAATAAATAAATCTTTTTACAAACTACTTCTTTGTAGTTTAAATTGACACTCACTCATTCGATTGCTAAAAAAAATAGCCAATCGTTCGTAAATACGTTCAATAAGTTCTACTTCCCTTTTATCAATTTATAAAGAAATTTATAAAACTAAAATAAGTTTGCTCGTCTTTCTAACATTTTCATTTTTTACTCATAAATCAATTTGTTCGTCGATTTTAACCTTCCAGTAGTCGCATTATTTTTGCTTTTTTTGCATATTGCAAAACATGAAAATTGCAGTGGACATTTTCATAAAGTTTTTTTTTTTTTGCTTTTTTTAACTGATGTTAGGATCCACATTTTTATAAAGTATGTTAAGGTAAAAATATTTTCCATTTTCTTGTTTTCAAATGATTACAACAAGGGTTGAATTTTAAAAGTCGGTTTTCCTGTGTAAAACCATGCAAATTGCAGTGGACATTTTCATAAAGTATGCTCAGGTATTATTTTTTAAAATTTTTTTTTTGACTTAAAATTTGAAAAAAATACAGAATTTTCTTTTGCGAAGTTACACTCCGCAGCGACTACTAATGTCTCAAACAAGGTGCGACTACTGGAAGGTTAAAATTAATTTGCTAATTTTGTTCACAAAACGACAGGAAAACTTGTGGACAAGACAACCGAATACACCGAAAGAGAAACGGTTACTGATAGAGAAGCGGACGGTTCAAACATGAGCGAAAATGTTGCCGACGTTCGCGAAAAATCTGATAAATTGTCTCAAAGTAACGGAGAAATCGCAAGTCAGAAAGCGACGAAATCGCCTCCCGAATTTTCTCAAATTAACCAACAGTTACAACGGAGCGAAAACAACTACAAAGAACTGAGAAATAAGTTCAGCTTGCTGCAATTGGAACACCAAAAATTAATGAGTAAGAAGGTTTGAAGTTGCGGATTAGGTAAAGTTTCTTTTTCTTCAGGTGTCACAGCAGAGTTAACGCAAGCGCTGCAAACAAATATCTTAGGACAATCGGAAAATTTAAATTCAATGTTGAATAACTGCAAATGTATTTATCCTGATCTATTTGTTGGTGGTTCTGAAACTTCCTGTACTCCCAGTACTTGTAAATATCCAATAAAACCTGAGGATAAATTAACCAATTTACCGAACAATGATTCCAATAGCCGCAGTACAGCCAGTAGTTTAAAATCTGAATCGACTCGGCGATGTAATTTGAAAACTTGCAGTTTGAAATCTAATTTACCATCAGATTTGCAGCAACGTCGAACGGAAATGGAACAATGCGATTGTGAAGTTAACGATAGTGCATCTGATACAGTTTTGGTGGAAACAAGTGACGCAGTAAACGAACCGACTAATGAAATTAATGCTTCTACTATAACACAGCACATTGTTAAAAATAAATTTTCTAGTAAATCGGCAGATGATTTGTTCAATGTTAATAGTAGTTTCGAAGAAAGAACTTATTCTTTTCCTGTGTCGCTCGGTGATTCTTGTGTCGTTAAGAATGAAAATCCAACGGTCGTCGTGACGCTGGCAACAAGTGAAAAACCTTTAGATAATTCTGATGCTGTATTTCAGAGGGGCGCCAATTTCGAACTGGATTATAAGAAAATAAAAGTAGATTTAATAAGCGGCGACAACGACACAAAGTTGCGTTTGTTGCAAGCACTAAGATGGGTAAGTAAACACATTTTGTAGTTCTTTTTTCAATTTTCTTTTTTTTCAAATGATTACAACAAGAGTCGGGTTTCCTAGGTAAAACCATGCAAATTGCAGTGCACATTTTCATAAGATGTGCTCAAGTCTTTTTTTTTTTTTCAATAAACATAATGTAATGTGTAAAATTGGTACATTCAATTTAAAATCAATTTACTTTAGGTTATTTGTTATTAAATTGTAATGGCCAGACGTTAAAACAGTTAAACGATTTATTTAAAATAAATAAATGAAAATGGAAAGTGAAAAATTTAAAATTTTCAAGTTTCATTTTCCATTTCGTTTTTCCGGGTCAATTTACCATTTCCATTTTCCATTTCTAATTGTCATTGCCGCTTTCCATTTTCCATTTGCCATTTCCGTTTTCCATTTTCAATTTTCTATTTCCATTCTTCATATCTTCCATTTTCCATGTCCATTTACCATTTCCATTTCCGCTTTCCGCTTTCCATTTTTCATTTATTTTCTTTTAAATAAATCGTTTTACTGTTTTAACGTCTGACCATTACAATTTAATAATACATAACCTAAATCTTGACGTGTGAGAGTATGCTTGGTTGCAAAACATTGACTGAGTGACATTTTTTTTTTTTAAATTGAACGTAGGGATATTTACATTGCATGTTCAGTTTTAAAATAAAGACACGGTATAATAATAACTACATGTTGTATTAATAAACAAAAATGCAGTGGTAATAAATACGAGTAATCATTTTTCTATTATATTGAAGTATCAATGTTATTCTAAATTATTCCTATTTGTATACCATAAAATAAATACGTAGGTATAATTCATAATAATATACGCTTATTAGAAATATTGTCTGCATAAATAAATACATAAAACAATTCTATAGTACAAAATATAAAATATTTATTAAATAATAGTAAACAAACAATACAAATACAAAAAAGTCTCAATTTATAATTATTTTTTTTCCTTTTAAAAAAATTCTTAAAGATACACTTGGTTGCTAACATTATTAGTACTAACTAAAAAGTTAAAAACTAACTATTAACTAATTGTTATCATTATTATTGTTATATATGATGGGGTGTAACAATTTATTTTAAAATTTTCTATATATTTTTTACAAATTGTAAATCAGTTGTTTTTTAAAGTACATAGCCATAAATATGAGTGTCGAATTGTAAATTATTCAATTTTTCATAGATCAAATAACAATTCATTTTCATCTACTAGTATAATCTTCAATAATACTTTCAAGCACTATCACAGTTTTTTGTTTCAATTTGCCATTATTTATTTTCACCCAATTAACTTATTTTCCATTTTATGTTTATAACAAAATTATTATGACACTATTAATATTAATAATTTCATTATATTTGTGTAGGCCGAATTGCCTGCCCGTATCTTTTTTTTTATGGATTCTCCCAATGAGACACCCATTTTTGTTAAATTTATTTATTGGTAATTATGACACAATACGATCATTTTACGATCTTGAAAGTTTGAGCTATTCAAATAAATTGAAAAACTACTAATGTTCTGTAAAAAGGGACCCGGTCAGATACTCTCCCCTGACCCGGATAAGTTGCGTACGCCCAATATTATTAAATTTTATGTAGAAAAGATCACTATTAGGTTGGCGAGTGTAACCGCATCCTTTACTGCACGTTCGTTTACTAATATGGTCCAATTTCGCAAAGAACATGCAGTGATTATCAGACGAAAATGATGATTGAACAATATATTTGTGTTTAGTATTTATTTTTATAAAAATTCGTTGTAAAGGGTGGCTTGCCATATACAAGTACTCGGCCACTTGTAAGTGATTTTAATAATTTCAGAGAATAACAAGAGCAACTCCAGAAATTCGTGACAATGTCGTTTGCGATTACGTGCGGAACGACTTGTTAGGTTTGCGAACTGGTAGTTCTGATTTTTTTAATGGAAGTCTCGTGGAACGTTACTACTGCCCTCAAAATATTCCCACTCCGAATCCATTACAGGTTATTTTGACTATTTTCTGATTTCATACTAAAAGCTGTCGATTATTACAGGAAAGCATGGCTAGGCTGGTGAATACGTTTGCATCATTGACCATAGGCAGAAACTACTTGTGTCAGGATGACGATTTTTTATTAACGCTGTTACTGCCAGTAATTCTAGAAACTCACAAGTCCAAACCAAAAATCGATGCCGTCACCAGGGGCATGATGCTGGCGACTTTACAAAAATTAAGTCTGCGCAACCAGCAACGCGTTGATATGATTTCTGAAGGTACCTACTTTTACGTCCGTTATCAAATCAAGAACAAATCTCATTTTTGCAGGTCTTGTTGAATATTTAATCGGTTTCCTCAGTGCCAATCATGGCACGCTGACTATTTATAATTTAGAATACACGACGGCTCTGTTAATGAATCTTTGTTTGCACAGTGAAGCGAAAAAAAGGTGCCGTTCTATGGCGAAAGATGTTGTCAATCTGTTGGGAGATCTGATAAATTTGCAACAATCTCGCTGCATGCCTTATCTCAATGGTACAATGTACAGTCTTTTGGCAGATTCTCAGATAAACAAGGAGGCAAGAAATGTAGATTTGGAAAAACTTATAAAATATCATATTCAGGTAACAGTTCAAAAACCTGTTCATACAATTTTACAATTAACGAGGAAATTTTTAAATATTGGTTAATACAGGCAGTTCCTGCGTTTTTTGTTTGTGTTCTTTTGTCATTTCAAAATAAAAAAGAAAACCCGGAAAACCCGAAAAATTCAGTGTTTTCTTAAAAAATTCACAATTCCGCCATTTTTTAATTTTAAAAACTGAAACTTTGCACAAAGGTAGCTATTTATATGCACTTGATGTATGCAAAACCCCGACTCTGACGGACTAACAGTTTTTGCACAATCTCCATTTCATTTCTTTTTTTGTGATATTTTCGCGGAGGACTGGATGCTGCTGTAATTGTCCGATTTAAATTTTAATAACAGAATTGGAAACTAGACGTGCACAGCAACAAAACGTGCATTTTGGTTTTTCCATAAAATGCAGGAAAGTGGCTGAAAAACGGTCGTGAATATGAGTAAAAACGGTCGAGCACGCGAAGAAATGACGGAATTGTGAATTTTTTAAGACAATTTTCCAATAATGTTAAATATTAATGTTGTTTTAAATCAGCGAACAGATGGTGAAATAAGGAAACAACTTAAATATATTTTGAAAATGCATTTAGAAAGTGCAGAAACTTTTCACTGTGGTTGTGATCCGAATATGGAGCCGGAAGTGGAGATGGACGTTTTAGAATCAGAACTCGATGACGATGACACTGTAAAAACGCAACCTTCAGGAGAAGAATTGCTTAAGAATTACAAGCTCCTTTCACCTTTGAAGAGTATGTATAACAAAGTGAATACAACTTTCGTAAATAATATTTTTTTTGAAGATCAAATGGAACCAACTTGCTTGTGTCGTCCTACAACACCAACCAACACCCAAGCAAGCAAACAACAAACGCAAGCAAATGTCAGTGAATTGGTCAGTGTTGAAATCAGTACTGTTGTTGTTGGTATGAACGGCAAAGAATCAGAAAACGTTTCTTCATTTGTTACTAGTGTGGAAATAAATAGTGTTGAAGAAACCATTCCTGAAGAGTCGAAAAATACAAAAATAAGCAACGATAAAAGTTCAAGTTGCAGTGATTTAAACACCGGAAAAAGAACTAATAATAGCAATTACAAACGAAGAACTGAACCAAACAGGAAAACAGAAAATGAACGCCATTCTCTTTCAGACTCGATAACGAAATACCGACAGAAATTCGAGAAGCTCTCTAAAGATTCTTCTCGATCAACTTCTCCAGATATGTCGTTTTCTGAAGAAAACAAACAGTTCTATCATAAACCCTCGGCGGCGAAGGGTATTTTTGAAACGGAGAAGAAACCTTTGAACGAGCCTCCTTTTTCTTTTACCAGAACCATTGCTGCTTCCAATAAGAACGATTATATACCTCCCATATATTGTTATTGTCCGAATGCAAAACAACGAACAGTGCATAATTACAATGATTTAAACTCGTGCCATTGGGAAAACAAGGTCAGTGAGTGCAGCTGTGGGAATTCCAACTGCAGATGTAACAGATCCAACAAGTATGCTTGCAATTGCTACGAAGCTATGAAAACGTACGTTTCGAAAAATAATGAAATTATTGCAACAGACAATGTAATCGATCAAAAAAATATGAATCGTTATAATGATAAGTCCAAGCACAATTCGAATCATACGACATTTAAAACGCAGAACAGCCCAACTTTCACAGCTCGCATTGAAATGGAGTAATACATTAGATAACGTTGTAATACAGTAGAAATTTATAAAACAGTTTGTTGTAGATTAAGTGACTTCACGACAATCGTAAAAGCTCAGGAACCAACAGCTAATGGTAAGTTTAACTTGTACAGGGTGAGTTAAGTTTTACCGCCTCGGCCATAATACCTATTCAAAATTGAGGGGAAAGTATGCAATTTACATGTTACATCAGTTGAAGTTTACACTTTCGATTAGTGCTACAAAAGTTTTCCAAATCATTTTTATTTGAAGCCAAAAAAGTAAAACAAAGAGTTTCGGGTAAAATTTCCATGTTTGGTTTTTTATTTCAAAATTTGTCAAATTATTCGTAGCATTGTTAATTGCAATTTGATTCCTTAAAAAATTATTACTTTTTGAGTTAAATCAAATTTAACATAAAGCACGAAAAATACTTTTATTTATGACTTTCCAACAATGGATAATACGGTCTACCACGTAACAATACCCGATGATCGACCCATAAAAATGAAGGAAACGGCGTTTTAGTTGTTGCCAGACCCGTATTCTGGAATTTGTGAGAAAAATAAAATAAGTTTTTAATAGGTAAATATTAAGTTTATTTTATAAAAAATGCTCAATGTGATGCCACATTACCCATAAATTAAAAGCATTTCAAGTTTCTCCTCGACTGAGCATTGAAATGGCATGATTATACCTGAACTAAACACAAATGTTCACTATTCCACAAAACAAAATTTTAATTTTCACTTTTTACCAACGATGTTTAAGTGTTAGGAGATTTGTTGCGAATGTGAATGGTTCTTTATTCACAAAGTGACCTAGGGTTGTGACCAGGGTTTTTAAACTTTCGGTGAATTAAGCAATTTATTTTATGGGAAGGTTCAATAACCGATAGGTATATTGACTTTGCAGACGGCAAAATTAAAACACAAAATTGTAGACAGATATACTAACGAAAATTAGAAGCTGGTAAGCGATTTTCTTATCAAGTTTAAAATCTAATATTACAAAAATTATTTTTTATTATGATTATAATTACCGTGTAGCTGTTAGTTACGATGTTGTGAACTTTTAAAGAAAGAAGACCCTTATTCCGGTCCTGTAAAATGTAACGTTGCACTTTATAACTTAACTTTATGACTGTCATAAATAATCAGCCAAATACCCAAAACCAATACCATTGTTAGGTGAATTGGTCAGCTTATGTCGTAAATCATTTAAAAAAAATACCCTCTAATACGGAAATGGCTTTATTTAATGAACCCAAATTAGTAAAATTATTTCAATTACACTAAATTGTGTGAAAATATTTTACTGTTCGTACATAAAAAAAACTAATAAATTGAGCAATTAGTAATTGAAAGAAAGCCAAAATTTTACCTGATTAAAAAAAAAACTTTTCTTGGTTTCTATGTATCTTAATAATATACAATTACTCATGCAATTTATGAGAATTGACAAATTATTTTAAAGGCCTATTTTGCCACGGGCGGTAAAACTTAACTCACCCTGTATATTATAGTATTTAACTAACAAAAAAAAATAATAGAGAGTACTCCAAAAAAATATATGTCATTGATTGTGGGGTTTTACCAAAAACAATTATCTAAAAAAAGTTTAATGACACCCAAACCTGGATATAACAAACACCCTGTAGGATGTAGACGCATATGCCAACAACGAAACACCCTGCATTTTGGGTTTATTTATTTATTGTAGAGTATGTAGAGTAAATAGTTAAATATTGGGTATCATCAAAAATGTTTAAACGGTTTGGTGTTAGCTTCCAAGTACTACCAGGACATATCCAAACAACTAAACTGCGTTTTTGAAATTGTTCTACTTTATTTTTAATAAGCAAAATTATGATTATAGAAAACGATAGTTTGTTTTAGGTTTGATAACATATTCTTCATATTATAGGTAACACTACAAGTGAGTCAAGTGGAGTGAAGATAAGTGACCGTGGAAGCGTTCAACATTACCATTTTATCTGATCCATCTTTGTGGTAAGTTTTCATCTGAAATAAGGGAGAAATTTTAGTGAACGTTTTCAGTCGTTTGGAGATATCACCAGTGCTTGGAAGTTAACGATGAACAGTTCTAGAATTTGAAAAGTTGTGTGTCGAACATTTAACAAAAATATTATGTAAATTAGACAACAAATGTTAATAATAGAAATCATTTATACAGGGTGTTTCGAAAATGGGGAATCAATACTTAAATAATTGTGAAAAACATTGTTTGCATTGTCTCCTGGATTGAGTGCTTTAATAAAGTTTTTACGTTTGATACAATTAGGCATTTTATAACTAGTGCAATAATTAACAAACGAAATGGTATTTTATTAATATCATGTTTTATTTCAGAAGTTTCGCATCGTTGTCATCATCCCGAAAATGACTGCCAGTGTTATCAAAATGTGTTTCAGTCTCGTCCAAAGTTAGTGAGGACACCGCCATAATTTTGGTAAAACCATGCGTACTGTAGCTTTTCTTTCATTTTGCATGTCTCATATAAAATAAAAAATTTAATTAAAAAGATTAAATTAATTGTTTTAAAACTAGACTTCCTACAATACTTATGGACTAAGTGATTGAGTGATTGAGTATAAGTATAAACTACTGGAAAAAAAACTATGCAATTGTGTTGGCAATATTGAGAATTTTGATTATTGCCAACTTCACTTCAGAAATACACGTGTTCATGTGTCAAAAATATGTATTGTTTTTTGTTTTTAATTGACACATGAAGTTGGCAATAATTCAAATTTTCGGCATTACCAACACAATTTCATATTTTTTGTTTCCAAGTTTACCTTTGAATAAATAAATAATATAATTTAGTGAAATCCATTTATTGAAAAATTAACAAATACGTATAAAAAATAACAACAAAGAAATAAATATTTACAAAAGAAGGAATGGATGATCGATGAAAAGAAATAAAAGCACACCGCTTTTTATGGTTGAACTCGACAAATTAATATTAATAATGGTAACCGCCACTTCCACCAGAAGATGAAGAAGAACCAAGCTTGAAACTTGAAGATCCACCTCCGAATCCTCCGCTGGAACCTGAACCTCCAGAATAACCTCCTAAACCTTGACTATTTCCGATGAATCCACCGGCGGTTTCCTGAATTGAGCCGTGTCCGTTTGAGGCGTAACCACCGGATTTGCCGTGACTGCCTCCAGAAATGAAGCTACCTCCGAAAGGACCTCCAGCACCTTTTTGAAAATTGCACACTTAAAAATCTGAATCAAAATTTGTAAAACTGTTCTTACTGTGTCCTCCAGTTAAGTCTAAAGTGACGCCTTGATGTTGTCCACCGGCACCGACGATGCTGATTCCTCCTTGGTAGTCATAACCGCCTCCACCACCGCCTCCACCACCACCGCCTCCACTACCGCCTCCTAGACCGTGGCCGCCGGAATAACCGCCGCCGGAATAACCGCCACTAGCGGCGGTGTCATATCCTCCTCCGATGTCACTACCTCCTGTATAACCTCCAAGACCGCCGCCTCCTGAGTAGCCACCGCCTCCCGAATAGCCTCCAAGTCCTCCCGCAGAGTAGCCACTGCTCAAAGCGCTGACGCCGCCCAATCCACCGAAACCGCCGAAATGACCTCCTAGTCCGCCACCGCTGGAGTAGCCGCCGCCGCCGCCTCCACCGCCCCCAGAATAGTCGCCGCCTCCAAGTCCTCCAAGTGATAAACCTCCATCACCACCTAAATATCATCTTTGATATAGAAAGTCAATTTGTCACGGTAAAGTGAAATTTATAAGGGAAAGCACAAGAAGTGGATGGTTTTTTTAAATTTTTGTTGTCGAGAGGAGTAAATTAAATTGCATTTAAAGAAAAACGGACGTTCTAATTCAGAGTGATTGTATGTTATTAACGTGCAAGGTTTCAAATCCGCACAACATGAATATTATGTAGAACCAATTAATGTTGAAAGTTCTAAATTGATCAATTAAGAAACTTTCGTGATTTGACATGGCGGTGAGAATTTAAAGATAGTGAAAGTGCAAGGCAGATGCACGATATATCTTTATGTTGCGTCAACAGACATAACAAAAAATTGACCAAAATAACACGTTACTGAACCTTGTTTTCACTTTCTATAAAAGTTTGGCTTTCCGTTTTAAATAATTTGAAGAACGAAAAAAAAATAAGAATTTTTTTTGCAATTCTAAAATTCTTTTCTGTACAATGAAATTTAAAAAATCACCGAGTTAATGATTAACAGAATTAATAAAAATTTGCAAATTCAAGTTGACTGTTTTTAAGTGTTATAAATTTGTTGTTGCTAATAAATTAATTGAATGCTGAGATCAAAGAAAGTTCTCCAACTTTTTGATAATTTTGCACAAGTATTGGCAAAATAAACAAGTAATTGGCCCCAATAACTGTTACATGTAAAACTTATAAAAGCATTTTTCCAATACAAAAAAAACATTGTAAGAGGAAAGTTGTAAATATTGATAAACCCAACAATTATTATTATTACAACTTTTTGATAACCCGAACGGTTTTTAAGTTACAATTTAATTATTGGGCCATTCAGGGGGCCCTTGACTTTATTCTTCCGGTGCAAAAAAAAAACGTTTGTAAATATTAACTCCACAATTATTTTCGATAATTTAAACAGTTTTTAAGTTATAACCAATTTAAATTTTTGGGGGGCCCCCTGAAGGGGCCTTATTAACCGACCGATTTTGCTCATTAGCCAGGCGAGGTCAGGGATTGAGTTCATGAAGACCCGAGTTAAATTTCGTTCAAATTAGTCTGAACGTTCCAGAGTTATGGCTGGTTAGGTTGGACGCACAGACCGACAAACGGGGCCACTAAAATACCGGGCGCATTATAATTTCAAATACAAAGCATGAAAAAATACATCAGTCCAAACAAAAAAAATCCTATTGTCGTCTGCTATTAATTAATTATTATTTATTATTAATAATTGCAGAAATTGAAATGCAGTTAAAATTGCAAATTATTTTTGATCCACTTGATGTAGTACCTAAACTGATGTGGAATTTTAAATTTCAGAAACGAATAGGTTCCCTAATTTGATACAAACTGCACTGGTAATCCAAAATAAATTTAACAGAAATTATTTGGGCGGAATTTTTAAGAAAGTTATCATTTAAAAATAACGTTTTCTCCGAAAATACTTACCACCACCGTATGATATGGGAGGTTCCGCTAGCGTCACAGCGACGAGCGCACTAATTAAGACGAACTGAAAAAGAACGAAATATTAAATTTGGCCGAAATTTCGAAAATAATATATCAATTAGAAAAATAATATAGAGCTGGTTACCTTATTCATTTTATGTGATGTATTAACAAGTTAATTGCACACTGATGCATTATCTCCTCTCATCCTACCTTTTTATAGTAGAACCGTCAGAAAAGGATTGTATTAAAAATCAAAGAGGTGGAAACACCACGATTTTTGACATACTACGGCGAAAGCCTTTCTCTGGTAAGGTCAGGGTAGGATCACTAAATATGCTCTACTTAACGTTTCTTGAACCAATTCAAATCACTTTACTTTTCAATTATCTCCACTTCGTCGTAGGTGACCGCCACTTTCTTTGTCATTGTCAGGGACATTCTTAACGCCAAGTTGTAATAAAAAACAAGATATTTGTATCATTTTAAACTGCACTCACCATAATCTACATACATGTAATATTGATACAGTGATGAAGTAATAACTATTTTCATTGAAGCTGATCGAATAACTTCATAATTTCAATTATTTTAATTAGTTTATTATTTATTTTCATCAGATTTCTCTTATTATTACATGCTTTTAAACAATAATAAGAAAATTTGCAACTTTTAAAAAAAGTATAAATACAGGGTGTGTCCTACGTTCACTGGCATTCTTTTCAATACGTGTTTGCAAATTCTTTATTTTTTAAATACAGATTGATGAAGTAAACCAGGTGGTGGCAAACTTGCCTTTTTAATTATACCAAATGGGTATCTGCATTAGAATTAAGAGAGATTTTAAGGTCCGGGAACTGCTAAGTAATGCACAATTCTTCCGCTCAGGGGGCACCAATTTTGCCCCTTAAAATAAAAAATGTTTAGGCAACCAAAGAGGTATCCTAAATAAGGTTTGAAACTTCAGTATTGAACAGAGAAAGAACAAAAAAAAAGAGTTGCGCGTTTTTCATACGTTCGTAACTTGATAAATATTATTTATTTTATGGTCTGCGGCGATAACGACAGTAAACTCAGTCGGAAAAAAAATTAGTCTATAATTTTTTGCTAATTCTTTGCCAATTTTGTGTTTTCAAAGATGTACCTGCTATAATTAATCCCGTAACAGGCTGCAAACACATTTTCAATTATGCAAAGAGTAATCTTTATCCCCATTTTTATACTCTTAGAATTTGATAAATATTATTTATATTATTGTCTGCGGCGATAACGGTGGTAAAATCAGTCAATACGATTGCTGCATTATTTCCTGTTTTTTTTTGTAATTTTTTGTGAATAGATGCTTCAAACAATTTTTCCTACGATGCTATTCGAAACTAATATATATTGTACAATTTAGTAGGCTCGAAAATGTTTCATATCCTTAGGCGTGCGAACATAGATATTTTGCATTATCAAGTGTGTATTTTTATAAATTTTTAGAGTTTTATATCCTTACGTGTGCGAATATTGTTATATCCTAACAATTTGCACAATATCAAGTGTGCATTTTAATACAAATTATTCTATCCATGCCGTCAATCAAAAAGGTACAGATTTGACAGGACATCTGTGAGTAAAAAGACGAACTATTTGACTAAAATCTTATGGGAAAACAACTTTTCCCCGAAAATGTAAAATTTAGACATTTATCCAATTTGGTTTACGGAAACTATTTCTTAGCAATAACTATTTCGGAAAGCAATAAAAAACGCAATCAAATAATATTGTATTTCGTACCACAACTTTTAGATTTTTTTTCAAAGATATTCAACATGTTATCATAAAAAAAACATGTCATTATACTACTATATGTTTAGTATAAGTACCCCGAAGGAATTTCTACAATATAACTTACTTCTTGAGCTGAACTGAGTTTACTGACACACTAAATTTTCAAAAAAATATTGTTGCCAATTTTTTTCTTCTTAAGTTATCAACTTTTTCGCAATAAAAAAAATATTTTCTTACAAGGCAATATATTCTCTATAAGTGCTGTAAAGTGCCTTGCAAAGTATTTTGTAACTCTAAAGATTTCAGTAAAAACCCTCACTACTACATTTTTGCGAGAATTGCACTTTCGGAGGTTAATTTTTGAAAACTAGGCACTTCTTCTCCAAAGCAAATATATCATTAGATGCGGTAACATTATGTTTACAAATGTCGCTTCGCAAATTATATATTGATAAGTACTTTCTAGGCGATACTGAGTTTCTTAAAACTCTGCATTTCTTGAGGTTGGGTTCCCCAGCCTTAACAAACCACAAGAACAAAATTAAAAAATTGTATGATGAATAAAAAAAATATTGAAAACACTTAACCAACTGCTGAAAAACCTTAAGAAGATGTAATGCACGCTTCAAATCTTCTTATCAGCCAATGATATATCCACCTTTAGGCGCGATCTGTTTGAATCTTCTTCTCAAATTAAAAAATACGGTATACTAACCGAAACGTTCCTTAAAAATATGTTCTTTGTGGAATGAAATTAACAACCGTTATTCAATTTGTCGCATAGTTTTCATAATTGTTTTTCCGGAAAATAAACGCAGCAACTGAATTTTTCCAGACAGCAGTAATAATTTAATTAAAATGAAAAGAACATAAAAAGTACTAATATGTGTAAAATTATTGTGATATCGCCTCTCTAATTTACCACTACTTAAGACATCTTTTTTATGTTCTACGACCGGATCGAACTAAACAAATTAAAAATGTACTTTCAAGCCTACGGTATAAAACGATGAAACCATTTCTATTAATAGAGCGCATCCCAACCCAAGAATTTTAAGCCATAAGTTGTAATCAGAAGCGAAAAATTCATAATTTACTTAATTAAATGTCGCATGGCCTTCAAAATCTCCTGATTTAATTCCTTTGATTTGGTTGTGAAGTACCAATCGATGGTGAAAACATGCGTGCCAACATCAGTGATGATGGTGAATCCATTAGAAACCGTTCAGGATCTTTAAAAGGGCCTATGATGCATTGTGAGTCCCAAAGAGGCCACTTTCAACGTCTTTTATACAGTGCTTTCGTAAAGTATGGAATAAATTCGATAAAACATTTTAGGAGAATTTTCACAAAAAATTGTATCTTTTTTAATACATATAATTTTACGATCGTCTTTTGTTTTCGCACTATGACGTCATCATCAATTTTTTTAAATGGCACCCCATACTTTTGATCGCAAATTTGGATGCAGCACATTTTTCTGAGTAGGAATATGTCAAATTCGTATGACCTTGAAGAGGAAAGTTTTCGAAATAATCAGTCTTAAAGTTTCGAAAATGTATGGTAAATTTATTAGAGTAGACCTATCATAATGTCATCAAGGAAGCGTTGGAAACAAAAGAGGGATCACCAGATTTGACAACGTTTGATTACTTTTTGTGGGACTGCTTAAGAAGTAAAGTTTACGTTAGTAGGTTAGAGAATTTAGAAGATTTATAGCAACAATTCGTCATGAGATACGACAAATCCCTCCTGAAGTTATTGGCAATGTTCAAAAAGAATTTATTGATCGCATTGGCTGCTGTCAAGAAATCAACAGTGCGCAATATTTTAATTTAGTTGTTTTTTGAATTTAATCATTACTTAAATTTAGTATTTTGAGATAGCTAAACCGTTTTCTTTTTTTTTTTTTGTAATCATTCAGTTTGTACCAATCCTATTTCAAAAAATACGCTAATAAAAATAAAATTTGACGGATTCCAGCGTTTTCTCAATAAATTTTGTTGATGTCAAAACCGTCTTTTGTTTCCAGCGCTTCCTTGATGGTATTATTATTGGTCTACTCTAATAATTTTACCATACATTTTCGATCAAAAACTTTCCTTTTCAAGTTCATACGAATTTGGCATATTCACTCGGAGAAATATGCTGCATCCAAATTCGCCATCAAAAATATGAGGTGCCATTTTAAAAAATTGATGATGACGTCATAGTGCGAAAACAAAAGACGATCGTAAAATTGTAAATATTAAAAAAGATGCAGTTTTAAAAACTAAAGTTGACCGGTCCTAGGATTTTTTGTGAAAATTCTTCTAAAATGTTTTATCGAATTTATTCCATACTTTATGTTCATAAGTGATGTTTATACCTTTCCGCAATTATACAGATATGTTTTTTATATAAAAAAATTCAATTCAAAAATTAAATTCACATCGGAATTTTTGTAGATTAAGTTAATGTTATGTTTAATGCTCTTTATAATAGTTGGCCGCTGAAAGCGGCGAATACGTAAGCGATGTTGCTTTTGCGCTGTCTGTCCATCCGTCAACCCCAAGGTCGTTTGATACGTCATAAAAAAATCGAAGTGAATGTGTGATAAAACTTGGTCCGCACATTTTACCATGAAATTCAAGACGCTGGACATTTAATGTAAATATAAGAAAAATGGAAACAAAATGTTATATGATAAATTGCGATAATTCCGCTGCCTCAACACATTTTTTCCCTTTCCCAAAGAATTTTGATGTGTAAGTATGTACGTACGTATGTAGAATTGTGCGTTGTAAATAGGCCTAGTCACATTACAATTTCAACTCTTTTGTTGCAGTTGTATGCAATGGGTTCAAAATTGTGGAACAGCAGAGTTATTCGAAGATTTTGCCTATGGAGGAGCACAACCGTTTTTAAAACGGAATATTTGTTCAGATCATTTTGAAACAACAGATTTTATAGATCCAAGTAATCCATCTCTAGGGTATTGGAACTTTGTTTTAACTCAACCAATATAAACAAAATTTTTTTAGGTTAAAGAATGGGTCCGTACCAATTAAAAACTTTATCGACATGGATGATATAAAACAGGAAAGCGATGACAATGACAGCAATTCTGATGATGACAGTTTTACAAATAAGTCAAGGTATTGCCATTAAATGCAGTTATAAGATGACCATTTGTAAATTTGTAGGTTAAATGATACAGTGACTGCCTTCATTAATCTTGGTAATATCAAACATGAACGTGAAAATGCCGGTACAGTAGGAAAGATATGTAACGACAATTTTTTAAGAGTTTTTTGTTGCAGATGAAGACGTTTCATCCCATCCGCGAAATTCTGAAGCATTGGATTCACAATATAAATTCAAAGAAGAGCCTCTCGATTCATCACTGCCAAGTAAAATTATGCTAAGGTTTTTTGATTTTTCAGTCAGCAAATTAATTTGCAGATAGTTCTGTATTTCCGCTTTTATTAATGCCTAATTGGCAAGAATTGAAAGAAAAGCCGCTGTCGTCTAAGCAATTTCGCATGGCCTGGAAGAAAGCGCTGGATTCAGCAGACGACAAAATCGCCAGAAACAGCGCAAATGCTCAACGAACTGCCTGCAAACGTGCAAATGAAACGGAGGAACAGAAACAGAAGAGGTATTATTTTTTATGTTTAATTGAGTCCAGTCGAATTAGATCAAGTGCGAAATTAAAAAATTATCTGAAATTTTTTGCGGTTGATGTAGAATGATAATATACAGGGTGAGTTAAGTTTTACCGCCCCGGCCATAATACCTATTAAAGATTGAGGGGAAAGTATGCAATTTACATGTTACATCAGTTGAAGTTTACACTTTCGATTAGTGCTACAAGTTTTCCAAATCATTTTTATTTGAAGCCAAAAAAGTAAAACAAAGAGTTTCGGGTAAAATTTCCATGTTTGTTTTTTTATTTCAAAATTTGTCAAATTATTCGTAGCATTCGTAGCCTGATGATCGACCCATAAAACTGAAGGGAACGGCGTTTTAGTTGTTGCCAGACCCGTATTCTGCAATTTGTGAGAAAAATAAAAAAAGTTTTTAATAGGTAAATATTAAGTTTATTTTATAAAAGATGCTCAAAGTGATGCCCCATTACTCGTAAATTAAAAGCATTTCAAGCTTCGACTGAGTATTGAAATGGCATGATTATACCTGAACTAAGCATAAATGTTCACTATTCCACAAAACAAAGTTTTAATTTTCACTTTTTACTAACGATGTTTAAGTGTTGGAAGATTTGTTGCGAATGTGAATGTTTCTTTATTCACAAAGTGGCCTAGGGTTGTGACCAGGGTTTTTAAACTTTGGGTGAATTAAGCAATTTATTTTATGGGAAGGTTCAATAACCGATAGGTATATTGACTTTGCAGACGGCAAAATTAAAACACAAAATTGTAGACAGATATACTAACGAAAATTAGAAGCTGGTAAGCGATTTTCTTATCAAGTTTAAAATCTAATATTGCAAAAATTATTTTTTATTATGATTATAATTACCGTGTATCTGTTAGTTACGATGTTGTGAACTTTTAAAGAAATAGCGAAGACCCTTATTCCGGTCCTGTAAAATGTAACGTTGCACTTTTTAACTTAACTTTATGACTGTCATAAATAATCAGCCAAGTACCCAAAACCAATACCATTGTTAGGTAAATTGGTCAATTTATGTCGTAAATCATTTAAAAAAAATACCCTCTAATACGGAAATGGCTTTATTTAATGAACGCAAATTAGTAAAATTATTTCAATTACACTAAATTGTGTGAAAATATTTTACTGTTCGTACATAAAAAAAACTAATAAATTGAGCAATTAGTAATTGAAAGAAAGCCAAAATTTTTCCTGATTAAAAAAAAAGATTTTTTCTTGGTTTCTATGTACCTTAATAATATAAAATTACTCATGCAATTTATGAGAATTGACAAATTATTTTAAAGGCCTATTTTGCCACGGGCGGTAAAACTTAACTCACCCTGTATGTTGTAGTCAGTTAAATTACCTACAATTTAGAATGCCGAAAGTCACATTTAACTAATTTGTTAAGTGTAAAATAAATGTCGAACGGGGAAAAATTAATTTTTGAAAATTGTGCATTATTATTGCAAAAACTCTAAGTCGACTGGAGTATTGTGATGAAAACAAAAATTTAGACAAAGTATTTGAGAAATATTTAGTTCAATTTCAGCAAGGTTCAGTTTTTATTATAGAAATCACGCAAACGCCGACAGAGCTGCTAAAAGGCGGGCTGTTGAGACAGATAAACAACGCGGAGACAGGTTTGTATTTTAAAACTACCAAACTCTACCAAAATGTGCAACTGAAAACTGAATATTTTACCTTAGTCTGAAACAAAATTTCATTTTTCAAGCTTTGACTATTTAAATCTGTAACTCTTAATTTGGTATTAATTTGTGATAAATTGTTTTCAATACATAAATAGTAACCTTTCCCCTTTTTACAGATTGTATAAGAATGCCTTGAGAGCCGCTCTGCGACGCAGTTTAGAATCTGACGAGCAACAAAAAGAAAGAAGAAGAAAAAACGCCCTGAGAGCAGCCTGTCGCCGTGCAATGGAATCTCCTCAGCAAAGGACCGAGCGGCGAATGAAAGATATGCTGAGATCCGCTCAGCGCCGTAAACAAGAATCAGAATTGCAAGCAAAGATTAGACGGTATAACGATGCAGTTAGAGCTGCATATCGACGTAGTAACGAAACTGATGCGCAAAGGGAGAGGAGAAAAATGTACGACGTGCTGCGAGCTGCGCGCAGAAGGAGCATGGAAACTCCGGAGCAACGAGAAGCTAGACTGAAAGCGGACAGAGAAAGGGCTGCAAGGAGGCGGTTGTTGAAAAAAGTGTCTGAAAATGTGAATAATAATTTAAGCAATCCTGATAGGTATTCTTCCAATTCCAATGAATCACTGAACGATCAGGAAAGTGCAGCAAGTTTGTTAGATGTTAGTTACAGTCAAGATGGAACTCTGGTAGATAATATTGAAAAGACTAATCCATTGCAACCTGAAGTTATTTGGTGTACATAGAAAATTAGAGTTTTATTACATAATTTATTTATAAATATATGAAATTTATTAGGAACCGTTTTTTTAATAGTTGATTTCTTAATTTTAATCCGAAAATAGTAAATATTTTTTTAAATTGTTAATTACCTGATTTTTGTATCTTGGAACATTTTTTAAAAATTTTGTAAGAGTTGAAAATTACAAATCTTGACAGTTCTTCGGAGTTCCGTATAGATGATGTGGCGCCAACGTAACATCTGTGAACTTAACCTTAACCCAACATTTTGTTTGTGATTGGGAAACGTTACAGATAAAAAATAAATTGTGTTGTTTGGTTTGAAAGTGTTTTTGATAAGTTGCTGGTGCAATATTGTGATAATACTTTTAACTTGGGTAGAAACTTGCTTGAAATCGCCTTTTTAAGTCGATTTCATTTACTCAATTTTTTCAGAATAAGTTCCAGAAAACTATGGATCATTCTGAAGGGGCAGATTCAGTTGAATTTATTATAAAAACAGAAGTTATCATCAAGGAAGAAGATGATGATCCAACCGACGAACTTATGACAGATGAAAATAAACTTACCGTCGAAGAAGAAAATGATTATGAAGGTTGTGTTGAATTTGAAATAAAATCACAGGAACTTGTTATCAAGGATGAAGTTGATGATCCGACATATGAACTAACAACAACAGAAAAGAATAATTTGTCTGAAGATCAGGAACAATTTGTTATTAACAAGTCGGATGAGGAACTTATCATCAAGCACGAAGTTGATGATCCGACATATGAACTAACAACAATGGAAAAGAATAATTTGACTGAAGATCAGGAACAATTTGTTATTAACAAGTCGGATGAGGAACTTATCATCAAGGAAGAAGATGAACCAAACAGCAAATTTGCGACAGATGAAAATCAACTTAACATCAAAGAAAATGATTCTGAAGGTTCTGTTGAATGGAAAATAAAATCTGAGGAACTTATCATCAAGGACGAAGTTGATGATCCGACATATGAACTAACAACAGAAGAGAATAATGATTTGTTGGAAGATCAGAGACAGTTTGTTATTATCAATTCGGATACCACGGAAGATTTGGTTAGAATGGTCACTTGTAATGTAGAAGTGGTGCGCCTTAGTACATCCAAAATGCAGAGAAGGGATGATTCAACAAAAAACAAATGCAACAACTGTACACTTAAGAAACACATGCCGATTCATAAAAATACACAGGCATGTCAACAGTACAAGAAAGCTTTCACACAAAAATGCAATCTTAAACAGTACATATTGATTCATGAAAGTACAAAGGCTCACGAATGTCAACAGTGCAAGAAAGCTTTCACACACAAACACAATTTCAATCGGCACATGTTGATTCATGAAAGTACAAAGGCTTATGAATGTCAACAGTGTAAGAAATCTTTCAGCAGGACTTATGATCTTAAAAGGCACATGCTGATTCATGAAAGTAAAAAGGCTTATGAATGTCAACTGTGCAAGAAATCTTTCAGCAGGAATTATGATCTCAAGCAGCACGTGCTGATTCATGAAGGGAAAAAGGCTTACGAATGTCAAGAGTGCAAGAAAGCTTTCACATGTAAAGGCAGTCTTAAACAGCACATGTTGATTCATGAGGGTAAAAAGGCTTACGAATGTCAACAGTGCAAGAAAGCTTTCATCAGTAATTCATATCTAAAATCGCACATGCTGATTCATGAAAGTAACGAGGCTTATGAATGTCAACAGTGCAAGAGGACTTTCAAGTTAAAGAGGTCTCTCAAGAAACACGAGCGAATTCATGAGCGTGAAAGGAAACTGCACAGCGAAATAGTTTAAATTCAGTTATTGTGAGTGGTTTTTTAGATTCACATGCAAACTCACAACTCTTATGATGATTAACGGGGCAAGAAACCCCATGAATGCAGAATCTGTGGCAAAGTTCAGATTTACTGCAACCTAAAATACACAATTTTATTCAGACTGATGAAACAACTCCAGTGAAATGAAACACTGTTGCGTCTTTGATTTTCCATGTGTTTCTACCCTTTGCCAAGGTTCTTACGTTTTTCTGTTGCCCGTCTCAGTTGCACTTTCCAAAGCAATCTTGATAGGGAAGATATATAAGGATTTTATTAGTTAACAGAATGTTTATCTATATCGTTTTATTTATAGTAATAGTAATAGTAAATATTTTTTTAAATTGTTAATTATTTTATAAAAATTTTGTAAGAGTTGAATACAATAAATTTTGACAGTTCTTTAGAATTCCGTATAGATGATGTGGCGCCAATATAACATCGGTGAACTTATCCTTAACCTAACATTTTGTTTGTGATTGTTTGGGAAACGTTACAGATAAAAAATAAATTGTGTTTTTTGGTTTGAAAGTTGTTTTGATAAGTTGCTGGTGCAATATTGTGATAATACTTTTAACTTGGGTAGAAACTTGCTTGAAATCGCCTTTTTAAGTCGATTTCATTTACTCAATTTTTTCAGAATAAGTTCCAGAAAACTATGGATAATTCTGAAGGGGCAGATTCAGGTGAATTTAAAATAAAAACAGAAGAACTTATCATTAAGGAAGAAGATGATGATCCAGCCGACGAACTTATGACAGATGAAACTAAACTTACCGTCGAAGAAGAAAATGATTATGAAGGTTGTGTTGAATTTGAAACAAAATCACAGGAACTTGTTATCAAGGATGAAGTTGATGATCCGACATATGAACTAACAACAACAGAAAAGAATATTTTGTCTGAAGATCAGGAACAATTTGTTATTAACAAGTCGGATGAGGAACTTATCATCAAGGAAGAAGATGAATCAAACAGCGAATTTGCGACAGATGAAAATCAACTTAACATCAAAGAAAATGATTCTGAAGGTTCTGTTGAATGGAAAATAAAATCTGAAGAACTTATCATCAAGGACGAAGTAGATGATCCGACATATGAACTAACAACAGAAGAAAATAATGATTTGTTGGAAGATCAGAGACAGTTTGTTATTATCAATTCGGATTCGGGACCTCCATACCATATCATTGATCGATTCGCCAATATTGTGGTAAACTGCTATTTTTAATAATTGAAAATTTCAAATTTATAAGCTTAAAGTTAATAATCTGAAATAAATAATTTCTTTTAATTTACAGATCAAAGTGGACTCGTCAATATCTACCACGAAAGATTTGGATAGAATTGTGACTTGTAATGTAGAAGTGGTGCGCCTCAGTACATCCAAAATGCAGAGAAGGGATGATTCAACAAAACACAAATGCAACAACTGTACACTTAAGAGACGCATGCCGATTCATAAAATTACACAGGAATGTCTACAATGCAAGAAAGCTTTCACTTGTAAAAGCAGTTTCAAACGGCACATGTTGATTCATGAAGGTAAAAAGGCTTATGAATGTCAACAGTGCAAGAAAGCTTTCACACAAAAATGCAATCTTAAACAGCACATGTTGATTCATGAAAGTACAAAGGCTTATGAATGTCAACTGTGCAAGAAATCTTTCAAGAGGAATCTTGATCTCAAAAGGCACATGCTGATTCATGAAGGTAAAAAGGCATATAAATGTCAACAGTGCAGAAAAGCTTTCACATTTAGACGCAATCTTAAACAGCACATGTTGATTCATGAAGGTAAAAAGGCTTACGAATGTCAACAGTGCAAGAAAGCTTTCATCAGTAATTCATATCTAAAATCGCACATGCTGATTCATGAAAGTAACAAGGCTTATGAATGTCAACAGTGCAAGAGGACTTTTAGATTAAATAACTATCTCAAGAAACACCAGCGGATTCATGAGCGTCAAAAAGAAACTGCACATTTTGATGCGTAAAAATACAAAATCTGCTAAATGCCCAACGAAATCGTTTAAATTCAGTTGTGAGTGGGTAAGAAACCGCATGAATGCAGGATCTGTGGCAAAATACACAATTTTATTCAGACGGATGAAACAATTCCAGTGAAATGAAATACTGTTGTGTTTTTGATTTTTCTTTTCCATGTCTTCCTATCCTTTACAGAGGCTCTTACTTCTTTTTTTTGCCGCCTGTTTCAGTTGTCTCTAGCCCAGGTGTTGTTTGGACTGGGACAGAAAGTGTTGAGTAATAATTACCCTTTACTTTCGACTGAAAGAATATTTAATATGGAGCGGAAATAACGAATAAAAAGGGCCTCGGGGACAGTAATTATTGGAGGATGGACCTTTAGTTCTTTAATAAAGCTGGCATTAGTTTTCTTATCTCTTCTATTCTTCTTTTTCTCAGGCCATTCCAAATAACAGTTCTCTTTATATTATCGATTCGAAGTCCATCGAACCAATATGGATTTCTTCCCCTACTAGTCTTATTACAAATATTAAATTTTGGAAACTTTTGTCCTCTTTGGACCCATGTTGCGATTTTTCTATTGTCACTTTTCTGATTCTTTTGAAAATTTTTTCCGGTATACTTGTTATATAACTTGGATGCCCTTTTTTGTACAAAGGCAATATTGTACCATCTTTCAGTGTTACTTATAGTTTGAATACTTACTTTTATTTTTATTTTTGGGCAACACAATATACAACATAACGAAACTTGCTTTTCTATTTGTGAATATTCGAAAACGTAAGTTATTGCTACAATTTTGCCAGCAACTTTCAATAGGTCGTATTTTTGATATAAATTTTATTAAGTCACTATTATTTCAGAATAAATCGTACTTTTATTATATTCAAATAAATTCGATCATTTTGTATTGTAAACACAGAAACGGTGAAATCCTCTTTATACAGTGGGCACATTATGAAGAGGTTTCACTGTATATCATACAATTTAATAATTTTAAAAATTGAAAACAATTTTTGTAAAATTTAAACAAATAACGCTTTAAAATCTTTAAAAAAAATTATTAACAGAATAATACTTTACCAACTATTTGTCATGTAAAAAATCGTACAATCCCTCAACCCCTAAAACCATTGCCACATTTCTACAAAAAATGGAATAATTAATATTTGCTCTTCAATTTCATCCAATCCAATAAAAGAGGTGTAAAGTAAGTTATAATCACATCAGCACCTAAAACAACAGTCTTCAACACATATTTTTCAAAATTAAAAGCATACCAGCTCTTCGCATCGACAATAAAATTTCCATAAGCGAAGTTTTCAAATCCAAGGCCCCCGCTTGTGCGGCATTGTAGATCATTGCGTATTCCCCGGACACCTGATACACAAACAGAGGATACTCCGGATGCGCTTGTTTGGTTTGATGAACAATGTCCAAGTAAGCCAACGTAGGCTTCACCATTAACATATCGGCCCCTTCGTGGACGTCTCGAGCCTTAAACAAAAGATTTAGAGGAAATTCTTAAACTGAACTTCAAGTACCGCAGCCCTTAAAGCGAGCCCGCTGCTTCCTGGCGGAAGTTGGTAGCATTTTCTGTCTCCGAATGCCGGTTTGGACTTGGCGGCATCGCGAAAAGGTCCGTAGAAGCTCGACGCGAATTTCACTGCGTACGACAACACGGCCACTTTGTTTCCAAGGCCGTTTTTGATTAGGATTTCTTTTATGGCGCCGATGCGGCCGTCCATCATGTCGGAAGGGGCGACAATGTTCGCACCTGTCGGTAAATGGTACAAATTTGTCGTTCTGTTTGGGGGTCGTACCTGCTTTAGCGTAGGCCAACGAAATTTGAGCGATTCTTTCCAGGCTAGCGCTGTTGTTGATCGTTCCGTCTTCGTTTAAGATGGCGCAATGGCCGTGGGATGTGTAAGGGCACAGGCAGACGTCACAAGCTATGGTTAGAGTTGGGAACCAAGTTCTTAATTTGGGTAGTGCCTTGACGACTGGATTGTCCGCACTGTCTGCAGTCGTCCCGACATCATCTTTCGGTAACGTTTCCGAGACACCGAATAAAAGTATCGATGTAAGTCCATTTTTGATCAGAGATTCTAGATGGTCCTTCAGTCGGTTTACGCCAAACCGACACACTCCAGGCATGCTTTTGATCTCC
Organism: Dascillus cervinus; assembly: GCA_949768715.1. Lineage (NCBI taxonomy): Eukaryota > Metazoa > Arthropoda > Insecta > Coleoptera > Dascillidae > Dascillus > Dascillus cervinus. The sequence continues at coordinate 35,541,967 of OX458316.1, forward strand.
TCTGTTGTGTCATCATTTTCGCTGAATTAAAAATGATTATAAATAAGTTATAAAATGACATAACCTCAATTACATTAAAAAAATTGGATACATCAAATTCACTGGGTTTAAGTCACATTTTAGGGACTGCCAGTTACGTAGGGTCGAATTAAAATAGCCACTGTGCAAAATATGTCTTTTTTTCACGATATTTTCAGTCATGTTTTGAAATTTAATGTTATGACTTGCACATTGAATTACATTACATCATAAAACTTATCGCTGTTATTCAATCGAAATTATGTTAAACAGTTATTGTTTTAAGATAGTCCATTTAATTAAATATTTTCTTATTTATTCAGTTTGTGCAATTTAATCGTTTCATAAATGCTAAATACTCACAACTGATAGAACAAAGAGACTAATAACAACAATATTCATTATAAGATTGTTTAATTAACTTTATTGCAGCGACAAATTTGTAATTTTGGGCAATTTTAAATTTTCCTTTAATTTTTTCAAAATTAATAGAGCCGCCATCTATGTTGTTACAATTGGACCATTGAAAAAAAAACTAATTTGAATAATCTTGTTCATTTAAATTTATATTATTTACATTTATCCGACATCTTGATATTCCAAATCGCTTTTAAGTTCGGTAGTCAATTTTAAAACCAGGAGGAGCGTTATTTAGTAATATAATCTTATGCATTATACCACCAACATAAATTAAAAAATATATATATTGCAAAAACTTTAGAATCAATTTAATTTTTGGAGGGTCTGTTGAGTCACACAAATATTGAAAACCACTGCACGAAATGATTTTATTTAAACATTAGTTCACAGGAAAATAAAATTAATAAGAGAAAATTGTAAAGTCCCAAAGTTCCAAAAAGTTGACAGAATACATTTAGTAGTTGCTTTCTCTGATGGGTTTGAAACCGAGATGTTGTTGATGTTCTTCCGGCGTTAGGTCGGTAAGGTGATTGATGCCCTGTTGGTAGGTGGTCTTTCCCAAGTCAAAATTCCGATTGTGAGCCTCGATTTCTTCTTTATGTTGAAAATAAATTTCTTTGTGCTGCTGATCAGTTTCTGGGTCGATGTACTGCTTTCCAAATTTCGCCTTAAAACAAAATCGATTCAAAAGTTGTGTGGAAAACTTGAGCACAAATTGGGTGCAATGCCTCCGCGGTGGAAAAACAATGTGGAAAACTTACTTTATAATTAGCCCATTCTTCATTCTTTGCATCCTCTGGGATGGCTTGGATGCACATTGCAAGTGCCACAATTAAAGTAAATTGCACAATAGCCTTCATCTAAAATAAACACATTTACCACAAATTTTCTAAATTTAGATTATGAATTTGATTATTTTCTTACCTTGTTCTTATGTCGCTGTAAATCTCAGTGTTGCATGATCAAGGTCGTGTTTGAGCATTTGTAGCAACATCTGAAGGTGAAGGCTCAAAGTTGAACTTTCTCCTCTCGTCACATTTGTTGCCAGTTATAAAATAATTACGACTACAAAAATATTTATTTAAAATGGTATCCCTCAATTAAAGATGTAACATATGATATAAAAAGCCTCTTATGTACAAGTCATTTAACAATAAAATTCAGTACGTTATTTGTATTTATAACACTTAATATAATACAAAATGAACATAAATTGAATGTGACTAATTTGCCAATTTGAAATTTTAAAATTTTTTCAAGATGACACATTCATCTATGTCCATTCTGTAGAAAACAATAGTCAATTGACCAAATTTTGACTAGCTATGTGGCGGGCACATGAACTGTGATTGCAGCCTGACAGATTGGCGTGTCAGGCGTCATTTCATCTAAAGCCGGGGCAGATGTGGATCCTAACGTTGGTGTAGATTCTCCCGGGGCCTCTAAAAATTAATTTAGCTCACAATTGAACGCTCCTCAAAAATAAGCTCACTCAGGATGGGAAAAGGGGGGTTTATCTTCTTTTCGTGACCATTTCGAGCAGTTCTGGATCTGGTGAGTTTGGATGTGAATGGGGGAACAATCGAAACAATTTATAAATTACCTGGTTCACTGCAGTTGTACATGCAGTACGTGTCGCGCATCATCTGGCAATTCTGGAGGTTGATTTTGATAAACGACGGTCCGAATAGAAAAAATCCTACGGTGCTACCCAATACGATTGAGATTAGCATCCAACCGTTGTAGGTCATCACAATCAACATTAACAGATAACTGAGGATCTGAAGGTTGAACCAAATAAATACTTCTGATGCAAACAGTAGTGCTCTGCAAACATTATTTTATATAAATATATATATTTTTTAGTACGTCAGGCCTTGTAGGCTCAAGGCTTGATTATTGATGCTTTCTGAATTACAATTAATACTTTCTGAACTACATTGATACTTTCTGATTTACAATTGGTGTTTTCTGAACTACAATTGATGCTTTCTGAAATACAATGGACGAACCTCAATTACAATTCATGCTTTCTGAATTACAATTAAATAATCTGAACCACAATTAATACTTTCTGAATTACAATTGGTGTTTTCTGAATTACGATTGATGCTTTCTGAAATTACAATTGATGCTTTCTGAAATACAATGGACGACCCTCAATCACAATTCATGCTTTCTGAATTGCAATTAAATAATCTGAACCACAATTAATACTTTCTGAATTACAATTGGTGTTTTCTGAATTACGATTGATGCTTTCTGAAATTACAATTAAATAATCTGAAGTACAATTAATACTTTCTGAATTACAATTGATATTTTCTGATTTACAATTGGGGATTTCTGAATTACAATTGATGCTTTCTGAAATACAATGGACGACCCTCAATCACAATTAATGCTTTCTGAATTGCAATTAAATAATCTGAACCACAATTAATACTTTATGAATTACAATAGGTGTTTTCTGAATTACGATTGATGCTTTCTAAAATTACAATTAAATAATCTGAACTACAATTAATACTTTCTGAATTACAATTGATATTTTCTGATTTACAATTGGTGATTTCTGAATTACAATTGATGCTTTCTGAAATATAATGGACGACCTTCAATCACAATTCATGCTTTCTGAATTGCAATTAAATAATCTGAACTACAATTAATACTTTTTGAATTACAATTGATACTTTCTGATTTACAATTGATGCTTGCTGAATTGCAAGTAAATAATCTGAACTACCATTAATACTTTCTGAATTACAATTGATACTTTCTGATTTACAATTGGTGATTTCTACTACAATTAATGCTTTCTGAATTACAATTAAATAATCTGAACTACAATTAATACTTTTTGAATTACAATTGATACTTTCTGATTTGCAATTGATGCTTTTTGAATTGCAATTAAATAATCTGAACTACCATTAATACTTTCTGATTTACAAATGATGTTTTCTGAATTACTATTGATGTTTGTTGAACTACAATTTTTGTCTCTTCCCTGTTTCCGCTCCGCACACATTATTTCATATTTTAGGATAAATTTTGAACAAAACAAATACCTATTCTTGGCGGTGACCTGAAGACGCCTGTTTCTGCCCTCATTTAAGAGCACTTCGTTTTCAGACGGGCAAATGCTGTGAATTTGCTGCACCCTGATCTTCAGTTCTTTCTGTCGATGTCGTGCTTGTATCAGTTTCAACCACTCAACAAAGAGCCCCAACGCTGCCAGTCCAAAGCACGTTGCCACCAAACCTCCTGCTGTGTGTATGATGTATCCGTAGAACAAGAAATCTCCAACATCGGAGCTCCACCAAAAGGACATATGCATTCTAAGACAGATTCAAAACTTCACACACTTTTATCCAACATTAATGGAACTCGTCTCATTTAAACAAATAAACGGCTGGATCACAGACAAACGGATATAAATAAAGGTTCTGTCACTGTCACGTGTTGAGGTTATGTCGCTCGAGCGATGAGTGTGTTGTAGATAAACATTTTGGAAATGGCATTGTACGACAATAAATATTGGCTTTTATCACACATAAGGAATTCATTTATATCAACAGATGATACAGGTGACTAGGCACGCCTTTGTTTCGTGAATGAAATGATTTCTCGTTTAGGAATGTGTGAATTGGTTATGGTCGGCGAAGACTTGCCGAAGCATCTAGCGGGAAAACTGGACCTATTTCAGAACCCCGAGGAGAGCGAGGACGACGAGGACGACATGGAGCACGAGTCCTACGACATACAGATCGACATGGATTTCGGGGTGCACAGGCCTAGGTCGAACACCGCGGTTCGGTTGGAGAAAATGGAGCAGGCGAAGAGGCGGGCCGCCAAAGTTAAGCACATCAAGTGGGAATCGAGTTCGGCGCCCTTGTCTGAAGAGCGGATGGATGCACTTTTTGTTAAAAAAATACTGGCTAAAGGGAACGTGCAAAAGAAGTCGCTTTTGTCGGAACAACTTAAGAACTGCACGAATTTGCCTCAGAATCCTTATATAGAATACGCGAAATTTGACGGGAGCGCCCAAGTTGGAATTCCGACTAGGAAATATAAAATATTTTTGACTATGTTGCCAGAAGAGCAACGGAATTATCCGATGAGTGTGTGTTGCATCGCAACAGCTAAAATTCGGGAACTTATTGGACTGATCTGTTTAAAATATAGGTATTTTTCGCCGAAATTGGCGACAGTGATTAAATCTTTTAGCTTACCAGATACAGCAATCTTATTTATTGTAATTTTACTATCAGCGCCTGCAGTGGCTGCAGTGGCTGCAACACACATTGACACAGATAGAGAGAGACGAAAAGTCTATCCCAACACCCATTTGGGAATTGGGAATAATATTACACATATACAGTAAGGTAAAAGAATAATTCACTGTTACCAACAATTCTATCATACAGTCATCATTTTTAGTTAACTTTGACATAGTTGATTCATAGATAACGATTTAGGGAATCAGGGCTGCCAATATAATGGTAGAACAATCTCCAACAATAAAAAAACAATGACCCTGTACAAATCTGAAATTAACAATTTTGTAAATTTTTTAAAATAGGGTAAACCCGATAGTTATTGGACACTTAAGAAAATAACTATCTTTGATATTATTTTATTTGACATAATAGGTCATTCCAGAGAATTAAATTAACAAGATGTAATCCTTAAAGTATTAGCCAAAAAATGGTATGATTAATTTTTATAGGATTTATTTATGTTCAAAATTATAATGTTTTTAAACTATTATTACACAAAAGGACAGTTATTGGACACACCTGTAAACCTGTAAAATATTCACGGAGTATTAAAATATTGAATAGGTATAGCATAGATGTCGCTTTGAAGGGTAGCAAAAAAGTTTAACCTTTACAGAAACTTTATTTCTGTAATAAAAAAGTAGCTTGTCCAATAACTAGCGATGTCCAATAATTGTACGGTTTCCCCTACTTTACAAAACAGAATTATTCACTGTTACCATTTTCGGTAAACACACTTTATTATTTCATCTTTATTACAAATATTTGTATCATACAGGGTCATCATTGTTGCTTGACTTTGACATAGTTGATTCATAGAGAACGATTTAGGGAATCAGGGCTGCCAATACAATGTTAGAACAATCTCTAACAATAAAAAACAATGACCCTGTACAATTCTGTAATTAACAAGTTTTGTAAATTTTTTAAAATACTTTACAAAACAATTATTCACTGTTACCATTTTCGGTGAATACACTTTATTATTTAATTTTTATTACTAATATTTGTATCATACAGGGTCATCATTGTTGCTTGACTTTGACATAGTTGATTCATAGATAACGATTTAGGGAATCAGGGCTGCCAATACAATGTTAGAACAATCTCCAACAATAAAAAACAATGACCCTGTACAAATTTGAAATTAACAAGTTTTATAAATTTTTTAAAATACTTAAAAAACAGAATTATTCACTGTTACCATTTTCGGTGAACACACTTTATTATTTAATTTTGATTACAAATATTTGTATCATACAGGATCATCATTGTTGCTTGACTTTGATATAGTTGATTCATAGATAACAATTTAGGGAATCAGGGCTGCCAATATAATGTTAGAACAATCTCCAACAATAAAAAACAATGACCCTGTGCAAATCTGTAATTAACAAGTTTTGTTAATTTTTAAAACACTTTACAAAAAAGAATTATTCACTGTTACCATTTTCGGTGAATACACTTTATTATTTAATTTTTATTACAACCAATTCTATCATACAGAGTCATTATTTTTGATTACCTTTGACATAGTTTCTTGAGAAATAACGATTTAGGGAATCAGGGCTGCCAATACAATGTTAGAACAATCGCCAAGAATCAACAATTTTTGGAAAATCTAATTTAATTTAAATTTAATTTAATCAATTGTAGCCAAGTACACGGTGATGTGCCTCTGCAAGCAGTCACAAATTACGGACTGTACATCACCGAAGAGGACGGAGAAGTGGATCGAGATTTTCCCTGTTTGGATCCTAAAGAATGTGTCGCCAAGTTTGGATTCACTTGCCTGGGACTCGTCGAACACAAGAATCCAAACAAAAGTGTAAGCTTCGACAGTTCCGATCCTTCCGGACAATACGAAACAATCGAAGACAGTTATCATAATTTTCCAGTGAAAGGTAAAATCGGGTCAAGCAAGCCATCAAATTTGCCGCCACATCATGAAAGTTTGAGAAACGTCTTTTTTGTCAGTTTAAAAAAAAACTTAACAATTTAGTTGATTTTTAAATTAGGAAGAGGCTTTGCAAAACTTTTTTTTACTTTATGTTGGCAGTAGTGCAGTGATATTAGCACTTTTATCTGACAGTTTAAGGTTATATTAGTAAAGTTGATTAGGAAATGTAGCACAAAACGTTTCTGTGGAAGGAAGCAATATGACATTTCGATTATGTCAAAACATGAATTAAATGAAACGTCTTTTTGTCAGTTTAAAAAAACTTAACAATTTAGTTGATTTTTAAATTAGGAAGAGGCTTTGCAAAACTTTTTTTTACTTTATGTTGGCAATAATGCAGTGATAGTAGCGTTTTTATCTGACAGTTTAAGGTTATATTAGTAAAGTTGATTAGGAAATGTAGCACACAAAACGTTTCTGTGGAAGGAAGCAATATGACATTTCGATTATGTCAAAACATGAATTAAATGAAGCAATAATTTGATAGCTCGTTCCTCCTAATTTAAAAATCAATTATGGGTAAGGTCTGTACCAACTTGTAAACGTCATGCGGGCCAAGTTGTGCATTTATGAACCAACACTAGTTGCAATGCGCGCCTCAACACCTAATGGTGCGAGGACAAGATTGAGAGATTGAGAGAGGCGGCAAATTAAATCCTCAAAGTTCATTTTGCTTTTTAAGTCCAGCCTGTATGTATTTCAGACGCCAGCGGAAAAACAGAAACCAAACAAATACAATCGGACATGCAGATAATGGACACGCACAAAACTGCAATGGAAGCCCCCTTGTACAAATCGTACAAAGTCTACATTGTCAACAAAATGAGGGCCAAAGCCGAAATTCATTTGGGGATCAGCGGGGACAAGATCGAAATTGATCCCGTGCAACAGAAAAATCCCAAGTTTGCATTCGTGCGCCAAAAACCGGTCAGTCACCACATGGATTCGGTGGCCTTCTGTGAAATCACCGACACGCGGAGCATCAGCACGATTTTTAAAATTGTGTACAGCTCGACATTCGGAAACTTCAGTGGAAATCTAAACGGTACTTTGGTGGCAGTGACATTTTTGAATGGGGATTGAGGTTGTTTTTGTTTAGGGTCCAGCGCGTCCTCGTTGCTGCAGCCGTTGCAGAGCTTTAAACATTACGATTTCGAGGCCGATCATAACACAGCTGAGGAAATTGTGCAGAAGATTAATCTGATTTTGGAGCTACGCTCGAGTTCGAGTCGGAAGGAATATCTCACTTCGAAAGAAAGAAAACATAAAAAAAAATCCGGTTCCAAATAATTATTTAATAAATGCGTTTTTTACATTATTACGTTGTGTTTAATTTTTTTGTAGTCCCATCTCTGCTACTTGTGTGTTTATGAATTTAATAATGCACTTTAATTTGTCATTCTTGAGTTTTAAGAATGTTTATTCTTGTTGTCAAATTTAAGAGTGAGTTATGCTTGATTTCAAGAATGTTTATTCTATTTGTCAGTGCACATTTTTATAAAGTGTGCTCAGGTAAAACAAGGGTTGAATCTTAAAAGTTGGTTTTCCTAGGTAAAACCATGCAAATTGCAGTGCACATATTCATAAAGTGTCCTCAGGTTTTTTTTTTTTTGTTTTGACATGTTAGAATTCACATTTTCATAAAGTGTGCTCAGGTAAAATTTTTTGTTTTCAAATGGTTACAAGAGTTGAATCTTAAAAGTCAGTTTTCCTAGGTAAAACCATGCAAATTGCAGTGCACATATTCATAAAGTATCCTCAGGTTTTTTTTTTGTTTTGACATGTTAGAATTCACATTTTCATAAAGTGTGCTCAGGTAAAATTTTCTGTTTTCAAATGATTACAAGAGTTGAATCTTAAGAGTCGGTTTTCCTAGGTAAAACCATGCAAATTGCAGTGCACATATTCATAAAGTGTCCTCAGGTTTTTTTTTTTGTTTTGACATGTTAGAATTCACATTTTCATAAAGTGTGCTCAGGTAAAATTTTTTGTTTTCAAATGGTTACAAGAGTTGAATCTTAAAAGTCAGTTTTCCTAGGTAAAACCATGCAAATTGCAGTGCACATATTCATAAAGTATCCTCAGGTTTTTTTTTTGTTTTGACATGTTAGAATTCACATTTTCATAAAGTGTGCTCAGGTAAAATTTTCTGTTTTCAAATGATTACAAGAGTTGAATCTTAAGAGTCGGTTTTCCTAGGTAAAACCGTGCAAATTGCAGTGCACATATTCATAAAGTGTCCTCAGGTTTTTTTTTTTTTGTTTTGACATGTTAGAATTCACATTTTCATAAAGTGTGCTCAGGTAAAATTTTCTGTTTTCAAATGATTACAAGAGTTGAATCTTAAGAGTCGGTTTTCCTAGGTAAAACCGTGCAAATTGCAGTGCACATATTCATAAAGTGTCCTCAGGTTTTTTTTTTTTTGTTTTGACATGTTAGAATTCACATTTTCATAAAGTGTGCTCAGGTAAAATTTTTTGTTTTCAAATGGTTACAAGAGTTGAATCTTAAAAGTCAGTTTTCCTAGGTAAAACCATGCAAATTGCAGTGCACATATTCATAAAGTATCCTCAGGTTTTTTTTTTGTTTTGACATGTTAGAATTCACATTTTCATAAAGTGTGCTCAGGTAAAATTTTCTGTTTTCAAATGATTACAAGAGTTGAATCTTAAGAGTCGGTTTTCCTAGGTAAAACCATGCAAATTGCAGTGCACATATTCATAAAGTGTCCTCAGGTTTTTTTTTTTGTTTTGACATGTTAGAATTCACATTTTCATAAAGTGTGCTCAGGTAAAATTTTTTGTTTTCAAATGGTTACAAGAGTTGAATCTTAAAAGTCAGTTTTCCTAGGTAAAACCATGCAAATTGCAGTGCACATATTCATAAAGTATCCTCAGGTTTTTTTTTTGTTTTGACATGTTAGAATTCACATTTTCATAAAGTGTGCTCAGGTAAAATTTTCTGTTTTCAAATGATTACAAGAGTTGAATCTTAAGAGTCGGTTTTCCTAGGTAAAACCATGCAAATTGCAGTGCACATATTCATAAAGTGTCCTCAGGTTTTTTTTTTTGTTTTGACATGTTAGAATTCACATTTTCATAAAGTGTGCTCAGGTAAAATTTTTTGTTTTCAAATGGTTACAAGAGTTGAATCTTAAAAGTCAGTTTTCCTAGGTAAAACCATGCAAATTGCAGTGCACATATTCATAAAGTATCCTCAGGTTTTTTTTTTGTTTTGACATGTTAGAATTCACATTTTCATAAAGTGTGCTCAGGTAAAATTTTCTGTTTTCAAATGATTACAAGAGTTGAATCTTAAGAGTCGGTTTTCCTAGGTAAAACCATGCAAATTGCAGTGCACATATTCATAAAGTGTCCTCAGGTTTTTTTTTTGTTTTGACATGTTAGAATTCACATTTTCATAAAGTGTGCTCAGGTAAAATTTTTTGTTTTCAAATGGTTACAAGAGTTGAATCTTAAAAGTCAGTTTTCCTAGGTAAAACCATGCAAATTGCAGTGCACATATTCATAAAGTATCCTCAGGTTTTTTTTTTGTTTTGACATGTTAGAATTCACATTTTCATAAAGTGTGCTCAGGTAAAATTTTCTGTTTTCAAATGATTACAAGAGTTGAATCTTAAGAGTCGGTTTTCCTAGGTAAAACCATGCAAATTGCAGTGCACATATTCATAAAGTGTCCTCAGGTTTTTTTTTTTGTTTTGACATGTTAGAATTCACATTTTCATAAAGTGTGCTCAGGTAAAATTTTTTGTTTTCAAATGGTTACAAGAGTTGAATCTTAAAAGTCAGTTTTCCTAGGTAAAACCATGCAAATTGCAGTGCACATATTCATAAAGTATCCTCAGGTTTTTTTTTTGTTTTGACATGTTAGAATTCACATTTTCATAAAGTGTGCTCAGGTAAAATTTTCTGTTTTCAAATGATTACAAGAGTTGAATCTTAAGAGTCGGTTTTCCTAGGTAAAACCATGCAAATTGCAGTGCACATATTCATAAAGGTCCTCAGGTTTTTTTTTTGTTTTGACATGTTAGAATTCACATTTTCATAAAGTGTGCTCAGGTAAAATTTTTTGTTTTCAAATGGTTACAAGAGTTGAATCTTAAAAGTCAGTTTTCCTAGGTAAAACCATGCAAATTGCAGTGCACATATTCATAAAGTATCCTCAGGTTTTTTTTTTGTTTTGACATGTTAGAATTCACATTTTCATAAAGTGTGCTCAGGTAAAATTTTCTGTTTTCAAATGATTACAAGAGTTGAATCTTAAGAGTCGGTTTTCCTAGGTAAAACCATGCAAATTGCAGTGCACATATTCATAAAGTGTCCTCAGGTTTTTTTTTTGTTTTGACATGTTAGAATTCACATTTTCATAAAGTGTGCTCAGGTAAAATTTTTTGTTTTCAAATGGTTACAAGAGTTGAATCTTAAAAGTCAGTTTTCCTAGGTAAAACCATGCAAATTGCAGTGCACATATTCATAAAGTATCCTCAGGTTTTTTTTTTGTTTTGACATGTTAGAATTCACATTTTCATAAAGTGTGCTCAGGTAAAATTTTCTGTTTTCAAATGATTACAAGAGTTGAATCTTAAGAGTCGGTTTTCCTAGGTAAAACCATGCAAATTGCAGTGCACATATTCATAAAGTGTCCTCAGGTTTTTTTTTTTGTTTTGACATGTTAGAATTCACATTTTCATAAAGTGTGCTCAGGTAAAATTTTCTGTTTTCAAATGATTACAAGAGTTGAATCTTAAGAGTCGGTTTTCCTAGGTAAAACCGTGCAAATTGCAGTGCACATATTCATAAAGTGTCCTCAGGTCAATTTTTTTTTCATTATTTTTTTAATTTTTTTTTCTTCGACTTATGTTGGAATCCACATTTCCATAAACTGTGCTTAAGTTTTTGTTTTCAAATGATTACAACAAGGGTTGAATCTTAAGAGTCGGTTTTTCTAGGTAAAACCATGCAAATTCTCAATTTTAAGAACGTTGATTCTTCGTGACAAATTCAAGAAAAGGTCGCTCTAATTTTAAGAACTTTTATAGGTTTTTCATTTAAGAATAGGTCATGTTGATTTCAAGAACTTTTATTTAATTACTTAATTAATGTTAAGAATTGAATTGAAGATGATTTCTTATTATATTAAATAAGCACTTGTAAATACAATAATTTTTTTCTAATTTTTATGAATTGTAGGGTGGAATACTTGAATTGAAAGAATTTTAGAATATAAAGTTATTTCTCATACATATTTTTATTAGTAGGTGAAAATTTAACATCACATCACATCCTGTTTAAAAATACATTTTCGGTTTAAGAACCACATTATCATTTGGTAACAGATGTAAGTATATAAAATGGAAGTTCATCCAAGTCAGTAGACTTCTTAATAAATTTTGGCCGTCACACAAATAAATTGTTTTTCTCTCAAGAAATAATTGGCCAAAATCTACATCAATCTAAAAACAAAGAAACTAAATGATTACATTGTACCATGGATATATTATTATAAAGATTTACCAATATAGACAAGTTTGAATGCTTCAATAATGACCATTCCACTTTATGCAGATTTTCTTTCCTCAAATCCGCGTACTTCAGTCACGCTTGTGCTTAGTTAAATTCTTACAAATAGCTCTACATCTGCTAAAAAGTAAAATTTGTTATAAGATAGATAAATAACACTAAATGTATAAAAGATAATCAAAATTATTTCTTTACGTTCATAGTTACTATTAATTCTGTTATAGAAGCAACTGGTTTTCATGTCCCTTTTTTTATCTCTTCTTACTTTTCGTTCCGACGGAAATAAACTAAAAAACAATTTGTTTAATAGCTGTTACGTTGAAAAAACTTGTAGAACATTTACAAAATTCATTCGGGAAGCTAAAAGTGTGGGAAAAATTATAATTACAACAAATTTACTTACATGCGAATTTATCACACACAGAATCAGAAAATCCCCATAATTTCAGTACCATTTTTAGAAATGGTTTTTGAAGCTGATCATTTTGTTGATCGACATTTATTAATATTGCACTGAATTAACATCTTCATCTCGACACATTAAACCACTTGTAATATTTCCCATTTCTTCATAATTAAACACTCACTAATTATGTAAGTTACTAAAAATTCACTTTACAATAAAAATATAGAAAATGCACACCGTAATATGTATTTTCTTACTGCAAGCCGAGTTTGGTGTAATGTTTTTCAACTAAATTTGTAAGAAATTCTAAAGTAATTTATCTATTGTTAGCAAACAGTCCTTTGCAGAAGGTCATAAAGCAATTTACAACATTCCGTACAATTGTATCCGCCTAGCTGCTAATAAAGCAGAATCGTACTAAATACAAGCCTTTTATCAGTTCTTAATGTAAGAAGTAGGTTTTTAAAAAATTCTTAGGTAGCATTTTTTTCAGTGTAATTTCTAATTGTGTATTTTTTTTTGAAGATTAATATTATCAAATAAATAAAATAGGTCTTGTTAATTTAAAAGGATCGCAAGCAAATTACACAACAGTCAGTGTTTAGTTTAATTTATTAAATAATTGCAGTAACATATTTACTGCTAACTAATAATTCTGATAAATTAGATTAGATCTATCATTCGTTAAAAGTAAATGGGATGAGCCTCTATTCGGCGGCGGCGAAATGAGTGAGCTGTAAAATACAAAATCTACATATAATACAAAAGAAACTTCAGAACAAGTTCTCGAGCTTAAAGCTAGTTAAATCTACATGCCGGCGATGAAATGATTCGAATATTGGATGGTCATAGTGCCATTTTTATCACAAGTTTGCACTCTGGCACAATTTTCTTCGTCGTCCAATTTTAGAAATCGTACGAATCGTCTTCTTTTCGTACTTTGAACAAGAATTTGTAGACCAGCCCCGCGAGAACGCCGCCCACGATCGGCCCGGCCCAATAAATCTGCAAAAAGAACCCATTGAAATCAAGAGGCGAATTTAAGCTTTTGGCTTACCCAGTGGTTGGCCCACAAGCCTAGGATCACCGCCGGCCCGAAGCTCCTGGCGGGATTCATACTCGACCCGGTGAATTTAATCTGCAATTTTAAGCAATGAACAGACAATTCTACATACAAATAGGCCAAGCAATAAAGCATTTTTTCATAACATTAATATTACCCGGAAACCAGCTGTGCGATTACATAACGGACAGTTAGTAGATGAATTCTGCATAATTTCCAACTCGAGAATCATTATTTTTAATTTCTTATAAACAATTTACAAGAAAAAATTGCGTTTTTTTTAGTTCTTTGCGTGTAAAATGGAAACTAATGTAGCAATCTTAATTATGTCAATAGACGAATTGTAGAGAATTAAATTACGAAGAGAATGAGAGGTCGAATGACCCGATCAGATAATTAGAATCGGAGGAAACCCGGAAAGCCCGAAAAATTCAGTATTTTCTTAAAAAATTCACAATTTCGTCATTTTTTGATTTTAAGAACTGAAACTTTGCACAAAGGTAGCTATTTGTACAGGGTGAGTTAAGTTTTACCGCCCGTGGCAAAATAGGCCTTTAAAATAATTTCTCAATTCTCATAAATTGCATGAGTCATTTTATATTATTAAAGTACATAGAAACCAAGAAAAAATCTTTTTTTTAAAATCAGGTAAAGTTTTGGCTTTCTTTCAATTACTAATTGATGAATTTATTAGTTTCTTTCTATGTACGAACAGTAAAATATTTTCACACAATTTAGTGTAATTGAAATAATTTTACTAATTTGGGTTCATTAAATAAAGCCATTTCCGTATTAGAGGGTACTTTTTTAAATGATTTACGACATAAGCTGACCAATTCACCTAACAATGGTCTTGGTTTCGGGTACTTGGCTGATTATTTATGACAGTCATAAAGTTAAGTTAAAAAGTGCAACGTTACATTTTACAGGACCGGAATAAGGGTCTTTGCTGTTTCTTTAAAAGTTCACAATATCGTAACTAACAGCTACACGGTAATTCTAATCATAATAAAAAATAATTTTTGCAATATTAGATTTTAAACTTCTTAAGAAAATCGCTTACCAGCTTCTAATTTTCGTTAGTATATCTGTGTACAATTTTGTGTTTTAATTTTGCCGTCTGCAAAGTCAATGTACCTATCGGTTATTGAACCTTCCCATAAAATAAATTGCTTAATTCACCCAAAGTTTAAAAACCCTGGTCAGAACCCTAGGTCACTTTGTGATTAAAGAAACATTCACATTCGCAACAAATCTTCCAACACTTAAACATCGTTGGTAAAAAGTGAAAATTAAAACTTTGTTTTGTGGAATAGTGAACATTTGTGTTTAGTTCAGGTATAATCATGCCATTTCAATACTCAGTCGAGGAGAAGCTTGAAATGCTTTTAATTTATGGGTAATGAGGCATCCCTTTGAGCATCTTTTATAAAATAAACTTAATATTTGCCTATTAAAAACTTATTTTATTTTTCTCACAAATTCCAGAATACGGATCTGGCAACAACTAAAACGCCGTTTCCTTCAGTTTTATGGGTCGATCATCTGGTATTGTTACGTGGTAGACCGTATTATCCATTGTTGGAAAGTCATAAATAAAAGTATTTTTCGTGCTTTATGTTAAATTTGATTTAACTCAAAAAGTAATAATTTTTTAACGAATCAAATTGCAATTAACAATGCTACGAACAATTTGACAAATTTTGAAATAAAAAACCAAACATGGAAATTTTACCCGAAACACTTTGTTTTACTTTTTTGGCTTCAAATAAAAATGATTTGGAAAACTTTTGTAGAACTAATAAAAGTGTAAACTTCAACTGATGTAACATGTAAATTGCATACCTTCCCCTCAATCTTTAATAGGTATTATGGCCAGGGCGGTAAAACTTAACTCCTGTATGTACTTTATGTGTGCAAAATTCCGATTCTGTCGGACTAACGGTTATTTCACAATCACCATTTCAATTTTTTTCTGTAATATTTTCGCGGAGGTCTGGATGCTTCTGTAATTATCCGATTTAAATTCTAAAAACAGAATTGGAAACTAGACGTACACAGCAACAAAACGCTTGTTTTAATTTTTCCATAAAATGCAGCGAAATAGGTGAAAAACGGTTGTGAAAATATCTTGAAAAAAAAAATGAAATGGAGATTGTGCCAAAACTATTATTCCATCAGAGTCGGGGTTTTGCACACATAAAGTGCATACAAATAGCTATCTCCGTGCAAAGTTTCAGTTCTTAAAATTAAAAAATGGTCGAATTGTGAATTTTTTAAGAAAATCCTGAATTTTTCGGGTTTCCCGGGTTTTTCCGATTTTAATTATCTGATCGGGTCATTCGACCTCTCAATCTCTTCGTAATTTAATTCTCTACAATTCGTCTATTGACATTATTAAGATTGCTTCATTAGTTTCCATTTTACAAGCAAAGAACTAAAAAAAACGCGATTTTTTCTTGTATTTATGTTAAATTATGACACTTTTTTCTGTGTTGCTTGGCCTAAAACCGCTTCTTACCGCGCATAAGTGGCAGGTGGTGATGCTGAGCCCGATGGCCAAAGGCGCAGAACCGGTGATGTCTTTGCGCCTCGAATCCGACACGGCGTGAATCACGAACACCAGAACGAAGGTGATTATGACTTCCACGAGGAAGCCTTGAAGGGGAGTTAATGAACTCGCCAGGGTGGTGCTACCTAGGTTGCCTTCGAAGTCTTCGGGCGTTATTACCTGAAAGGAGGAAGTCTCAACAGGTGGCTTTTTTATGAATCAAACGGGATTCCGGCTGGTTGTAGTGTGTGTGTAACTGTGGTCAGCGGCGCGTGTCGGCAATGGCGGTTCCGCGCCGCTGATCATCAAGTTCACTGTCTCGAACGTCGACAGTCTGTTTCCCGATTTAATGGAGGCGATGCAGAAAAGCGCACTCTCGTCGGTTTGAAATTTAGAAAATAAAACCTCCGAGAAAGCGGAAAAATAATTGCCCCCTTTCACTTAATCCTGTTTTGTATTGTGAGCTACGCACCGTGATTTGGTTAAATGGAAGCGACCTTGCCTTGAAAAGTTTCCTATTCTTTAAAATGGTATTTTCAGGCGTGCATTATTGCCCATTGGCCGTGTTACAATAAGCGTACAATTTGCTTTATAAACGATTTATCTTGTTCAGTGTTACGGAATTGGAGAAGTGTTTTGCACGCCATACAGAAATGGAAAACAATCTCCAATTATGCGTAATTCAAAAGTTTCAAAGGCGAGGTCGTTTGTGTGATATTAAAAAGGGGCAAAAAATGTTCCTAGTGGCACACAATATTTACTTTAATATTTAGAAAATATTTAGAAAATATTCTAATGTTTTCGAATGCTTTTAATATTTTTAAAATATGTTTAAATAATATTTATTTTTGCATATTTAAAAAATATTAGATTTATGTTAAGAAAAAAAATTTATTTCTGTACATTCAAAAAATATTAGATTTATATCAAGAAAAAAAAAATTTGTTTGTGCATATTCATAAAATATTAGGTTTACATAAAAAAATATTTGTTTTTGCACATTCGAGAAATATTAGATTTATATCAAGATAAAATAGTTTCTGCATATTCATAAAATATTATATAACATTTTGTATCAAAAAAAAAATATTCAAAAAATAAAGATCTGAAATAATATTGTATTCGCTAAGACAATCATTTAATTGCTAAAAAATTAATAAATCCAAATCCAACAAAACTCCTTTTAAAACGTCGCCAGCACTTTGATAAATTACATTTATATTAATAACAATTTAATTCATAATACTTAAATCTCATTATTATTGCAACAATATTAAAAAAAATATTTTCATGACACTTTTGTTAATATTTTAGAAATATTAACAAACATGTCATAAAAATATTTTTTAAATATTCAAGGAAAATATTTAGAAGATATTCTAATGTTTTCGAATGCTTTTAATATTTTTAAAATATGTTTAAATAACATTTATTTTTGCACATTCAAAAAATATTAGATTTACGTTAAGAAAAAAATATTTATTTCTGTACATTCAAGAAATATTAGATTTATATCAAGAGAAAAATATTTGTTTCTGCATATTACATAAAAAAAATATTTGTTTTTGCACATTCGAGAAATATTAGATTTATATCAAGAAAAAATAGTTTCTGCATATTCATAAAATATTATATAACATTTTGTATCAAAAAAAATAATTCAAAAAATAAAAATCTGAAATAATATTGTATTCGACAAGATAATCATTTAATTGATAAGAAATTAATAAATCAAAATCCAACAAAACTCCTTTTAAAACGCCGCCAGCACTTTGATAAATTACATTTATATTAATAACAATTTAATTCAAAATAAATCTCATTATTATTGCAACAATATTAAAAAAAATATTTTCATGACATTTTTGTTAATACTTTAGAAATATTTCTAACAAACATTTAAAAAATATTTCCTAAAAATATTTCTTTAATCTTTTTAAGAAATATTTTTTAAATGTTTGGAAGAAATATTGTTTAAATGTTTTTTAGAAATATTTTTCAAATATTAACAAACATGTCTTAAAAATATTTCTTTAATATTTTTAAGAAATATTTTTTAAATGTTTGGAAGAAATATTGTTTAAATGTTTTTTAGAAATATTTTTCAAATATTAACAAACATGTCTTAAAAATATTTCTTTAATCTTTTTAAGAAATATTTTTTAAATGTTTGGAAGAAATATTTTTTAAATGTTTGGAAGAAATATTGTTTAAATGTTTTTTAGAAATATTTTTCAAATATTAACAAACATGTCTTAAAAATATCCCCTTAATCTTTTTAAGAAATATTTTTTAAATGTTTGGAAGAAATATTGTTTAAATGTTTTTTAGAAATATTTCTCAAATATTAACAAACACGTTATAAAAATATTTTTTAAATATACAAGGAAAATATTAAAAAATATTTCTTTGCTACTAGGGGTCATAACGAAGAAGGTTGGTTATAGTTTTTGTGGTTGAGGGTCCAACATTGAAATTGCGCACAATTGGATAACATTTTTTTGTAGGTCGACTCAAAATTGCAAAAGAGAATCAAAATTTTTAAATTACAAATAGAAATGAAAATAATATTTTTTCAATTAGAATTTGTTGTCACTCTCTTGAAATGAAAATTGTTGTATTGGAGACACACTGTATAGTAATTCATTCATCTAAAGGATTGTAAAGGGCTGCCATAAGCTAGAAAAACTTGATTGTTTCAAGTTTCTTAATTTCACAATTTCTCCACTTCAAAAAAAAAGTCAAGTTCCATTTGATTACTGATGAAGCCACAAAATTGCCTAGGCACACAACTGCTGTTCATCTTTCGTCGTTTCATTGCCTACTTGATTCTTTTAGTTAACTGCACAAAAAACTCAAATTGCTTGGAACTTTTAATTAGTGTGTTGAGACTTTTTCTTCCAGAATTAAATATTCCTTAGAACTATGAGAAAACATATTTTAGAAAAATGTGATTTTTGTGGATTTCTCAAAAAGTTGACTTTAGATTATTTTTTTGCTTTCACCACGGTATTCAGGTAGGTCCATGAATAAAGTTACCAATGGTGAACACTGTATACAGGGTGTTTCAAGAGTAACCCGAAATCTATTAGGAAATAATTTGTAATTTGTAAATACTAAATACATTAATGAATGGTTCCATTGCTTTATAAAACTTGCTGTAATATCGACATTTACTTCCAACTACATATTCGACATATCTGCGCTGAAATCTGCAAAAATTATTATTTATTGAATATAATTTGACATTCGAAGTTTTATTCTGAGTGCTTTTGAGGGCTAATTTTGCAAGTTTCAGTCCAGTTTCGAGGACATTTGAAATTGAACAAATGCTTGAAAACAAAACACAAACGGGCTGCAATATTACAGCAGGCAATGCAGTCAAGTCATTCCTGAAACACGCTGTATATATTTTGTAACGAATTTATTTTTAAATTCAGTTTAATGACCTGCGTCTGAGAGGTTCATCAATCAAAAATTTCGTGGAAAGTTTTGTTAATTTGGGATATGTCATTTACCTTCAGAATAGCGGCTCCGGCTGCGGCCCCTATGCACTGTGCGGCGATGAAGAACACCGCCTTCAGCAATTTCACATCTCCGGTTACGAAAAGTCCCAGTGTCACCGCCGGATTGATGTGACAGCCGCTAACGTGTCCCAGGCTCTGCAACAAACGTGAAAATTAATTGTAACCGCGAAACGTTACGTAACTCTGATATTTCCCATCTTCGCTTACACAATTTTCGTGTGACCCTCAACTTATGTGAGTGTACGGTTAAAATATAGGTTACCGTTCTGGTTCTAGTTTTTACTTGTTTTATTGATACGCGTTCAAGGCCGCCAGTTAAAATCGGTCGCATCTTCCTGCGTTCGACCGAGCTCTGACGATATTGTCCAACTGCTAACGCCAGTGGCGGCTCGTGCATAAGTGTATTTGCATTTAATTTATAAAACGTAATATTGAATAAACTGAATTTCGTTACAGAATTTTATTTTATTAATCACAAGTCTCCATGCAATCGAGGATCCAACATTTCAACAAATCAGTTAAGTTTTGTTGTGGTTTCAACGGAGCGGACCATTGTTTTTATACTGGGCCATTCGAGGCAGTGCACAGAACTGCTTGAGACGCCCCCACTATCCCCCTCGCGTCCTGCACATACCCGAACTCTTTCGCTAGTTTATTGCTATTTATGTGCTGCATTTCACGCAGTTCTGTTTCAGATTTCGGACGTTGTTACGTGCGGTTTTTTGCTTTGTGGCTTTGTCGTTGTAAACTTTGATTTTATACGTTCGTGTTCGTGTATTGTATTAGTGTTTTTTCGACAGTGGATGTTGCGGACAATTTGATTAACTTTAAGCGATTTGTGAAGTATAGTTACGAAGAAAAAATAGATTTAAAAAATAAAGGTCGACCGCTGCCGGACATTATTATTGAAACAAGCGGTATTAGTCGTGGAAAACGATATAAACGTCAGTTCAACAAAGAAATTTATGCAAAGAATAACTGGATTTGTGGCTGCAACAAGAAAAATGCTCTTTTTTGCTTTCCATGTTTGCTTTTTGGTGGAGATAAAACATGGACGCAGGTAGGAGTGACAAATTTAGTACACTTGAGTAAAAAAATAAAAAATCATGAAAACTCCAAAAGTGATCTTCACAATTCAATGGAGTTAGCAATATTAGGAACAATCAACATCCAATTTCAGTTAAATTCGGCATATTGGAAACACATACAGCAGCATAATGATAATGTGACAAAAAATAGATACGTTCTATCAAAAATTATATACTGGGCCATTCGAGGCAGTGCACAGAACTACTCGAGACATTCCCACTATCCCTCTCGCGTCCTGCACATTCCAAACTCTTTCGCTAGTTTAATGCTCTTTATGTGCTGCATTTCACGCAGTTTTGTTTCAGATTTCGGACGTTGTTACCTGCGGTTTTTCGCTTTGTGACTTTGTCGTTGCAAACTTTGATTTTATACTTTCGTGTTCGTTTATTGTATTAGTGTTTTTTTGACAATGGATGTTGTGGACAATTTGATTAACTTTAAGCGATTTGTGAAGTATAGTTACGAAGAAAAAATAGATTTGAAAAATAAAAGTCGACCGCTGCCGGACATTATTATTGAAACAAGCGGTATTAGTCGTGGAAAACCATATAAACGTCAGTCAACAAAGAAATTTATGCCAGGAATAACTGGATTTGTGGCTGCAACAAGAAAAATGACCTTTTTTGCTTTCCATGTTTGCTTTTTGGTGGCGATAAAGCATGGACACTGGTAGGAGTGACTGATTTAGTACACTTGAGTGAAAAAATAAAAAAGCATGAAAACTTCAAAAGTTATCTTCACAATTCAATGGAGTTAGCAATATTAGGAACAATCAACATCCAATCTTAGTTAAATTCGGCATATTGGAAACACATACAGCAGCATAATGATAATGTAACAAAAAATAGATACGTTCTATCAAAAAGTATATACTGGGCAATTCGAGGCAGTGCACAGAACTGCTTTAGACACCCCCACTATCCCCCTCGCGTCCTGCACATACCCAAACGCTTTCGCTAGTTTAATTCTCTTTATGTGCTGCATTTCACGCAGTTCTGTTTCAGATTTCGGACGTTTTACGTGCAGTTTTTCGCTTTGCGGCTTTGTCGTTGTAAACTTTGATTTTATACTTTCGTTTTCGTGTATTTTATTAGTGTTTTTTCGACAATGGATGTTGTGGACAATTTGATTAACTTTAAGCGATTTGTGAAGTATAGTTGCGAAGAAAAAATAGATTTGAAAATAAAGGTCGACCGCTGCCGGACATTATTATTGAAACAATCGGTATTAGTCGTGGAAAACCATATATACGTTCAACAAAGAAATTTATGCAAGGAATAATTGGATTTGTGGCTGCAACAAGAAAATGCTCCTTTTTGCTTTCCATGTTTGCTTTTTGGTGGAGATAAAACATGTACAGAGGTAGGAGTGACTGATTTGGTACAGAAAACTCCAAAAGTCATCTTCACAATTCAATGGAGTTATCAATATTAGGAACAATCACCATCCAATCTCAGCTAAATTCGGCATATTGAAATCACATACAGCAGTATAATGATAATGTAACAAAAAATAGATACGTTCTATCAAAAATTATAAACTGTATAAAATTTTGTGGATATTTTATTGATAAAAACACGACCCTGATTATATGAGATGCAAATTGGAGAACCACGAGCCGCCACTGGCTAACGGTATTGTCTTAATTGTCGCAATTGGGGAAGGGCTTGACCGAATTTTGTGTAAAGTTGAAGGTTAAAAAACTAATATTAATAATTGTGGTATATTACACTCACCTGTAAACCTAAATTGCAATTAACTGACGACTATAGGCGATAGTGCGCGGTGTGTCGCAACCGAATCTCGAATATGTATTTTACACACTTCTAACCGGATGTGACGAAAATTTTGCCGCGAAATTAGGCGACAGATAGATACGTATCTCTGAATTTGGCAATTTAATTTAATAAGCAATCAATAGATTTTAATGCGAGATCGATTACGAGACACGCAATGCTCAAATTGTAGAATTGTGTGAGGCGAAGTTCAGTTCGCCGATCGGTTACCGATTGATATATGTTTCAGCTGATTTTATCTCGACAAATGGTACCGGACGGCACTCGTATGTAAGTACGTGTGCCGCAATGTTGTGAGTTGCAGTTTAATGTTCGCTATTTCTCAAGCTGAAAAAGTTGCAATGTAACACACCTAGAGCCTGTCGAGTCATGAGATTATCTTGTATCTCATAAAATATCAGTGGGAGAAAAAAATTTATAGGAGAGAACTCGCACCAATGTTAAAACGTTCAAAGTTTTGAATACATTTTCATAAGCGAATAAATCAAGATTGCAAAATGCCAAAAGAATTAAGAGCTTTGCTACGCTAATGTTACTTTTAATAATTCCAAGCAAACAATTCGAATTAATTTTAAAAATAATCTCTTGTTTTCTAAAGATTTTAAATTACAGTCAAACTCAGTTATAATAGTGTATTATGATATGAGTTTAATAAGAAGCATTTTGCCGCACGCACGGGTTTAGGGCACGACGAGCTTGCGAGGAGTGCCCCTAAAAAAGAAAGTGCGACAAAATGCCGTATAAACACTATTTTTTCTACTTTGCCACATTTTTAAAGCAAAAACATGAAATTTCAAAATCTAGGGAATTTCGCGGCATTTGGCAAATACATTAAAGGCGGCTGTGGAAAGAAATGAATTTGAATTGTCATTATTTCAATGAATTCTGAAAATCAACTTCGCTGAAGATGGTTTAGAATGTACGTCCCCAGAAATACGATTTTTGGCAGAAAATACAATTGGTAATTTGCTACCCACAAAATCACGCCATATTTACGAAAAAAAAATACAGCGAATTTGAAAATTGGCACAAGGAAAACAAGATCTCAACAAGATCTGAAAATATTATTGGTATATTTTTAATTACAAAAAGTATAAATCCTCCAGTTTGTGGTGTCTTTAGTCACAATGTTTGTTACTCATTTTCTCTAGAAATTTAGTCATAATTTGTTACAATTAAAAATTTTATTCTCGCACATATCTACACTCCTAACTTGTGAGGTTATGTTTGTATGTGTGGAAGTCTTTTGTGACGATTAAACCAAGTACAGTTAAAGATTTTTTCCTCTTACTATTTCTATTTGATTCAATTACAAAAGTCCCAGTGCTGATTGATTGTTAATTTAGTGTTGACAGTAATGTTAGGTTGTCCCAGAGACAAGTTGCCAAAATTAAAAAAATAAATTACACTGTTTTTAGTATTTTTTTTACCACACGCTTTTTGTCTAGTACGATATGCAAACGCGTGTCGTAATAATCTCAAAATGTTACAACACTGAAAAAAACAGAGTTGTCATATTTCATATTTAACTACAGTCAAACTTCCCTATAACGAACTTCTATTTAACGAATTTCTCTATACAGGGTGATGAAAAAAGACGCTCAGGATTGATATTGGAATAATGCTTTCTGTTGAAGCATTGTGGAAATCGCAACAAAAGTGGTTTAAGTAAATTCTGTTTAAAATTTAAATTTAAAACAGTTTGTCTAAGAGCACAACGTGGCAACACTGCACATATTTCTTTTCCTAGAGAATTACATTCAGGTAGGCCTACTTCTTGTATCTAAGCAACCAACACTGACAGATATTGTCACTTGCGTAAGATAAACAACTGTCAAGTTGATATAACTTTTTTATTTCAAAAGAATTTAATGTAATTAAACAATAATACACAACAAACAGTCCTTAAGTGACATTGTAGAGATTGTATTTGCGTTATTTCTGATAAGAATGGATGAACTTTCGATCGCACTTACTGATTTCTGTTTAAAAGGCCCCTAACCATGTTATTGACTAAAAACAGATCAATCAAAATCGAAACAATGTGATTTATAGATCAAATTGAAACAAAATCTAAAATATCTCAGAATATGAAAAAGTAACTTAAAGCGACTGTCGATGTGGATACAGTCTAGCATATTCTCTAGCAGCTTCCGATGCGTTATTATCTGCTACACCCAAGCGGAGCAACATGTCTAGACATTCACTGAAATTCTATTCCATTTTAAAACTTTTTAGAACATTTGACTTGTATCGTTCAAATTTGACAAGAGAACTGACATTGAAAAGTGAATTATTGTTGCCAACGTTTCCTAGGAGATTTGCAATGTTGCGACATTGATAAATTTTCCTCGGAGCCAAGAAACTGTACTCTAACATCGGTAATAAAGTTGGTTTCAATAAATTTTTTACACCTTTTTTTAAAAAGCACCAGCAACTGAATCAAATTTAGACTCTAACAATGAAATTATTACAAAATTGTTAATCCTATAGATTTTAATTGTCTTGGCGAAGAGACAACAAATTCTATTTTGACTTTCAAAATTCGCGTTTCGCTAGAAATCATCTTCAACATGTAGCTAATCATGGGCACCATTTTTTCATCACCCTGTATAGTGAATTTTTTTGGGGAACTCTTATAACGAAGTGAAAATTTCCGTATAACGAATTTTTTCCCCCAACTGCAGATTTTTAAGATTTGAAACGTTTTCTTCCTGTTGTTTCACTGTAATTTTATAAAAATTCGGTTGTAGTAATATTCAACATTCTATGAGCCGACGAATGTTGGTAAGCTCAGCAAATTTCATTTGTACCACGTTTTCAAATCTAAATTACTTCGTTTTGTAGATTAAAAAACGCAACAAGGTCAACAACGATTATTTTTGTTCTTTATCTTTAAAAAAATTTAGATAATCGCAAGAATTCAAGGTTTTGTAGCAATATAATAATCATTTTTAGTGCAGGTGTCGATCGTCTCACAATAACTTTTGTGAATTCTTTCAGACCGAAAATTTATCAAACATGGTTTTAACAAGAGTTTGAAATGTGCAGCCTGCAGGAAATCGGTGAACGTTCTTCCCATTTCGCACAAACCTACAGTTGGAACCATTTGCGAGGAAAATTTGCTCCACCAGCCATCCTTGGAACGGGTGGCAGAGAACTTTTGCTTCCCATGCTCCAATCAAGATTGTGGATGTGAGGAAGTATTAAAATTCAACGATGCGAGGGAAAATGAAACAAACTGTTCCTATCGAGTCATCACGTCTTCCTCTTGACTCTCTTGGGAGGGCCATATTGAGCTACTTATTTGCCACATCCTGAACGTCCTTGCAAGTATCAATTTTGTTCATCCAGCTTCACTTAAACTCGAGGAATTCTCTGAAGATTTAAAAATGTATTAATGGTTCCGATTGTTGATAATGACCCGTTGGAAGGTCCCAGAATTGTGCTGACTTTTATTCACACACTTCCAAGCAGAGGCCCAAAAACTATGAAGCTCTTATAGCGACACACAAACGAAAATCCTGTGAGAATAATATTACCTTTCGCAGAGATCTATCTGTTCGCGTCCCAAAGAAATCTTAACAGAAGCTTCATCTTGAGGGAAAATAATTCCGGGGGAATTATCTTCCTCAAGATGGAGCAGTGGCTTGTGGTAAGATTTTGTTGGTATTCGAATAGGTGGATTTCTGCGAAACGGTAATATTAGACCAAGAGGATTTTCTTTTACCTCTCTCTATAACAGCTTCATAGTTTTTGGGCTTGCTTAGAAGTGTGTGCATAAAAGTTAGCACAATTCTGGTGTCCTCCAACGGGTTGTCATTGTCAGCAATCGGAAGCATTAATACACTTCTAAATCTTCAGCGAATTCCTCGGGTTTCATTGAAACTGGGTAAACGAAATTGATAGTTTTATGGACGTTCATGATGTGACAAATAAGTAGCTCATTATTTCCTCCCAAGAGGGGCAACGGGGACACGTGATTACTTGATAAACACAGTTTGTTTTCATTTCCATGGCATCTTCAAATTTTAATACTTCTACTGTATCTTCAAATCCTCTGAAGGTAAAAACAAATTGTATTTTTATATTTTTATTTCACCTATTTCAAAAAATCTTATAGGTATCAAGTACAAATATTTGGCGATGCCGGAAACAGCGAAATTAGTTTCCCTAAAACTTGTGTCCAACCCTTCATCCACCATTTCATGGACTTGTCAAGTGAACAATGCTACTGCCCTCAAAAATGTTCTATTTGTCACAACTATAATATTGACAGTTTGTTTCGTGGATATGCTTAACTGGTTTTTTAAAATGTAAATTTATTGTTGTTATTGTATTGTATTCCTGTCCTCAAATTAAATCAGATTTATTAATAGCAATAATTTAATGAATTTGTAATATTGCAACAGTAACTTGTAATAAACTATATTTGATAAAATACAATCAATATATAAATATGTTTCTTTCTTGTCTGAAGTGGTTTATAATATTCTATTTATTTGTCAATAATAATAATATAAGTGCTGCAGAGCTGCAGAACTGCCAAAAAATTAACTTCGTTTGTATTTAATTTATAAAACGTAATATTGAAAAAATTGAATTTTATTTTCTTAATCGCAACAACTCGAGGATCCAAGATTCCAACAAACCAGTTAAGTTTTGTCGTGGTTTCGGCGGAGCGGATCATTGTTTTTATACTGGGCCATGGGAAGCAGTGCACAGAGCTCCTTGAGACACCCGCACTATCCCCCTCGCGTCCTGCACATACCCAAACTCTTTCGCTAGTTTAATGCTCTTTATGTGCTGCATTTCACGCAGTTCTGTTTCAGGTTTCGGACGTTTTACGTGCGGTTTTTCGCTTTGTGGCTTTGTCGTTGTAAACTTTGATTTTATACTTTCGTGTTCGTGTATTGTATTAGTGTTTGTTTTGACAATGGATGTTGTGGACAATTTGATTAACTTTAAGCGATTTGTGAAGTATAGTTACGAAGAAAAAATAGATTTGAAAAATAAAGGTCGACCGCTGCCGGACATTATTATTGAAACAAGCGGTATTAGTCGTGGAAAACCATATAAACGTCAGTCAACAAAGAAATTTATGCAAGGAATAACTGGATTTGTGGCTGCAACAAGAAAAATGTTTTTTTTTGTTTTCCGTGTTTGCTTTTTGGTGGAGATAAAGCATGAACACAGGTAGGAGTGACCGATTTGGTAGACTTGAGTGAAAAAATAAAAAATCATAAAAACTCCAAAAGTTATCTTCACAATTCAATGGAGTTAGCAATATTAGGAACAATCAACGTCCAATCTCAGTTAAATTCGGCATATTGGAAACACATACAGCAGCAAAATGATAATGTGACAAAAAATAGATACGTTCTATCAAAAATTATATACTGGTTCATTCGAGGCAGTGCACAGAACTGCTTTAGAGACCCGCACTATCCCCCTCGCGTCCTGCACATACCCAAACTCATTCGCTAGTTTAATTCTCTTTATGTGCTGCATTTCATGCAGTTCTGTTCCAGTTTTCGGACGTTTTACGTGCGGTTTTTCGCTTTGTGGCTTTGTCGTTGTAAACTTTTATTTTATACTTTCGTGTTCGTGTATTGTATTAGTGTTTTTTTTGACAATGGATGTTGTGGATAATTTGATTAACTTTAAGCGATTTGTGAAGTATAGTTACGAAGAAAAAATAGAATTGAAAAATAAAGGTCGACCGCTGCCGGACATTATTATTGAAACAAGCGGCATTAGTCGTGGAAAACCGTATGAACGTCAGTTCAACAAAGAAATTTATGCAAGGAATAACTGAATTTGTGGCTGCAACAAGAAAAATGTTTTTTTTTTGTTTTCCATGTTTGCTTTTTGGTGGAGATAAAGCATGTACAGAGGTAGGAGCGACTGATTTAGTAGACTTGAGTGAAAAAATAAAAAATCATAAAAACTCCAAAAGTTATCTTCACAATTCAATGGAGTTATCAATATTAGGAACAATCAACATCCAATCTCAGTTAAATTCGGCATATTGGAAACACATACAGCAGCATAATGATAATGTGACAAAAAATAGATACATTCTATCAAAAATTATAAACTGTATAAAATTGTGTGGATATTTTGTTGATAAAAACACGACCCTGATTATATGAGATGCTAATTGCAGAACACCTGTTTTATTGTACCACGAGCCGCCACTGGTCAATATTGCATTTTTTCGTCATGTTAATTATAACTAAAGTTGGAACTAATAACAGACGTTAATAGCTAAAGGATTATGGAAAATAATTTTGTTATAAAAAAAGTAATATTCGTTTCTTTTTCCTCAAGCTTGTCAATTTTAACGCTTCTTGCTGCATCACCAAACAAATTTTCTGTATATTTTTTTAATTTGAAAGCCTAGAATTTAAATTAAAATTGTGAAAATTATTAAAATATCGAAAACAGTTGCAACCGAGTTTGACTGTATCTACAAAATTCATTGAAATGTGTTGCAATTGGCTTAATTCGCACTTTGAATGAAAGAATGTTTAACCAATTTCAGTTCTGAGAAAGGGCAAAAAACGAGCGAAAGCCGAATCATCAGCAATTACAATTTAATTGAATTTTTTTGCTAATTTTTTTTCGTTTCGCTTCCTATTCAAAGGGGCAACTTTCTATTTGAACAAAAATCAAGAGCGGTTGTGTCATTTTATTGTCTTAGT
This sequence comes from Dascillus cervinus, assembly GCA_949768715.1. NCBI lineage: Eukaryota > Metazoa > Arthropoda > Insecta > Coleoptera > Dascillidae > Dascillus > Dascillus cervinus. Next base: position 35,571,330 of record OX458316.1, read on the forward strand.
AGGGCTTGGAACCTACGCGCACTTAATTATGCCGAAATATTGCGACACACCAGGTCCAGCCTTGGATCCGAGTATCTCATACCTCATGAATTATGGTGTCTATGAATGAATATTGTGTTGAAGCTTATAAATAATAAATTCAACCTACTTGCGCCGATGAATAATAAGATGCACTCGCGTTAACCATTCGATCGATTTTTTTTTACTTTACTTCCTAAATGTAGTTAAAATATGGAAAAGCGAGGCGATCGAGCGTTTCGCGAAAATATTTTAAGAGATTAATGTTAGTTAGAGTGACCTACATAAAATCTGTCTCGACTTTTAACGCGTGTCATACATAATCTGCAAATATGTACGCTATGTTGTTATAAAATTGATTTAGCTTAACACACGTTTATTTGTTGAACACATAAATCGAAATGACCGTGCAATGTAGGTGCGATAAACATCCGTTTATCGTGTAAGTTATCGTTTCAAATCGTAATGTTAATCATGAAAGGTGCCTTTCCTTCATATGACAGTCGAACGTTCGTTCACCTCGCTTTAAAAAATTATTTCATGTTATTTATTGCATAAAAAAATTACCAAAGTTTGGAACTACAGTTAAGATTCCTTATTACAGTAAAATTCATGTAAAGAGACCACTCGTGGTTCCCTTAAAAATGGCCTCTTGGAGGAATGGTCGCTTTAGAGAACTTTTTCTTAAATTAATATAAAATAAACATCATATTAACTTGAAAACGATTTATTGTCAATAATGAAGAAACGCGAAAACTCCTATATTTTTATAAAAATACAAAGCGTCAATTTAGACGCACACGAGACAAATTAATAATATTTAATTATAGAATGTTTATGAAAATAAAAAAAATTCACGATATAAAAAATAGCCAACACCAAGAAATAAAGATATACCAAATTACCAAAATATTGTTCTAAAACAGTTTGCTTACAATTTTTGAATTTTTTAATTAGAGACAATTTCTTTTTCACGTTTTTTAAAATCTCCTAAATTTGGGTTTTGTATTTAGAAGCTAGCGTTCGTTGCGGTAAACCTCTTTCGCTGTTTTTAATAACATTTATGCGAGTTTCCAAATTTAAAATCTCCTGTTTAGCCATCATTTTCTAAGCTATTCCAGAAGCACAGTGACAACGATTTCTCAACGACTGACACACAACTGCCATAAAAAAAAGTTGTAATCGAAATTGAAGAACTGATTTATAATCGTAACAAATTTATTACCGAAAGATAGGGCATGCGTCAAGCACTTGACGGAGAAAGGTTCTTAATAAATTCTGGAGTGTATGATTGATATTTTAAGTGTTACAAACCCGATCTCGACGTGAGACAACTCATAAATCAACAAAGACAAAAATTAAAAGGATTTTCACAAAGTGAGAAGTGGTCGCTTTAACCGTAAATTGCCGGTCACGGTCGCGTTAGGGGAAAGTCGTTTTAAAGGAGTAACAATGTATTACTGATACCGTATAAATCTTTCGTTCCTAGAAATTATGGTTGTTTAGTTGGAGGAGTTTTACTGTAAATGGAAAATTTTGTTATAAAATTTACCCCTCACATTTCAGTGATGCGTTCGTTTATTAATTTCATTAAAATGTACAGAACACAAAATAATACATTTCAACTAGATTTCTACATAACACAATTCATAACGGGTCATGGGAAATTACAGTTATTGGGTAAGATGGCGCATTCAACTACCAACCCCTTCCAATACTTTTAGATTTAATTACCTTATTTACCTGAACTCCATATTATTAACTGAAGTTCAATGAAAGTAAAATAATTACCTACCAACTTATTGAATTTAAATAAAACTAAACTATTTTCAAACATGTTTGTGTAACTCTCAGGGGCTTAGAACCATCCTAAAATTTCACCTCAGACACAACTCCCCTATTTAACTTGAACGTTTCAAGTATAGATGAAACCTCTAAAATATAAAATGATGATAAAAAAATTTACACTCTTTTTTGTTGCTACTTTACAAGTTATCGTAAATTCATCGATAAATTCAAAGCTTTTATTGTATTACTAGCGATTATTTAAAAAAAATTTATTTAGTTAATTTTATATAAAATAATGAGTATTTAGAATGTATAAGACTTAAAAATAATTGTGCGTGCGACGTTCATTAAGTTATCTGGGACTCTTGCGACTTACTTGGAAATGGAGAGCTGGAGATGTAACAGTTTTTTCAGCTCAATGGAATCTTTCTATCGTTCAAGAATAATTCTTATTGACAGTTGCAGGTGAAGGTTATAAGCCAATGATTAATTGGCTTGTTTACAAAGTTACAATTTTCTGAAAATAATAAACCGAAATCTAATATCTAATCAAAATTAATCGTTTTGGATTAAATAAGTAAGTATGCCATTAATCTCTCATACAATGAAGTGGAGTATTAAAAATGTTTTTTGTGTGACTTAAGGTTTTACCATCTCACCATAAGTTGCCATCTCAAACTCAATAAATGGTGATATTAACTATCAGATTTATTCAACTATTTTCAATGTTTTAATAATACAGTGAAGTATAAGTTTTAGGGGCTTGCCATCTTAGCCTCAAGTCTCATCTTCGACTGAATTCCCCTACTCCTTTTTACATTCGTTATAATATTATATCCTTACTAACAAGTATTTTGGCAGAAGTAACAAACAATTAAAAACAATTTATGTTAATTTTGTGATTATGAAATTCAATCTGTATCTACTGTGTTGACAAGTTGTTGGACATCTTTTGTATTACTCGACAATTATTATTGCATGCCTCATTAACAATCAGATTTATTCAACTATTTTCAATGTTTTAATAATACAGTGAAGTATAAGTTTTAGGGGCTTGCCATCTTAGCCTCAAGTCTCATCTTCGACTGAATTCCCCTACTCTTTTTTACATTCGTTATAATATTATATCCTTACTAACAAGTATTTTGGCAGAAGTAACAAACAATTAAAAACAATTTATGTTAATTTTGTGATTATGAAATTCAATCTGTAACTACTGTGTTGACAAGTTGTTGGACATCTTTTGTATTACTCGACAATTATTATTGCATGCCTCATTAACAATCAGATTTATTCAACTATTTTCAATGTTTTAATAATACAGTGAAGTATAAGTTTTAGGGGCTTGCCATCTTAGCCTCAAGTCTCATCTTCGACTGAATTCCCCTACTCTTTTTTACATTCGTTATAATATTATATCCTTACTAACAAGTATTTTGGCAGAAGTAACAAACAATTAAAAACAATTTATGTTAATTTTGTGATTATGAAATTCAATCTGTATCTACTGTGTTGACAAGTTGTTGGACATCTTTTGTATTACTCGACAATTATTATTGCATGCCTCATTAACAATCAGATTTATTCAACTATTTTCAATGTTTTAATAATACAGTGAAGTATAAGTTTTAGGGGCTTGCCATCTTAGCCTCAAGTCTCATCTTCGACTGAATTCCCCTACTCTTTTTTACATTCGTTATAATATTATATCCTTACTAACAAGTATTTTGGCAGAAGTAACAAACAATTAAAAACAATTTATGTTAATTTTGTGATTATGAAATTCAATCTGTATCTACTGTGTTGACAAGTTGTTGGACATCTTTTGTATTACTCGACAATTATTATTGCATGCCTCATTAACAATCAGATTTATTCAACTATTTTCAATGTTTTAATAATACAGTGAAGTATAACTTTTAGGGGCTTACCATCTTAGCCTAAAGTCCCATCTTCGACTGAATTCCCCTACTCTTTTTTACATTCGTTATAATATTATATCCTTACTAACAAGTATTTTGGCAGAAGTAACAAACAATTAAAAACAATTTATGTTAATTTTGTGATTATGAAATTCAATCTGTATCTACTGTGTTGACAAGTTGTTGGACATCTTTTGTATTACTCGACAATTATTATTGCATGCCTAATTAACAATCAAATTTATTCAACTATTTTCAATGTTTTAATAATACAGTGAAGTATAACTTTTAGGGGCTTACCATCTTAGCCTAAAGTCCCATCTTCGACTGAATTCCCCTACTCTTTTTTACATTCGTTATAATATTATATCCTTACTAACAAGTATTGTGGCAGAAGTAACAAACAATTAAAAACAATTTATGTTAATTTTGTGATTATGAAATTCAATCTGTATCTACTGTGTTGACAAGTTGTTGGACATCTTTTGTATTACTCGACAATTATTATTGCATGCCTAATTAACAATCAAATTTATTCAACTATTTTCAATGTTTTAATAATACAGTGAAGTATAACTTTTAGGGGCTTACCATCTTAGCCTAAAGTCCCATCTTCGACTGAATTCCCCTACTCTTTTTTACATTCGTTATAATATTATATCCTTACTAACAAGTATTGTGGCAGAAGTAACAAACAATTAAAAACAATTTATGTTAATTTTGTGATTATGAAATTCAATCTGTATCTACTGTGTTGACAAGTTGTTGGACATCTTTTGTATTACTCGACAATTATTATTGCATGCCTCATTAACAATCAGATTTATTCAACTATTTTCAATGTTTTAATAATACAGTGAAGTATAAGTTTTAGGGGCTTGCCATCTTAGCCTCAAGTCTCATCTTCGACTGAATTCCCCTACTCTTTTTTACATTCGTTATAATATTATATCCTTACTAACAAGTATTGTGGCAGAAGTAACAAACAATTAAAAACAATTTATGTTAATTTTGTGATTATGAAATTCAATCTGTATCTACTGTGTTGACAAGTTGTTGGACATCTTTTGTATTACTCGACAATTATTATTGCATGCCTCATTAACAATCAGATTTATTCAACTATTTTCAATGTTTTAATAATACAGTGAAGTATAACTTTTAGGGGCTTGCCATCTTAGCCTCAAGTCTCATCTTCGACTGAATTCCCCTACTCTTTTTTACATTCGTTATAATATTATATCCTTACTAACAAGTATTGTGGCAGAAGTAACAAACAATTAAAAACAATTTATGTTAATTTTGTGATTATGAAATTCAATCTGTATCTACTGTGTTGACAAGTTGTTGGACATCTTTTGTATTACTCGACAATTATTATTGCATGCCTCATTAACAATCAGATTTATTCAACTATTTTCAATGTTTTAATAATACAGTGAAGTATAAGTTTTAGGGGCTTGCCATCTTAGCCTCAAGTCTCATCTTCGACTGAATTCCCCTACTCTTTTTTACATTCGTTATAATATTATATCCTTACTAACAAGTATTGTGGCAGAAGTAACAAACAATTAAAAACAATTTATGTTAATTTTGTGATTATGAAATTCAATCTGTATCTACTGTGTTGACAAGTTGTTGGACATCTTTTGTATTACTCGACAATTATTATTGCATGCCTCATTAACAATCAGATTTATTCAACTATTTTCAATGTTTTAATAATACAGTGAAGTATAAGTTTTAGGGGCTTGCCATCTTAGCCTCAAGTCTCATCTTCGACTGAATTCCCCTACTCTTTTTTACATTCGTTATAATATTATATCCTTACTAACAAGTATTTTGGCAGAAGTAACAAACAATTAAAAACAATTTATGTTAATTTTGTGATTATGAAATTCAATCTGTATCTACTGTGTTGACAAGTTGTTGGACATCTTTTGTATTACTCGACAATTATTATTGCATGCCTCATTAACAATCAGATTTATTCAACTATTTTCAATGTTTTAATAATACAGTGAAGTATAAGTTTTAGGGGCTTGCCATCTTAGCCTCAAGTCTCATCTTCGACTGAATTCCCCTACTCTTTTTTACATTCGTTATAATATTATATCCTTACTAACAAGTATTTTGGCAGAAGTAACAAACAATTAAAAACAATTTATCTTAATTTTGTGATTATGAAATTCAATCTGTATCTACTGTGTTGACAAGTTGTTGGACATCTTTTGTATTACTCGACAATTATTATTGCATGCCTCATTAACAATCAGATTTATTCAACTATTTTCAATGTTTTAATAATACAGTGAAGTATAACTTTTAGGGGCTTACCATCTTAGTCTAAAGTCCCATCTTCGACTGAATTCCCCTACTCTTTTTTACATTCGTTATAATATTATATCCTTACTAACAAGTATTTTGGCAGAAGTAACAAACAATTAAAAACAATTTATGTTAATTTTGTGATTATGAAATTCAATCTGTATCTACTGTGTTGACAAGTTGTTGGACATCTTTTGTATTACTCGACAATTATTATTGCATGCTTAATTTTGTTTATCCGGATCCCATTGACCTTTATGCCTTTTTCGCATTCTGAAAGTGCCGGCCGTTTTATAACAAGCTCATAAAAATTTTCGCGTCGATTTTCTGCATAAAAAGCGAATGGCACAATTAATTTTTAAACAATGGCAGTGAATATGCGATGCACGTTTTCGATTCGAAAAGTTAATCACACACACTATCCTTAATTGCCGGAATCGTGACTTCATATTTAATAAAACCGACATAAAAACCCCAGTCAACAGGTAAAAAGACTCGTAGCGAAAACTGCCTGAAATGTAAAGTTTACGGGTCGATGTGAGCCGAATTTCGGTGTAATATCGCGGGCGCAATTTCGCTAAATTCGACCACACACACACACACCAGCACGGTGTAATTTTTTCACCAAGTCCATATAAGTATAAACGTAATAAAAATCAAGACTACAGTTGTTCTACTTTGCAAACCGCCTCCGGACAAGTGAATAACCGGTCTACTGTGGCGTACCATTACTGCAACGAAGGTACAACTCGCATGTAACAACCGCCTAATTCCATTTGGATGTCTAAAAATCGGCCGATCTTCATCAAAGGAGTCGATCGTGCTTAATTGCTTTTCGAAAAGTGGCGAAATCGCCGCTCAATACCTTAAAAGTAAATTGCTAAAAATCGTCGCGGCAAGGAGGTGGATGAAGTGATTATGTGTACCTATATTTTCTAATAACGTTAATAAAATCGTGCATGACACCGACCTCATTAAACGGCGGTCGTAAATGTCAGTGAATTCTAATTTTTTTCTATTCCATAATACGGTAAATGTTCAATTTAATTAATTTTACGACGTGCACTAAAAGTGCGTATTGTGTGCGTTGCTTGTTACCTAACGCCGTCGTAAACCGCCACTTAGACGTGATGATAGTCTTGCGCAACTTTTAAGATGTTTACTGATAAAATTTGAATTAATTGAATTCGGCCGCGGGCCGATTGTGACCCATCCGAATTATCGGGTAACATTGGGCCACTAAATTAATTACATAAATGGTCGCTGAGAAGAACAGAAGAATGCACTAACGATTTTTTAATAAACGCGATTCACATCTTATTTATATTTGCAGATTGCAACTTAATTCAGCTTGCTAAAGTAATGTTAAGTAATGTCAAATCATTTCAACATGAATAAATTAATTAGTGTTATTTATTGCCATCGCCTTCTTCCCGCACAAGAAGATACATAAGTGCACTTGGTATCAGCACACAATGGGTCTTATATCGATATGATTGTGTTATTTTTCGACAAAAATCCCCTTTATTCACCTCACTCATCGATGAACACCACACTGATAGTGCTAAATTTTTATATTGCAAAATACTATGCCAAAACTGCAAGCCACCCGGACAATGGAGGAAGAAAATGAAACAGCAAAAGAATCTGTTGGGATCATCGAACAATAAACCAGTTTGGTGGGATGAGGAGATAGAACAGCAAATCAAAGAAACACCTTTATGAAAGGCTTCTCCAGAATAATAACGATATGGCAAGAAACAAGTACAGAAGAGCTAATAGGAAATTGAAAAAAAGAATCAAGCTTGAGAAAAGAAGTGAGCAAAAATAGGATGAACTTCTTGAAAGACAATAGAATCAACAAGAACATGGAAACAGCAAGAACAGAATTTAAGACCCTAACAAAGGAAGACTGGGTTCATCATTTTGAAGGTCACTTAGAAGAAAAGTAGCAATTCAAGTCTCATTAATCTCCAAGTTCAGCAAGTTCAACAAGCAATAAAGAACATGTGAATAAGACAAGTACTTGGAAGTAATTTTTAACAAATAAAGGACGAGTAGAAACGGGATGCCCGATGGAATAACTCAAGAATACTGCGACAAAGAAATATTAGAAGGAGAACAATGCTGCAGCAATTGTCGAAAATGTCTTAGAAGTATGGGATTAAAAAATGGGAAAAACCTTTTTGCAATAGAGATGGAATTTTTGCGAAGAAGCTGCAAAAGATGAGCATCGAACAATAAACCAGTTTGGTGGGATGAGGACATAGAACAACAAATCAAAGAAACAACTTTATGAAAGGCTTCTCCAGAATAACAGTGATAGGGCAAGAGACAAGTACAGAAGAGCTAATAGAAAATTGAGAAAAAGAATCAAGCTTGAGAAAAGAAGTGAGCAAAAATAGGATGAACTTCTTGAAAGACAATAGAATCAACAAGAACATGGAAACAGCAAGAACCGAATTTAAGACCCTAACAAAGGAAGACTGGGTTCATCATTTTGAAGGTCACTTAGAAGAAAAGTAGCAATTCAAGCCTCATTAATCTCCAAGTTCAGCAAGTTCAACAAGCAATAAAGAACATGTGAATAAGACAAGTACTTGGAAGTAATTTTTAACAAATAAAGGACGAGTAGAAACGGGATGCAAGATGGAATAACTCAAGAATACTGCGACAAAGAAATATTAGAAGGAGAACAATGCTGCAGCAATTGTCGAAAATGTCTTAGAAGTATGGGATTAAAAAATGGGAAAAACCTTTTTGCAATAGAGATGGAATTTTTGCGAAGAAGCTGCAAAAGATGAGCATCGAACAATAAACCAGTTTGGTGGGATGAGGACATAGAACAGCAAATCAAAGAAACAACTTTATGAAAGGCTTCTCCAGAATAACAATGATAGGGCAAGAGACAAGTACAGAAGAGCTAATAGGAAATTGAAAAAAAGAATCAAGCTTGAGAAAAGAAGTGAGCAAAAATAGGATGAACTCCTTGAAAGACAATAAAATCAACAAGAACATTGAAACAGCAACAACCGAATTTAAGGCCCTAACAAAGGAAGACTGGGTTCATCATTTTAAAGGTCACTTAGAAGAAAAGTACCAATTCAAGTCTCATTAATCTCCAAATTTAGCAAGTTCAACAAGCAATAAAGGACATGCGGATAAGACAAGTACTTGGGAGTAATTTTTAACAAATAAGAGACGAGTGGAAACGGGATGCAAGATAGAATAACTCAAGAATACTGCGACGAAGAAATATTAGAAGAAGAACAACGCTTCAGCAATTGTCGAAAATGTCTTAGAAGTATGGGATTAAAAAATGGGAAAAACCTTTTTGCAATAGAGATGGAATTTTTGCGAAGAAGCTGCAGAAAATGAACATCGGACAATAAACCAGTTTGGTGGGATGAGGAGATAGAACAGCAAATCAAAGAAACAACTTTTTGAAAGGCTTCTCCAGAATAACAATGATAGGGCAAGAGACAAGTACAGAAGAGATAATAGGAAATTGAGAAAAAGAATCAAGCTTGGGAAAAGAAGTGAGCAAAAATAGGATGAACTCTTTGAAAGACAATAAAATCAACAAGAACATTGAAACAGCAGGAACCGAATTTAAGACCCTAACAAAGGAAGACTAGGTTCATCATTTTAAAGGTCACTTAGAAGAAAGTGGCAATTCAAGCCTCATTAATCTCCAAGTTCAGCAAGTTCAACAATCAATAAAGGACATGTGGATAAGACAAGTACTTGGGAGTAATTTTTAACGAATAAGGGACGAGTGGAAATGAGATGCAAAATAGAATAACTCAAAAAGCAATCAATTCAATACTGCGACAAAGAAATATTCGACGGAGAACAAAGCTTAGAAGTATGGGATTCAAAACTCATGGGAAAAACCTTTTAGCAATAGAGATGGAATTTTTGCGAAGAAGCTGCAGAAAATGAACATCGGACAATAAACCAGTTTGGTGGGATGAGGAGAGAGAACAGCAAATCAAAGAAACAACTTTATGAAAGGCTTCTCCAGAATAACAATGATAGGGCAAGAGACAAGTGCAGAAGAGCTAATAGGAAATTGAGAAAAATAATCAAGTTTGGGAAAAGAAGTGAGCAAAAATAGGATGAACTTCTTGAAAGGCAATAGAATCAACAAGAACATTGAAACAGCAAGAACCGAATTTAAAACCCTAACAAAGGAAGACTGGGTTCATCATTTTAAATATCACTTAGAAGAAAAGTGGCAATTCAAGTCTCATTAACCTCCAAGTTCAGCAAGTTCAACAAGCAATAAAGGACATGTGGATAACACAAGTACTTGGGAGTAATTTTTAACAAATAAGGGACGAGTGAAAACCAGATGCAAGATAGAATAACTTAAGAAACAATGAATTCAATGTTGTGGCAAAGAAATATTAGACAGAGAACAAAGTTTAGAAGTATGGGATTAAAAACTCATGGGAAAAACCTTTTAGCAATAGAGATAAAATTTTTGCGAAGAAGCTGCAGAAGATGAAGGCTCAAAAGAACCAGAAATACAGATATTAGAAGGAAAATCAACCGACATTATCGACAATACTGAGAAAAAATAATTGGCATGATTCAGACATTCAAAAAGAATGGATGATGTGAGGTAACTAAGAAGAAGTGGAAAATACCAGAAAGGAAAAGTAGAGGATGACCAAGAAGTTGGAGAAACTATTAAACGATCCTGATATTTACTAACAATTTTCAAAACTATAAAATTTTTGCAATTCTGAGATTTAGTAGATACAGTGAAACTCGGTTAGTGCGAACAACCTCAGCTGGTAACAATATTGACAATGTTGCCAAATAAAATATTGAGCTGCTATTGGTCAATTGATGTTGAATGTTTCGATTTAATAAGAAAGAGGTAAGAGGTAGAAAAGTTGCCACGAAGATTCAATTTATATGTTTAACGATAAAATCTACTTTAAATCAAAATTATGGCTGAAATCAATTGCGGCGATGAAGCAAATATTGAAACATTTCGAGATTCGCGATGGGAGAGTAATAGACCGATGAAAAAATTGGAGTATGTTGAGAAACAAATTGACCTAGAAATTGTTACAAGAAAGATGAAAGGCAATAATAAACTAATTCGATATTAATTGAAAAAGGACCCGCTTTCAAAATATCGAAAGGTTGTTCAAATCGAGATGCATTCGCGAGAAAATGAACGAAATGTCAATGTTGGCATATAATAATTTTTCAAATATTTAATTTGATTTTACGTTTCAGCTTAATTAACGATCAAACCATTATATAGGGTGTAACAAAACTATTAAATAAAAATTGTTATAACTTTTTAGTAAGAAAAAGTTGTCTAGGTTATATGAAATTTATACATTGAAATAAATTTAAAAATAAATCACTTGAAAAAATTACTTTTATTTATTGTTGTTTCGTAAAGTGACAGTTATTTAGAATCTCAATAATACTGTAATTAGTAAGTGGCCAGTGCATTATTATTAATTATGAGTGCAGTCAATAAACCGCTGTTAATGCACATTTTTAAATTTTGTTTGTTAAATTTAAATTCGTTTTAATTTGTTGCAAAGAGAAATTCCGATTACCTGGAAGATTGAATAATCTAACAACAAACAGCCCTATTGAAAATTTTGAGATATCCAATTGCATTTTCTTTACGTAACATTAGGTGTATATTTGATATACTAATTATTACACTGAATTAATTAATTATTCGTATCAGTTTAAACATTTAACTATTCCGATTTTACAAACTTCACAAAAAGCTGATTCTGACCCTCAATTCGGCCAGCTGCAAAATTTTTCAACTCAGAATAACAACAAATTTGAGCTTGTTTTCTTGAAACTGTTCGACTGTTACACGAACGTATTTTATTCGTTGTTTCTGTCGTTTCACTTACTTATTTTGATTTTTGACTTCATAACACTGATCCTCAATATCAAATGTAGCATACGGACCTGATAATTTGCATACAACCGTGCAAACATCCTTGTAACATGGCCTACAAGCGCCCGAACGTCGTGTGACATTTAAAGTGCGGCAGAGTGTACCAACTCGGTGGAAATTTTTTAAATTCGATTAATTTTTAAACGCATAAACAATCTTAAGTATATTGATCAATTGGTGATAGGGATCTCTTCAAAAATTTCAATAGCAATTGATGGTATCAGATCGGAGATAGTGAGTGACTTACCTGGGCTAAAGTGGCGACGATTAAACCAAAGGTCAGCGCAATTTGCACTATTGAGGGATTGTCCAATTGGATGACCGATCCGCAGCCTATGAAGACCAACAGAAACGTTCCCAAAAACTCGGCCAGCAACATTCGCCAGATGTTGCTGTTGTCTGTGATGTCCGACAGCCCCATTATGCTGCTTGCACCTGCAAAAAGAAACCACTGGAATAATTCAATGCACTAACAACACAAATTTCTAAAGTTTACTCGGTGTCAGCTTGTGAACGGTCTTCGGTAAAACGCTCATAAGGACCGTTTAGCACAGACTGACTTTTTTCGACTCCCCGGTGAGCTTTTAAGTCGTTACAGTTCTTGTGGAAAATTTTCGTGTTAAGCCAGGGCTTATTTTGCCAAATAATGGCGTGCACGGATTGCCGCTGATAAATATTTCAGGTAATCTCCAGATTAAGTATTGGATAACAAAAACACAATAAACAATAAACAATGTCTGAATAACAATTTGTAAAAAACAAAAAATTATCAGAAATTCGTTGAATGGAAGGATTAAGTGGCGCTGAAAAGTGTTTGTGTAATTTAAGAAACGATACAGTAGAATCTATTTAAAGTGGCCGCCCGAAACCTAAAATTGAGTATTTCAGAGACTTTAATTTGTTGATAATTGGACTGAAAATGGAAGACTTTTTTATCACAGTTTTTTAGTAACTTAAATTACTGCAATTTGTGACACTACTTTCATTGAAGCTGCAAGATGGAAAAATTGCTCTTTTTCTATTTTACTTAATATGGTTATTATTAATTATGCGTTTCTGTAAAAATAAAAATAAAAACTTTTTTTTTAAAGACAATTGTCTAATTTAAAAAACGATACAGTAGAATCTATTTAAAGTGGCCGCCCGCAACCTAAAATTGAGTGTTTCAGAGACTTTAATTTGTTGATAATTGGACTGAAAATGGAAGACTTTTTTTATCACAGTTTTTTAGTAACTTAAATTACTGCAATTTGTGACACTACTTTCATTGAAGCTGCAAGATGGAAAAATTGCTCTTTTTCTATTTTACTTAATATGGTTATTATTAATTATGCGTTTCTGTAAAAATAAAAATAAAAACTTTTTTTTTAAAGACAATTGTTTAATTTAAAAAACGATACAGTAGAATCTATTTAAAGTGGCCGCCCGCAACCTAAAATTGAGTGTTTCAGAGACTTTAATTTGTTGATAATTGGACTGAAAATGGAAGACTTTTTTTATCACAGTTTTTTAGTAACTTAAATTACTGCAATTTGTGACACTACTTTCATTGAAGCTGCAAGATGGAAAAATTGCTCTTTTTCTATTTTACTTAATATGGTTATTATTAATTATGCGTTTCTGTAAAAATAAAAATAAAAACTTTTTTTTTAAAGACAATTGTCTAATTTAAAAAACGATACAGTAGAATCTATTTAAAGTGGCCGCCCGAAACCTAAAATTGAGTATTTCAGAGACTTTAATTTGTTGATAATTGGACTGAAAATGGAAGACTTTTTTATCACAGTTTTTTAGTAACTTAAATTACTGCAATTTGTGACACTACTTTCATTGAAGCTGCAAGATGGAAAAATTGCTCTTTTTCTATTTTACTTAATATGGTTATTATTAATTATGCGTTTCTGTAAAAATAAAAATAAAAACTTTTTTTTTAAAGACAATTGTCTAATTTAAAAAACGATACAGTAGAATCTATTTAAAGTGGCCGCCCGCAACCTAAAATTGAGTGTTTCAGAGACTTTAATTTGTTGATAATTGGACTGAAAATGGAAGACTTTTTTTATCACAGTTTTTTAGTAACTTAAATTACTGCAATTTGTGACACTACTTTCATTGAAGCTGCAAGATGGAAAAATTGCTCTTTTTCTATTTTACTTAATATGGTTATTATTAATTATGCGTTTCTGTAAAAATAAAAATAAAAACTTTTTTTTTAAAGACAATTGTTTAATTTAAAAAACGATACAGTAGAATCTATTTAAAGTGGCCGCCCGCAACCTAAAATTGAGTGTTTCAGAGACTTTAATTTGTTGATAATTGGACTGAAAATGGAAGACTTTTTTTATCACAGTTTTTTAGTAACTTAAATTACTGCAATTTGTGACACTACTTTCATTGAAGCTGCAAGATGGAAAAATTGCTCTTTTTCTATTTTACTTAATATGGTTATTATTAATTATGCGTTTCTGTAAAAATAAAAATAAAAACTTTTTTTTTAAAGACAATTGTTTAATTTAAAAAACGATACAGTAGAATCTATTTAAAGTGGCCGCCCGCAACCTAAAATTGAGTGTTTCAGAGACTTTAATTTGTTGATAATTGGACTGAAAATGGAAGACTTTTTTTATCACAGTTTTTTAGTAACTTAAATTACTGCAATTTGTGACACTACTTTCATTGAAGCTGCAAGATGGAAAAATTGCTCTTTTTCTATTTTACTTAATATGGTTATTATTAATTATGCGTTTCTGTAAAAATAAAAATAAAAACTTTTTTTTTAAAGACAATTGTTTAATTTAAAAAACGATACAGTAGAATCTATTTAAAGTGGCCGCCCGCAACCTAAAATTGAGTGTTTCAGAGACTTTAATTTGTTGATAATTGGACTGAAAATGGAAGACTTTTTTTATCACAGTTTTTTAGTAACTTAAATTACTGCAATTTGTGACACTACTTTCATTGAAGCTGCAAGATGGAAAAATTGCTCTTTTTCTATTTTACTTAATATGGTTATTATTAATTATGCGTTTCTGTAAAAATAAAAATAAAAACTTTTTTTTTAAAGACAATTGTTTAATTTAAAAAACGATACAGTAGAATCTATTTAAAGTGGCCGCCCGCAACCTAAAATTGAGTGTTTCAGAGACTTTAATTTGTTGATAATTGGACTGAAAATGGAAGACTTTTTTTATCACAGTTTTTTAGTAACTTAAATTACTGCAATTTGTGACACTACTTTCATTGAAGCTGCAAGATGGAAAAATTGCTCTTTTTCTATTTTACTTAATATGGTTATTATTAATTATGCGTTTCTGTAAAAATAAAAATAAAAACTTTTTTTTTAAAGACAATTGTCTAATTTAAAAAACGATACAGTAGAATCTATTTAAAGTGGCCGCCCGCAACCTAAAATTGAGTGTTTCAGAGACTTTAATTTGTTGATAATTGGACTGAAAATGGAAGACTTTTTTTATCACAGTTTTTTAGTAACTTAAATTACTGCAATTTGTGACACTACTTTCATTGAAGCTGCAAGATGGAAAAATTGCTCTTTTTCTATTTTACTTAATATGGTTATTATTAATTATGCGTTTCTGTAAAAATAAAAATAAAAACTTTTTTTTTAAAGTCAATTGTCTAATTTAAAAAACGATACAGTAGAATCTATTTAAAGTGGCCGCCCGAAACCTAAAATTGAGTATTTCAGAGACTTTAATTTGTTGATAATTGGACTGAAAATGGAAGACTTTTTTATCACAGTTTTTTAGTAACTTAAATTACTGCAATTTGTGACACTACTTTCATTGAAGCTGCAAGATGGAAAAATTGCTCTTTTTCTATTTTACTTAATATGGTTATTATTAATTATGCGTTTCTGTAAAAATAAAAATAAAAACTTTTTTTTTAAAGTCAATTGTCTAATTTAAAAAACGATACAGTAGAATCTATTTAAAGTGGCCGCCCGAAACCTAAAATTGAGTATTTCAGAGACTTTAATTTGTTGATAATTGGACTGAAAATGGAAGACTTTTTTATCACAGTTTTTTAGTAACTTAAATTACTGCAATTTGTGACACTACTTTCATTGAAGCTGCAAGATGGAAAAATTGCTCTTTTTCTATTTTACTTAATATGGTTATTATTAATTATGCGTTTCTGTAAAAATAAAAATAAAAACTTTTTTTTTAAAGTCAATTGTCTAATTTAAAAAACGATACAGTAGAATCTATTTAAAGTGGCCGCCCGAAACCTAAAATTGAGTATTTCAGAGACTTTAATTTGTTGATAATTGGACTGAAAATGGAAGACTTTTTTATCACAGTTTTTTAGTAACTTAAATTACTGCAATTTGTGACACTACTTTCATTGAAGCTGCAAGATGGAAAAATTGCTCTTTTTCTATTTTACTTAATATGGTTATTATTAATTATGCGTTTCTGTAAAAATAAAAATAAAAACTTTTTTTTTAAAGACAATTGTCTAATTTAAAAAACGATACAGTAGAATCTATTTAAAGTGGCCGCCCGAAACCTAAAATTGAGTATTTCAGAGACTTTAATTTGTTGATAATTGGACTGAAAATGGAAGACTTTTTTATCACAGTTTTTTAGTAACTTAAATTACTGCAATTTGTGACACTACTTTCATTGAAGCTGCAAGATGGAAAAATTGCTCTTTTTCTATTTTACTTAATATGGTTATTATTAATTATGCGTTTCTGTAAAAATAAAAATAAAAACTTTTTTTTTAAAGACAATTGTCTAATTTAAAAAACGATACAGTAGAATCTATTTAAAGTGGCCGCCCGCAACCTAAAATTGAGTGTTTCAGAGACTTTAATTTGTTGATAATTGGACTGAAAATGGAAGACTTTTTTTATCACAGTTTTTTAGTAACTTAAATTACTGCAATTTGTGACACTACTTTCATTGAAGCTGCAAGATGGAAAAATTGCTCTTTTTCTATTTTACTTAATATGGTTATTATTAATTATGCGTTTCTGTAAAAATAAAAATAAAAACTTTTTTTTTAAAGACAATTGTCTAATTTAAAAAACGATACAGTAGAATCTATTTAAAGTGGCCGCCCGCAACCTAAAATTGAGTGTTTCAGAGACTTTAATTTGTTGATAATTGGACTGAAAATGGAAGACTTTTTTATCACAGTTTTTTAGTAACTTAAATTACTGCAATTTGTGACACTACTTTCATTGAAGCTGCAAGATGGAAAAATTGCTCTTTTTCTATTTTACTTAATATGGTTATTATTAATTATGCGTTTCTGTAAAAATAAAAATAAAAACTTTTTTTTTAAAGACAATTGTCTAATTTAAAAAACGATACAGTAGAATCTATTTAAAGTGGCCGCCCGAAACCTAAAATTGAGTATTTCAGAGACTTTAATTTGTTGATAATTGGACTGAAAATGGAAGACTTTTTTATCACAGTTTTTTAGTAACTTAAATTACTGCAATTTGTGACACTACTTTCATTGAAGCTGCAAGATGGAAAAATTGCTCTTTTTCTATTTTACTTAATATGGTTATTATTAATTATGCGTTTCTGTAAAAATAAAAATAAAAACTTTTTTTTTAAAGACAATTGTCTAATTTAAAAAACGATACAGTAGAATCTATTTAAAGTGGCCGCCCGCAACCTAAAATTGAGTGTTTCAGAGACTTTAATTTGTTGATAATTGGACTGAAAATGGAAGACTTTTTTTATCACAGTTTTTTAGTAACTTAAATTACTGCAATTTGTGACACTACTTTCATTGAAGCTGCAAGATGGAAAAATTGCTCTTTTTCTATTTTACTTAATATGGTTATTATTAATTATGCGTTTCTGTAAAAATAAAAATAAAAACTTTTTTTTTAAAGACAATTGTCTAATTTAAAAAACGATACAGTAGAATCTATTTAAAGTGGCCGCCCGCAACCTAAAATTGAGTGTTTCAGAGACTTTAATTTGTTGATAATTGGACTGAAAATGGAAGACTTTTTTTATCACAGTTTTTTAGTAACTTAAATTACTGCAATTTGTGACACTACTTTCATTGAAGCTGCAAGATGGAAAAATTGCTCTTTTTCTATTTTACTTAATATGGTTATTATTAATTATGCGTTTCTGTAAAAATAAAAATAAAAACTTTTTTTTTAAAGACAATTGTCTAATTTAAAAAACGATACAGTAGAATCTATTTAAAGTGGCCGCCCGCAACCTAAAATTGAGTGTTTCAGAGACTTTAATTTGTTGATAATTGGACTGAAAATGGGAGACTTTTTTTATCACAGTTTTTTAGTAACTTAAATTACTGCAATTTGTGACACTACTTTCATTGAAGCTGCAAGATGGAAAAATTGCTCTTTTTCTATTTTACTTAATATGGTTATTATTAATTATGCGTTTCTGTAAAAATAAAAATAAAAACTTTTTTTTTAAAGACAATTGTCTAATTTAAAAAACGATACAGTAGAATCTATTTAAAGTGGCCGCCCGAAACCTAAAATTGAGTATTTCAGAGACTTTAATTTGTTGATAATTGGACTGAAAATGGAAGACTTTTTTATCACAGTTTTTTAGTAACTTAAATTACTGCAATTTGTGACACTACTTTCATTGAAGCTGCAAGATGGAAAAATTGCTCTTTTTCTATTTTACTTAATATGGTTATTATTAATTATGCGTTTCTGTAAAAATAAAAATAAAAACTTTTTTTTTAAAGACAATTGTCTAATTTAAAAAACGATACAGTAGAATCTATTTAAAGTGGCCGCCCGCAACCTAAAATTGAGTGTTTCAGAGACTTTAATTTGTTGATAATTGGACTGAAAATGGAAGACTTTTTTTATCACAGTTTTTTAGTAACTTAAATTACTGCAATTTGTGACACTACTTTCATTGAAGCTGCAAGATGGAAAAATTGCTCTTTTTCTATTTTACTTAATATGGTTATTATTAATTATGCGTTTCTGTAAAAATAAAAATAAAAACTTTTTTTTTAAAGACAATTGTCTAATTTAAAAAACGATACAGTAGAATCTATTTAAAGTGGCCTCCCGCAACCTAAAATTGAGTATTTCAGAGACTTTAATTTGATGATAATTGGACTGAAAATGGAAGACTTTTTCATCACAAATTTCAGTTTTTTAGCAACTTAAATTACTGAACTTTGTGACACTAATTGCATTGAAGCTGCAAGACGGACAAATTTCTCTTTTTCTATTTTACTTACAGTTAATCTGGTTATTATTAATTATGCGTTTCTGTAAAGATGAACATAAAAGCTTTTTTTTAAAAGACATTTGTCTAATTTAAAAAACGGTACAGTAGAATCTATTTAAAGTGGCCGCCCGCAACCTAAAATTGAGTATTTTAGATACTTTAATTTGTTGATAATTGGACTAAAAATGGAAGACTTTTTTATCACAAATTTCAGTTTTTTAGCAACTTAAATTACTGAAATTTGTGACACTAATTTCATTGAAGCTGCAAGACGGAAAAATTTCTCCTTTTCTATTTTACAGTTAATTTGGTTATTAATTATGTGTTTCTGTAAAGATGAAAATAAAAACTTTTTTTTGAAAAGTATGTCTGATTTAAAAAAAATGATACAGTAGAATCTATTGAAAGTGGCCGCCCAAAAATTAAGTATTGCAGAGACTCATTAATTTATTAATAATTAGCCAGAAAATGGAGACTCTTATTATGTTTGAAAATAAACAAATTTCATTTTTTTAACGACTTAAATTACTGAAATTTGTGACCCATTGATTTTAATTGAAGCTGCAAGACGGAAAAATTTCTCCTTTTCTATTTTACTTACAGTTAATCTGTTTATTATTAATTATGCGTTTCTGTAAAGATGAAAATAAAAACTTTTTTTCGAAAAGCATTTGTCTAATTTAACAAAACGATACAGTAGAATTTATTGAAAGTGGCCGCCCAAAAATTAAGTATTTGAGAGACTCGTTAATTTATTAATACTTAGCCAGAAAATGGAAACTCTTATTATGTTTTAAAATAAACAAATTTCAATTTTTTAACGACTTAAATTACCGAAATTTGTGACCCATTGATTGTAATTGAAGCTACAAGATGAAAAATTTCTCCTTTTCTATTTTACTTACAGTTAATCTGGTTGTTATTAATTATGCGT
The DNA here is from genome assembly GCA_949768715.1 of Dascillus cervinus. Classification (NCBI taxonomy): domain Eukaryota; kingdom Metazoa; phylum Arthropoda; class Insecta; order Coleoptera; family Dascillidae; genus Dascillus; species Dascillus cervinus. The sequence continues at coordinate 35,591,499 of OX458316.1, forward strand.
TTCTGTAAAGATGAAAATGAAAACTATTTTTTGAAAAGCATTTGTCTAATTTAATGAAACGATACAGTAGAATCTATTGAAAGTGGCCGCCCAAAAATTAAGTATTTGGGAGACTCGTTAATTTATTAATAATTAGCCAGAAAATGGAGACTCTTATTATGTTTTAAAATAAACAAATTTCAATTTTTTAACGACTTAAATTACCGAAATTTGTGACCCATTGATTGTAATTGAAGCTACAAGATGAAAAATTTCTCCTTTTCTATTTTACTTACAGTTAATCTGGTTGTTATTAATTATGCGTTTCTGTAAAGATGAAAATGAAAACTATTTTTTGAAAAGCATTTGTCTAATTTAATGAAACGATACAGTAGAATCTATTGAAAGTGGCCGCCCAAAAATTAAGTATTTGGGAGACTCGTTAATTTATTAATAATTAGCCAGAAAATGGAGACTCTTATTTAGTTTGAAAATAAATAAATTTCAATTTTTTAACGATTTAATTACTGAAATTTGTGACCCATTGGTTTTAATTGAAGCTACAAGATGGAAAAATTTCTCCTTTTCTATTTTACTTACAGTTAATTTGGTTATTATTAATTATGCGTTTCTGTAAAGATGAAAATAAAAACTTTTTTTTGAAAAGCATTTCTCTAATGTAAAAAACGATACAGTAGAATCTATTGAAAGTGGCCGCCCGAAAATTTAGTATTTCAGAGACTCATTAATTTATTAATAATTAGCCAGAAAATGGAGACTCTTATTATGTTTTAAAATAAACAAATTTCAATTTTTTAACGACTTAAATTACTGAAATTTGTGACCCATTGATTTTAATTGAAGATACAAGAAAAATTTCTCCTTTCCTATTTTACTTAAGGTTAATCAGGTTACTAATAATTATTCATTTCTGTAAAAGTGAAAATAAGAAAAATTTTCCTGTTCTTGAAAAATATTAAATTACAGTCAAGCTCAGTTATAATGAGTGTTACAACACCGAGTATGGGAAACCAAGTACGGAGGAATATTTAATTCTGAATCACTAATATACTAATACAATGTTTTTTTAAAAATGTTTTTAAATTTTTTTATTTTTTAAAAAAATTTTTTTTACAGTTAACCACAAAAATGAAGCTGAAAACGAAACAGTTGAAAATATGTTGAATAAATCTGATAGTCAATAAACTCATTAATATATGAGAAATACCTAGCGAATCAATGCATTCAAGCAAAAGTTTGTACAGTGGGGAGGGATGACAATTAAACGTCATATAACCTAAACAAACTTTGCGCAGTTGCTTCAAATTTTGTAATTTGAAATAAACAGTGCATTTTTATTATTGATGTGGCCAGTAAATTGCTCATTCGTGCTAATAAGTTTCAGTTGGGTGCCTAGGCAAAAATCACTATTGTTCATCTTTCGTTGTTTCATTTCCTACTTAATTTTTCAAGATGGCTTGTAACTATTGGATTTCAAAAAAAAACAAAGATGAACAATGATTATTTGGTTGCCTAGGCACCGAAGTTAAACTTATTATCACTAATGGACAATTTAGTGATTTAGTATTAAGTTTGAAACTGTAACTAGATTCGGGTGGTCACTTAACAAGGTTTTACTGTACACAACAAAATTAAATTATTTAAGAAACGAAGATAAAATCAATGTATAATTTTGAATGTGAAGTGTTGAGAGTTGAAAAAAAACGTTTATTTAAATTACACTAATTTGCAATGTCCCTAACCAGTAATTACAATGTCATGTCGAACCGCTTCCTTTGGAGAACAATCATTCACAAAAAAATTCCTTGCCTAATTAATTTTTCTGACAAGTCGACAGTGTATGGGAATGTGACATCAAAATTCCTTTGCCAACGATAGCGAATAACGGATTCGTAGCATTCCTGGCGATAAAATCTGTTTGTCAGCCTTTAGATAGCTTTTCCCGTAATAAGTTCAGATTTTGTTGATTAAATGGGGCAAGTTTTGCACCAATTTGGTCATGCAAGAAACGTTCTAACAGGGTCAGTAAGTAGCGAAAGAGACCATGCATGCATTAATCGTTGCGATTACAGTGGAACCCCGTTTTTTCCCGTTATTTACGTCTAATTCTTGCAGTCCCGTTTCATTTTAATGCAGATAATACCCGGTTTTACGTTTATTTTTCCCGCAATTTACGTTGGACATATTTAAAATGCAGTTACTAAATTGATCAAAATTAAAAATTCTATTTATTTTAGCACATTCGATTAAATCTATGGAAATCATTGAAATTAATATGTTTTGAGACATGTCTGCACTTTGCAAACTTTTGTGATCGTGATTAGGTGGAAATTTTTTTATTTCATTCGGTATTGATTTTCGAAAAAGTGAAAGAACACGTTTCGCTCGCGCGTAATTTTGATACACCACTTTGGCTACAATAATAAAAAATTGTGAATCAAATAAAACAAATGCCATACAATGTCGTCCTATGGCAAAAAAAACGCATGCACAAAAGAACTTCAAAGTACGAAGAAATTATAGTATTGCAAGAAACCTACAAACTCGAGAAATAAATTTACTCCAAATTAATTTGTATGATTTTTTAAGGTCCGGGAACTGCTAAGTAATGCACAATTCTTCCGCTCAGGGGGCACCAATTTTACCCCTTAAAATAAAAAATGTTTAGGCAACCAAAGAAGTATCCTAACTAATAAGGTTTGAAATTTAAGTATTGAACAGAAAAAGAACAAAAAAAAGAGTTGCGCGTTTTTCATACGCTCGTAACTTGATAAATATTATTTATATTATGGTCTGCGGCGATAACGACGGTAAACTCAGTCGGAAAAAAAATTAGTCTATACTTTTTTGCTAAATCTTTGCCAATTTTGTGTTTTCATAGATGTACCTGCTATAATTAATCCCGTAACAGGCTGCAAACACATTTTCAATTATGCAAAGAGTAATCTTTATCCCCATTTTTATACGTTCATAATTTGATAAATATTATTTATATTATTGTCTGCGGTGATAACGGCGGTAAAATCAGTCAATGCGATTGCTGCATTATTCACTGTTTTTTTTTTTGTAATTTTTTTGTGAATAGATGCTTCAAACAATTTTTCCTACGATGCTATTCGAAACTAATATATATTGTACAATTTAGTAGGCTCGAAAATGTTTCATATCCTTACGCGTGCGAACATGGATATTTTGCATTATCAAGTGTGTATTTTTATAAATTTTTAAAGTTTTATATCCTTACGTGTGCGAATATGGTTATATCCTAACAATTTGCACTATATCAAGTGTGCATTTTAATACAAATTATTCTATCCATGCCGTCAATCAAAAAGGTACAAATGTGACAGGACATCTGTGAGTAAAAGGACGAACTATTTGACTAAAATCTTATGGGAAAACAACTTTTCCCCGAAAATGTAAAATTTAGACATTTATCCAATTTGGTTTACGGAAACTATTTCTTAGCTGCTAAAAGAACATTTTTATGTAATTTGTTGACGATGTTGTATTCGGAAAGCAATAAAAAACGCGATCAAATAATACTGTATTTCGTACCACAACTTTTAGATTTTTTTTCAAAGATATTCACCATGTTATCATAAAATAAACATGTCATATTATAGTACTATATGTTTAGTATAAGTACCCCGAAGGAATTTCTACAATATAACTTACTTCTTGAGCTGAACTGAGTCTACTGGCACACTAAATTTTCAAAAAAATATTGTTGCCAATTTTGTTCTTCTTAAGTTATCAACTTTCTCGCAATAAAAAAAATATTTTCTTACAGGGCGATATATTCTCTATAAGTGATGTAAAGTGCATTGCAAAATATTTCGTAACTCTAAAGATTTCAGTAAAAACCCTCACTACTACATTTTTGCGGGAATTGCACTTTCGGAGGTAATTTTTGAAAACTAGGCACTTCTTCGCCAAAGCAAATATATCATTAGATGCGGCAACATTATGTTTACAACTGTTGCTTCGCAAATTATATATTGATAAGTACTTTCTAAGCGATAGTGAGTTTCTTAAAACTCTGCATTTTTTGAGGTTGGGTTCCCCAGCCTTAAAGAAAAATTTTCATTGCCCTTAATTTACATTTTTTTTTGTCGGTCCTTTCAAAAACGTAAAAACGGGGTTTCACTGTATTTTCGGCGAACTTGACGTTACTTACGGGGATGGATGCAGTTCAGGACGACCGATCGGAACAGAGCCATGACGAAATCCAAAACTAACAGGACGCAATCTCCAATCGCGAAAAATCTCGCCGGGTTGTAGAGATTAACCACCGCTTTATCGACCATTTATTGGAGATTAAACACAAATCGCGTTGTAGTGCTGTTATCAGCGTTTAACAACTAATTAGGGACGGCTTTGATCGACCCGATAAAAAATAGTTTTATTGCTGGCGCAGTTGCGACGATAATTCGGTACTTCGCAATTTTTAATAAGTTGCACTTTCCCACAAATTTGCGTTTCATTTAAATGGCAACATTTTCAAGGATTTATTTATATGCCTGTTCGTTTGCACGCTTGAATGTTTTCGTTTCGATAATTTTCAATCGTTTTTCAAACACACTTTGAATGCTAATTGTGGCAATTAAAAGACGATTTAATGAGCTCAATTTTGTGACAAAAAATTAAATTAAAAACAATCAGCAGCACAACGTAATTCCAGCGTAAATAAAATTTCTTGTGAGTTTTAGAGCCCGAATTATTTTGCAAAAAAATCGCTCGATTTGAACGAAAAAAATCTTACCTGAAACTTCCTTTGCCATTTTTTGCGGTTGTTGTACCAAACCAAACAAATTACTCTGATCAAATCACTGTACCGCACTTAATATTAAAGATCGTGAACGTTATCTGAGCGACAATAAATCAGTTTGAGTGTTGTTTTTATTTTTCTTTTAAAGGGGGAGATTTGAATGTCGGTCACTGGCGGTATGGAATGAATGGTCTGAACTTCGCGAAACAGTTATATATAGGTAGGTTCCTATGCTCTTTTATATTCGTTGGCTGCACCACGGGCAGGTTGAGAATGGATATTTCATGCATTTATACATTGATATTTGAGCGGAACACCGATGACCGGCGTCATTCATCAAGAAAAGGGAGGGACGAAACGTTTTTCGTTAGAAACGCCACACTCGAGATAATGCAAGAAATCTGTTGTGATTGTGATAATAAATTGTTAATATCTAAAAGGAGCGAGTGCTTGAAGATAGGGAGAAAATGTGTGTTGCAAAATGTTTGTTTTTTAATCGAATTCTTTTCGCTGCAAGTTCTCATCATTCTGATATGCACAGAAAGCGTGACGATGCATACAAAAGAGATTGAGTGCGCACTATCGCTTTAAATAGCGTGTTAATAACGATAACTAGCGTCCATTAATCTTTTAGTTACGGCCAAAAAACGATTAAATGGTCGTCTGTTTCATCGGCCAAAATTTTCTACCTACAACCACGTATGGAAGTATTAAATTAATAATTAGTGGAAGACATCTTTGAAAGCTCTCCAAACCGTGAAATGGTCTAAAACCAGTGTTCTTTTTGTCATGGAACGCTTGGGAACGGCGCTCCACCACCTGTTTTCGACGATTTTTATTTTTTAATAGCTATTGATTTAAATAAAATCGCCTTTAGCGTTCCACCACATTTTTTCTACAATGTAATGTTCTTCTACAATTTTATTTGGGTATCTCTTAATAACAATTACTTTGCAACCGACCTCACGATACTGAATTTACCCCAAAAACTTTAAAAGCTTTCCGAACAAGCTGATGACTATTGTTATGCCTTCCTAGAGTCTATTCTGACATTTCCTAATGGTAATTAATTTTGTCATAACAGTAATCTGATGATATTGAATTTATTGTGTTTCCCCAAAACTTAAAAATTATCTCAAATAACTCCAACAACTTCAGAAGCTCTTCAAATAAGCTGATAGATTAAAAACTATTATGTAATGCTCTCCTAGAATCTATGACATTTCCTAATGGTAATTCAATTTGTCATAACGGTAATTTGACGACATTGGTTTTATTTTTTTTTACCAAAACTTAAAAATTATCTCAAATTTCTCCAACAAGTTCAAAAGCTTTCCAAACAATGTGATAGTTTAAAAAGTATTATGTAATGTCATTCTAGGTCCTATTCTGACATTTCCTAATGGTAATTCACTTTGTCTTAACAGTAATCTGACGATTTTGAATTTATTGTGTTTTCCCAAAACTTAAAGATTATCTCAAATTACTCCAACAACTTCAGAAGCCCTCCTAGAATCTATTAAAGCATTTCCTAATGGTAATTCACTTTGTCTTAACAGTAATCTGACGATTTTGAATTTATTGTGTTTTCCCAAAACTTAAAAATTATCTCAAATAACTCCAACAACTTCAGAAGCTCTCCAAATAAGCTGATAGATTAAAAACTATTATGTAATGCTCTCCTAGAATCTATTATGACATTTCCTAATGGTAATTCAATTTGTCATAACGGTAATTTGACGACATTGGTTTTATTTTTTTTTACCAAAACTTAAAAATTATCTCAAATTTCTCCAACAAGTTCGAAAGCTTTCCAAACAATGTGATAGTTTAAAAAGTATTATGTAATGTCATTCTAGGTCCTATTCTGACATTTCCTAATGGTAATTCACTTTGTCTTAACAGTAATCTGACGATTTTGAATTTATTGTGTTTTCCCAAAACTTAAAGATTATCTCAAATTACTCCAACAACTTCAGAAGCCCTCCTAGAATCTATTAAAGCATTTCTTAATGGTAATTCAATTTGTCATAACGGTAATCTGACAATATTGACTTTATTTTCTTTCCCCAAAACTTAAAAGTTATGTCAAATTTCTCCAACAACTTCAAAAGCTCTCCAAACAAGGTGATAGTTTAAAAGGTATTATGTAATGTTATTCTAGGTCCTATTCTGACATTTCCTAATGGTAATTCACTTTGTCTTAACAGTAATCTGACGATTTTGAATTTATTGTGTTTTCCCAAAACTTAAAGATTATCTCAAATTACTCCAACCACTTCAGAAGCTCTCCAAATAAGCTGATAGATTAAAAACTATTATGTAATGCCCTCCTAGAATCTATTATGACAATTTCTTAATGGTAATTCACTTTGTCATAACGGTAATTTGACGATATTGGCTTTATTTTCTTTCCCCAAAACTTAAAAATTATCTGAAATTTCTCCAACAACTTCAAAAGCTCTCCAAACAAGGTGATAGTTTAAAAAGTATTATGTAATGTTATTCTAGGTCCTATTCTGACATTTCTTAATGGTAATTCACTTTGTCATAACAGTAATCTGACATTATTGACTTTATTTTGTTTCCCCATAACTTAAAGATTATCTCAAATTACTCCAACCACTTCAGAAGCTCTCCAAATAAGCTGATAGATTAAAAACTATTATGTAATGCCCTCCTAGAATCTATTATGACAATTTCTTAATGGTAATTCACTTTGTCATAACGGTAATTTGACGATATTGGCTTTATTTTCTTTCCCCAAAACTTAAAAATTATCTGAAATTTCTCCAACAACTTCAAAAGCTCTCCAAACAAGGTGATAGTTTAAAAAGTATTATGTAATGTTATTCTAGGTCCTATTCTGACATTTCTTAATGGTAATTCACTTTGTCATAACAGTAATCTGACATTATTGACTTTATTTTGTTTCCCCATAACTTAAAGATTATCTCAAATTACTCCAACCACTTCAGAAGCTCTCCAAATAAGCTGATAGATTAAAAACTATTATGTAACGCCCTTCTAGAATCTATTATGACAATTTCTTAATGGTAATTCAATCTGTCATAACGGTAATTTGACGATATTGGTTTTATTTTCTTTCCACAAAATTTAAAAGTTATCTCAAATTTCTCCAACAACTTCAAAAGCTCTCGAAACAAGGTGATAGTTTAAAAAGTATTATGTAATGTTATTCTAGGTGTTATTTTGACATTTCTTAATGGTAATTCACTTTGCCAGAACAGTAATCTGTCAATATTGACTTTATTCTGTTTCCCTATAACTTAAAGATTATCTCAAATTACTCCAACAACTTCAGAAGCTCTCCAAATAAGCTGATAGATTAAAAGCTATTATGTAATGCCCTCCTAGAATCTATTAAGGCATTTCTTAATGGTAATTCAATTTGTCATAACAGTAATGTGACGATATTGACTTTATTCTGTTTCCCCATAACTTAAAGATTATCCCAAATTACTCCAACAACTTCAAAAGCTTTCGAAACAATGCGACGACGGAAAACTATTTTAAAACCAAATCAAATTTTACTTGAATTAGCCTTGAAACGATTGTTATGCCAAAGTACGAGGGCAATTAAAACCTGATTAATTAATTTTCTCCTTTGAACGAGGAAGCAGCACGGCGACATTGTGTTAGAACTTGAAGAAATGGTTGGCTAACTTTGCATATATCCGGTGTTGATTTGTTTGGGAAGATATTTGTGACATTACGGTTACTAACAACGTGTTTTATGTGAATTCATATTTGTTTGACCTTTGTTCGGGTCGCGGATGCCTATAAAATAATGATCATTTCCACTTTGCGGGGTCAAGTGTTGACGGTAATGGGATAAATAAACAATTAAGTAATCTTATTAAGTAATTTGTTGAATTAATTTAAACACAGGAAAATGATGCATTCAATGGTAAACTTAATGTTGTCTATAAGGTAACAAATTTGCAACAAATAGAATTGTTTAGAGAGATGTAAATCTATTTTCCCGTAACTTGCGAATGGTGTTAACTCAAATAATAAATAACGAGGAGAGAAAAATATTGTTTGAGATGAGCTCTATTATTAAGGAAATGAGTGATAATTGAATTAGAGATTTACCTGTTTATTACTTATTGTTTACAGCATTTATGAGTTCACTATTGGCATTTTTTGAAAACGTTTGCAACAAGAATTAAATTAAATAAAATCGAAAGGATGCGACGAAAGTGAAAATCGATCTCGAAACACAATTATTTGTTGTAAAGGTTCTGATTCAGGTGAAGAACCCACAGAGCGGTAAATTATACAAGAAATGTGCGATTCAAACAAATTGTAAGACTTGTTTTTACAACCTCTAAACTGAGTAATTTCGTTGCGAAACATTAACCGAAATAAAAGGAACAATTAAATTATCGATTTAATGAGAAAATGAAACACGGACTCACATCAATAAAATGTATAACTCTATAATTTGCATTTTTTATTATTCAGGTTGCATCAAAAGGTTACTCATTGATGCATAATGTTTGATATTAGCAGCATATGATTTATTAGCGAATATGTGCTTGTTATAAACAGGATGAGAAACGCCTTCGTTTATAAATTACCGTCTTTCTAATTCAAATTTAATCTTTCTGTAACTTATTTACATTTCTTTTACATTTACGGCGAATGACCTATTTTTCACTGTGCCATCAAAGCTTTACTGTGCCGTCTCGGCCGAAGGTCAACTAAAACCCCAACATTATTTTACCTCAACAGAAATTGATTAAGTTAAGGCCCTAAAGATTGTTGACAAATGCAATTTGCTTTTATTGCTTTAGTGTACGCCTAAATACAGGCAACACCTCAGACTTTTTTATAATCCAGATATCACTTTAATTACGATAAAGTTCAGTGGATAATAGGTCTATGTGTGACAATGAAAACGGCTTTCGAGTGGTTGTATTCCAATATACCTGTTCAACAGATGCGAAAATTTTTGTATCTTCAATCAATTTAGAACAATATAATTTAAAATAAAATAATAATATGCAAAAGGAATTTGTTAAGTGTAACAATTTTATTTACTTATTGTTTGTAAAGAAGTTTTGTTATTACTACTTGTTACTCTGCAATGTCTTAATTTACTCCAAAACAGGTTAGTATGTTGATTCTAAGCCTCCTAGGTTTAAAATTTTTAATTATTTATTTATTTCTTTTAATTATTTTTTTGAATCATATTTAACCAATCTTATTGAGTCATTTAGGTTGTAACGAACATCACAATTAAAGATGCAAGTTCATGTGAAGCCTTGACAGCCAGAGGGTCCATTACCAAGGGGAGTCAAGGGATGCCTTCTTCACAATTCAATCTAAGATGATCAAAGAGGGAGAGAGTGATAGAGAGTGTGAATGATAGGTAAAGGAGGAAGAAGATGAAATGAGTAAAAGTGTGTGTGAAAGCAAACTAATAAGAGGCAATTTTTGATGATAGAGGGAGAGAGTGATAGAGAGTGAGAATGATAGGTAAAAGGGAAAGAAAACGAAAGGTGAAAAAGTGTGAGTGAAAGCTTACCAAAAGATGTGATCTAATGATAAGATGTAAATGGAACTAAACAGTCACTCATCTCGAAGTAATACTTGACGTAATGTTAATGTGGTTCCCGTGGTGAGGAAGACGTATGGGGGAGGAAGTTAGTAGTCCTCTTAGTAGTAGTAGTAGTAGTCCTCTTAAAAAAAAAAAAAAAGTATGTTGATTCCGGGTATTTTTTTCAACGTAATTTATATTTATATCGTAAATCGTTGTTAAAAATTGATTTTTAGGAATTTCAAATTGTATTAATGACATATCCGAAATATCATCTATTTCCATAATCAGAATTTTTATTTTGAAATGCCTGCGTTCTTTTAATAATTTTGGGGTTACTGTATTTTTTGTCAATTTGTTACGATATGCGAACAAACAGATAATGTAATGCAGCTGACTGTATTTTAAAGTTTAGTCCAAATAACCTGTTGTATAAAGGTTGTATTGTCGAACGTCATAAAATTTTATTCCTTATTCTAGAAAATTCTGTTCAGAACTCGGAACAGATGTTAAATTTCGTATTCGAAAGGACTAATATTTATTAATAAATTAAAACACAATGAGTATAAGATTAACTAATTAAGGCACAGTTTTTGTTTACAGAAAATTGGACCGCGTTATGCACGACTTAAAAAATGAATAAGATTAATGGTTCTTTTTAAAACCAGGTTTTAGGAATTTTAATAAATAAAATTTCATAAAATCAAGGATAAAAGGTCGTATCTGACTCGCACACAAAGCTGTTATGAACTCAGTATTTCGACAGTATTTGCAAACATTCATCCTCGTTTTATTATCTGCTGGTTAAATAATATAGTATTAAAAGAATAAAAAATACGTTTGTTTAAAAAAATTCCTTTGAGTGTAATAACAGCTTGTTTTCTCAGTTTTCCAGAATGATGCGGCAAAACTTGTTAATTTTGATCCGACTCAAGTTATTCATTTATCAGAGTGTTTCTAGGAATTTTAAAAATGGAAATAAATCAGTAAATTTTGGCTTGGAATGGATCCGAAATTGGTTGGTTAAAATTGTGCTAATAACACAATATTTATGTGTCTACGTAATCAGACCGAGATATAATTACAATGTGTAACGAAATCTTTAGGTACATTAAATAAAAAAATCGAAATTAAATTATCGACGATTTTGGGACCTGTTTAATGCCAAGGGGCGTATTGCACATTAGTGTAAATGTGCTCGAGAATGCATTTAATACGAAATCTGTTTGCACTGTATTTTATGGCTCATTTGCACGAAATGTGTAATAAAATTTATTAGGTGCCAATTCGCCGGTCTAAAAAATAGGCAATTAGCTTAGTCACTGGTTCCCAAATCTTTAAAATCTCGGATTAAGAAAAACGCGCGTGGCGAAATTGCAATTACACTTCCAGATTTGCCCGGCAATAAATAAATTTTTATGCTTTTATGTATTTATGCGTTTAAATAGAATAAATATCCCACCAGGAGACGTAACTACTTCACAACGTTATCTGATCCACAATTTGTTTGCAATTGCGATAAAACCTGTTTACCTTATCTCTACTGTCTCCTTAAGTCTATAGGCCGTGTAACCACTGAGCATATTTGCTCTGCCGCCTATCTGCTACTAAATTTAATTTCACAATGCGAGATTTTCAAAAGGACAGCTTAAAAGTCAACCGACTTCCGGTGAATCGATCCGGCCACTTAATGTCACGACCCACTTCTGGTCGGTTCTTGTAACGGAGGCTCATTTTTCTTCGAGATAAAAATTGTAAATTTCGTAAGGCGATCGGACATTTGAAGAGACGAGAAAAAATGTTCCATTTAAGTGGCGACGTTGGAAAGGTAAATTTAACCAGTTTTGAAACTGCAGAGATGCTTTGCAGGCAATATTAGATCAATTATAACGTGTTTTTACTTCAAGAAGTGTATGAAAGTTCAGTACAGTTGCAGTACAAACATTTGGCTTAGTGAAAGGTTGGCCGTTTTTGTAATCCTGATATTTTGTGTTTTTACAATGGCGCAATGGAGGAAAACCGATGCAATTACTATTACAAAAATGTTGCCATTTGCTTTTGCATCCAATCCTATCAGTTTTCACCTCTCTTCAACTAAACAAGGTCCCACACAATCACTTGTTGATTTGATTTGATTTTGGTTAAGGTGCGGAAATTTAATTCTTTAGTTTTATTATAATTCATTCCTCTTCTACCATAAGGTGAAGAGATTTTACTTTTTTCCCTGTTTTTCATCCAGTATTTTCCTCCAATCCACGTTTTCCCCTTTTGCTTCTTGTTTCGGTATTGCGTTCTCTTCTTCCTTTATCTTCTAATAAAAACAAAGTACTAAGGGAAGTGTGTCTGAGATGGCACAAAAGGTTAAGAAGGCACAGCAGTCCCCTGAACGATATGCAACCATTATTGTACTTTACTTTGTTGACTGAGAGGCCACTAAGATTTTCAATATATGTAAAACGCGATTCGATTTTAAGCCTTCATTTTTAATTTTGAAAAGGAGGTCGATACTTCATCTTACAGAGAATACCAATCTACTTAATTAAATAATCATAATTAACCAAGTTATTAATTAAAACATCAAATTCCAAAATTCGTTTTTTTTGCCTTCAATTATCAAAATTTTTGATTAGATTAGACTTTTTTATTTTGAGCTGACGCCTAGCTGTTTTAAACAACGCAATCGTTTTTGATTTTTTAAATGTTCTTTAGATCAAGAACCGAAATTGAAACAGCTGTTTTTTGCCGATTTCCGAGCTAAGTCAAAAAGATTTACAACGTCGCAGCAGGTGATTGTGGTTTCCCAGCAGGGATACTTTAACCGCAATAATATCCGAACTTTTAAAGCCAGGTTTCGTTTTCAAGCAGAATATTTGAAATAGTTTATAGTAAAAAGACTTTTTAAAAAACAAGCTTTTAATAAGGCGTAGTAAAAATTTGAAACTAATTTTGATATTGACCTAAAGGATTAAAAATAAAAGCGTACATTTTAATAAGAGCTTGTTTTATTGAAGTTATTTTACTATAAATTATTTTTAGTTTTGGAGAATTTTAATCTTAATTATTCAACTCTAAGGTCATTAATTTTAAAAATCGCTCGTGAAGGCCCCTTTAAATAAACGAATGAGAATAAGCTTAAATTATAATTTCTTTCCAAAAAAATTGTTTGGTTTTTTTATCCCACATTAATTAAAAAAGTAATCTGTAGTGGTAATAACTTATAATAAGCTAAAACTGAAATTTTCTGTAAAAAAACACTACGCTTTAAGGGTTTATGTCAAAAAAATGTGAAATTGAATTTAAAAATTAAGCTTAAATTGTAATTTTCCAATTAATTAAGCTGTAGGGTTAACGACTTATAATATTATTGTTAATGGGATCTAATTTTTGGCTTTTTAGTAAGAAATAGATTTTACGCCAACTTAATTTTTTGTAGGTAGATAGATCATTATACGTTAGATGGAAAGATAATTTCCAAAATATCAATTTGGCGCTTGGTCAATCCATATTGATATGTCCATTAGGCTTCTACTCTACGCAAGATCAAATGGCTTGGTTTTGCCACATCATTCTGAAAAACTGAAAAAACAAGCTGTTATTACACTCAAAGGATTTTTTTTTTAAACAAACGGATTTTTAATTCTTTTAATACTATATTATTTAACCAGCAGATAATAAAACGAAGATGAATGTTTGCAAATACTGTCGAAATACTGAGTTCATAACAGCTTTATGTGCGAGTCAGATACAACCTTTTATCCTTGACTTTATGAAATTTTATTTATTAAAATTCCTAAAACTTAGATCTTAAAATAACCATTAATTTTATTATTTTTTTAAGCGAACTATTTATCCACTAAAGTCAATCTATATTGATATGTCCATTAGGCTTTTACACTACGCCAGATCCTCTTCAATTTTGGCCCATGGTGCTGAACGACCAGTTTTGAGTTTCTAGCGCAGAGTCAGGGTTGTTGTCTAGATTTTGGTGCTTGCTGTATTTCAAATTCACCGCCTAGGGGGGCATCAATTCGAGCGAACGATAAGTCGTTATTTCTGAAGTAGGATGCTGTTCGAATAAGAATAGCTTGCGTGTACGATCATCTGGAAACGTATTACATTACGATTGTGAGTAAACTTACTTAAATTTAATGATTTTATTGTCGACAAGCTTTTAGAATATTTTATTAGCTTGATAAAAAATGCGCAAGTACAATTAACAATAAGCATCTAATTATGCAGTGTTTTTTAAAAGCAGTGGCATTTTCCCTAGTTTTCCTCGTTTCTGAGCCACAAGTCATATCAAGAAGTTCACTGAAATTAAAGGCAATAACTGCACCACTTGAAATTAAATTTGATCAAAATCGAAAATTGAACTTTGCTTGGCGCAGTGAGGTTTTGGCCATTCAAATCTCGACTTGTTTTTAATTTCGTGCGATTGTTATGTGGCACTTGATGTAATCGCTGCAATATTTATGTATTTTAATCGATAATTATCTGAATCGCAGCATCGTTTAATTATTTTTAATTTAATTTAAGTGCCGCCTGTTTTTAATAAATCGATTTTATCAACTTTTTTATTGCGCCTGATTTTTAACTGCGTTTCGAATCCCATGTTTGAATTTAGGGCGAAAATTTTGCCCATCGTTCCATTTTAATGTAACATAATTGCCACATCCGTTTTAGATATCTGACTGTGTATATTTGGTTAGCCACGGTTAACAACGAAAAAACAGAGCAATAATTTACCTTATAACATATCTCGGAATGACCTTTAACTATTTTTAACAATAACCGCGCATTTTTTCTTTTAATTGCAGCCACGGGAAATTTCCAAACAAATTATTTTCTAAGAACTTTGCACGCAGCGGTAATTTGTTTATTCCTGCGTCCATCATATTTGCAGTCTTGTTTTCTGCTCAATTATAAGCGCGAAAAATTTCATTAAAAATCCGATTTGCATAAATGAATGATGGCGCTTTTTTATTGCTCATCAAAAAAATATTATTTTTGGCGATTAATTATCAAAAAGTCTCGAGTGGAAAAGTCCACGTTTTTATGCTATTGGACTTTAATATTTAATAAATTAATAAAAAAAATAATCCTCTTAACAGGAAACTTGTGTCGATTGGTCGATAAGATTTTTTAATTCGCATAAATAAAATTTAATTAAAATTCAGTTCGCATAAACTTTGTTACAAAAGAAACTAATTGACGGTCAAAGTGACATTGTCTGATGCAATCGTCTCAGAACACGCAATGCATTTAAAAAGCGCAGGTTTTCCAAGAAAAACGACATCATGTTTGCGCCTGAATTGCAACGAATCTTCAACATTTTGCGCCGAGGCGGTTATCAGGTGTATCAGAAAATTTATGTTGGTGCAAGTTGGCGCCAACGTTATTTTGTATTCTCATGAGGCGCATCTGACGCAATTAGTTTTTCGGGAAGCGTTCAATAAATCTGATTAAATTCCTGTGATAAAACACACTAAAAAAGGAGTTTTTAATTTTTAAATAATCATTTAAACTAAGTTGGCAATTTTATAAATATATATATCGTTTGATTCAATTTAATTTTAACATCAATTGCAATTTCCGGGCCGCTTATGACATCATTATGCCATCTTATCCTTATATTTTCAAAGTCTTATCATAAGATTCCACCTCAAACACTATTTCCTATTATTTTAACTTGAAATGTTCAGGTTTAGATAAAAGCGACGATCAAAGTAAAGAAACACAAATCTGCAGTTGCTGAGTGCTCTGCGTCAATATAAACACTTGCATTTAAATGATTCTAGTGTTATGAATCCTTGATTACCGCCAATAAATTCATTTGTTTAGTTTTATATAAAGTTGGCAATTTTATAAATATATATATCGTTTGATTCAATTTAATTTTAACATCAATTGCAATTTCCGGGCCGCTTATGACATCATTATGCCATCTTATCCTTATATTTTCAAAGTCTTATCATAAGATTCCACCTCAAACACTATTTCCTATTATTTTAACTTGAAATGTTCAGGTTTAGATAAAAGCGACGATCAAAGTAAAGAAACACAAATCTGCAGCTGCTGAGTGCTCTGCGTCAATATAAACACTTGCATTTAAAGGGTTCTAGTGTTATGAATCCTTGATTACCGCCAATAAATTCATTTGTTTAGTTTTATATAAAGTTGGCAATTTTATAAATATATATATCGTTTGATTCAATTTAATTTTAACATCAATTGCAATTTCCGGGCCGCTTATGACATCATTATGCCATCTTATCCTTATATTTTCAAAGTCTTATCATAAGATTCCACCTCAAACTTAATTTCCTATTATTTTAACTTGAAATGTTCAGGTTTAGATAAAAGCGACGATCAAAGTGAAGAAATACAAATCTGCAGCTGCTGAGTGCTCTGCGTCAATATAAACACTTGCATTTAAATGATTCTAGTGTTATGAATCCTTGATTACCGCCAATAAATTTATTTGTTTAGTTTTATATAAAATTGGAAATTTGATAAAAATATATATCGTTTGATTCAATTTAATTTTAACATCAATTGCAATTTCCGGACTACTTATTGCATTATAGTATGCCATCTTATCCTTATATTTGCAAAGTCTTATCATAAGATTCCACCTCAAACACAATTTCCTATTTTTTTAACTTGAAATGTTCAGGTTTAGATAAAAGCGACGATCAAAGTAAAGAAACACAAATCTGCAGTTGCTGAGTGCTCTGCGTCAATATAAACACTTGCATTTAAAGGGTTCTAGTGTTATGAATCCTTGATTACCGCCAATAAATTTATTTGTTTAGTTTTATATAAAATTGGAAATTTGATAAAAATATATATCGTTTGATTCAATTTAATTTTAACATCAATTGCAATTTCCGGACTACTTATTGCATTATAGTATGCCATCTTATCCTTATATTTGCAAAGTCTTATCATAAGATTCCACCTCAAACACAATTTCCTATTTTTTTAACTTGAAATGTTCAGGTTTAGATAAAAGCGACGATCAAAGTAAAGAAACACAAATCTGCAGTTGCTGAGTGCTCTGCGTCAATATAAACACTTGCATTTAAAGGGTTCTAGTGTTATGAATCCTTGATTACCGCCAATAAATTTATTTGTTTAGTTTTATATAAAATTGGAAATTTGATAAAAATATATATCGTTTGATTCAATTTAATTTTAACATCAATTGCAATTTCCGGACTACTTATTGCATTATAGTATGCCATCTTATCCTTATATTTGCAAAGTCTTATCATAAGATTCCACCTCAAACTTAATTTCCTATTATTTTAACTTGAAATGTTCAGGTTTAGATAAAAGCGACGATCAAAGTGAAGAAATACAAATCTGCAGCTGCTGAGTGCTCTGCGTCAATATAAACACTTGCATTTAAATGATTCTAGTGTTATGAATCCTTGATTACCGCCAATAAATTTATTTGTTTAGTTTTATATAAAATTGGAAATTTGATAAAAATATATATCGTTTGATTCAATTTAATTTTAACATCAATTGCAATTTCCGGACTACTTATTGCATTATAGTATGCCATCTTATCCTTATATTTGCAAAGTCTTATCATAAGATTCCACCTCAAACTTAATTTCCTATTATTTTAACTTGAAATGTTCAGGTTTAGATAAAAGCGACGATCAAAGTGAAGAAATACAAATCTGCAGCTGCTGAGTGCTCTGCGTCAATATAAACACTTGCATTTAAAGGGTTCTAGTGTTATGAATCCTTGATTACCGCCAATAAATTTATTTGTTTAGTTTTATATAAAATTGGAAATTTGATAAAAATATATATCGTTTGATTCAATTTAATTTTAACATCAATTGCAATTTCCGGACTACTTATTGCATTATAGTATGCCATCTTATCCTTATATTTGCAAAGTCTTATCATAAGATTCCACCTCAAACTTAATTTCCTATTATTTTAACTTGAAATGTTCAGGTTTAGATAAAAGCGACGATCAAAGTGAAGAAATACAAATCTGCAGCTGCTGAGTGCTCTGCGTCAATATAAACACTTGCATTTAAAGGGTTCTAGTGTTATGAATCCTTGATTACCGCCAATAAATTTATTTGTTTAGTTTTATATAAAA
Organism: Dascillus cervinus; assembly: GCA_949768715.1. NCBI lineage: Eukaryota > Metazoa > Arthropoda > Insecta > Coleoptera > Dascillidae > Dascillus > Dascillus cervinus. Next base: position 35,609,970 of record OX458316.1, read on the forward strand.
TTGGAAATTTGATAAAAATATATATCGTTTGATTCAATTTAATTTTAACATCAATTGCAATTTCCGGACTACTTATTGCATTATAGTATGCCATCTTATCCTTATATTTGCAAAGTCTTATCATAAGATTCCACCTCAAACACAATTTCCTATTTTTTTAACTTGAAATGTTCAGGTTTAGATAAAAGCGACGATCAAAGTAAAGAAACACAAATCTGCAGTTGCTGAGTGCTCTGCGTCAATATAAACACTTGCATTTAAAGGGTTCTAGTGTTATGAATCCTTGATTACCGCCAATAAATTTATTTGTTTAGTTTTATATAAAATTGGAAATTTGATAAAAATATATATCGTTTGATTCAATTTAATTTTAACATCAATTGCAATTTCCGGACTACTTATTGCATTATAGTATGCCATCTTATCCTTATATTTGCAAAGTCTTATCATAAGATTCCACCTCAAACACAATTTCCTATTTTTTTAACTTGAAATGTTCAGGTTTAGATAAAAGCGACGATCAAAGTAAAGAAACACAAATCTGCAGTTGCTGAGTGCTCTGCGTCAATATAAACACTTGCATTTAAAGGGTTCTAGTGTTATGAATCCTTGATTACCGCCAATAAATTTATTTGTTTAGTTTTATATAAAATTGGAAATTTGATAAAAATATATATCGTTTGATTCAATTTAATTTTAACATCAATTGCAATTTCCGGACTACTTATTGCATTATAGTATGCCATCTTATCCTTATATTTGCAAAGTCTTATCATAAGATTCCACCTCAAACACAATTTCCTATTTTTTTAACTTGAAATGTTCAGGTTTAGATAAAAGCGACGATCAAAGTAAAGAAACACAAATCTGCAGTTGCTGAGTGCTCTGCGTCAATATAAACACTTGCATTTAAAGGGTTCTAGTGTTATGAATCCTTGATTACCGCCAATAAATTTATTTGTTTAGTTTTATATAAAATTGGAAATTTGATAAAAATATATATCGTTTGATTCAATTTAATTTTAACATCAATTGCAATTTCCGGACTACTTATTGCATTATAGTATGCCATCTTATCCTTATATTTGCAAAGTCTTATCATAAGATTCCACCTCAAACACAATTTCCTATTTTTTTAACTTGAAATGTTCAGGTTTAGATAAAAGCGACGATCAAAGTAAAGAAACACAAATCTGCAGTTGCTGAGTGCTCTGCGTCAATATAAACACTTGCATTTAAAGGGTTCTAGTGTTATGAATCCTTGATTACCGCCAATAAATTTATTTGTTTAGTTTTATATAAAATTGGAAATTTGATAAAAATATATATCGTTTGATTCAATTTAATTTTAACATCAATTGCAATTTCCGGACTACTTATTGCATTATAGTATGCCATCTTATCCTTATATTTGCAAAGTCTTATCATAAGATTCCACCTCAAACACAATTTCCTATTTTTTTAACTTGAAATGTTCAGGTTTAGATAAAAGCGACGATCAAAGTAAAGAAACACAAATCTGCAGTTGCTGAGTGCTCTGCGTCAATATAAACACTTGCATTTAAAGGGTTCTAGTGTTATGAATCCTTGATTACCGCCAATAAATTCATTTGTTTAGTTTTATATAAAGTTGGCAATTTTATAAATATATATATCGTTTGATTCAATTTAATTTTAACATCAATTGCAATTTCCGGGCCGCTTATGACATCATTATGCCATCTTATCCTTATATTTTCAAAGTCTTATCATAAGATTCCACCTCAAACACTATTTCCTATTATTTTAACTTGAAATGTTCAGGTTTAGATAAAAGCGACGATCAAAGTAAAGAAACACAAATCTGCAGTTGCTGAGTGCTCTGCGTCAATATAAACACTTGCATTTAAATGATTCTAGTGTTATGAATCCTTGATTACCGCCAATAAATTCATTTGTTTAGTTTTATATAAAGTTGGCAATTTTATAAATATATATATCGTTTGATTCAATTTAATTTTAACATCAATTGCAATTTCCGGGCCGCTTATGACATCATTATGCCATCTTATCCTTATATTTTCAAAGTCTTATCATAAGATTCCACCTCAAACACTATTTCCTATTATTTTAACTTGAAATGTTCAGGTTTAGATAAAAGCGACGATCAAAGTAAAGAAACACAAATCTGCAGTTGCTGAGTGCTCTGCGTCAATATAAACACTTGCATTTAAATGATTCTAGTGTTATGAATCCTTGATTACCGCCAATAAATTCATTTGTTTAGTTTTATATAAAGTTGGCAATTTTATAAATATATATATCGTTTGATTCAATTTAATTTTAACATCAATTGCAATTTCCGGGCCGCTTATGACATCATTATGCCATCTTATCCTTATATTTTCAAAGTCTTATCATAAGATTCCACCTCAAACACTATTTCCTATTATTTTAACTTGAAATGTTCAGGTTTAGATAAAAGCGACGATCAAAGTAAAGAAACACAAATCTGCAGTTGCTGAGTGCTCTGCGTCAATATAAACACTTGCATTTAAAGGGTTCTAGTGTTATGAATCCTTGATTACCGCCAATAAATTCATTTGTTTAGTTTTATATAAAGTTGGCAATTTTATAAATATATATATCGTTTGATTCAATTTAATTTTAACATCAATTGCAATTTCCGGGCCGCTTATGACATCATTATGCCATCTTATCCTTATATTTTCAAAGTCTTATCATAAGATTCCACCTCAAACACTATTTCCTATTATTTTAACTTGAAATGTTCAGGTTTAGATAAAAGCGACGATCAAAGTAAAGAAACACAAATCTGCAGTTGCTGAGTGCTCTGCGTCAATATAAACACTTGCATTTAAATGATTCTAGTGTTATGAATCCTTGATTACCGCCAATAAATTCATTTGTTTAGTTTTATATAAAGTTGGCAATTTTATAAATATATATATCGTTTGATTCAATTTAATTTTAACATCAATTGCAATTTCCGGGCCGCTTATGACATCATTATGCCATCTTATCCTTATATTTTCAAAGTCTTATCATAAGATTCCACCTCAAACACTATTTCCTATTATTTTAACTTGAAATGTTCAGGTTTAGATAAAAGCGACGATCAAAGTAAAGAAACACAAATCTGCAGTTGCTGAGTGCTCTGCGTCAATATAAACACTTGCATTTAAATGATTCTAGTGTTATGAATCCTTGATTACCGCCAATAAATTCATTTGTTTAGTTTTATATAAAGTTGGCAATTTTATAAATATATATATCGTTTGATTCAATTTAATTTTAACATCAATTGCAATTTCCGGGCCGCTTATGACATCATTATGCCATCTTATCCTTATATTTTCAAAGTCTTATCATAAGATTCCACCTCAAACACTATTTCCTATTATTTTAACTTGAAATGTTCAGGTTTAGATAAAAGCGACGATCAAAGTAAAGAAACACAAATCTGCAGCTGCTGAGTGCTCTGCGTCAATATAAACACTTGCATTTAAAGGGTTCTAGTGTTATGAATCCTTGATTACCGCCAATAAATTCATTTGTTTAGTTTTATATAAAGTTGGCAATTTTATAAATATATATATCGTTTGATTCAATTTAATTTTAACATCAATTGCAATTTCCGGGCCGCTTATGACATCATTATGCCATCTTATCCTTATATTTTCAAAGTCTTATCATAAGATTCCACCTCAAACACAATTTCCTATTTTTTTAACTTGAAATGTTCAGGTTTAGATAAAAGCGACGATCAAAGTAAAGAAACACAAATCTGCAGTTGCTGAGTGCTCTGCGTCAATATAAACACTTGCATTTAAAGGGTTCTAGTGTTATGAATCCTTGATTACCGCCAATAAATTCATTTGTTTAGTTTTATATAAAGTTGGCAATTTTATAAATATATATATCGTTTGATTCAATTTAATTTTAACATCAATTGCAATTTCCGGGCCGCTTATGACATCATTATGCCATCTTATCCTTATATTTTCAAAGTCTTATCATAAGATTCCACCTCAAACACTATTTCCTATTATTTTAACTTGAAATGTTCAGGTTTAGATAAAAGCGACGATCAAAGTAAAGAAACACAAATCTGCAGTTGCTGAGTGCTCTGCGTCAATATAAACACTTGCATTTAAATGATTCTAGTGTTATGAATCCTTGATTACCGCCAATAAATTCATTTGTTTAGTTTTATATAAAGTTGGCAATTTTATAAATATATATATCGTTTGATTCAATTTAATTTTAACATCAATTGCAATTTCCGGGCCGCTTATGACATCATTATGCCATCTTATCCTTATATTTTCAAAGTCTTATCATAAGATTCCACCTCAAACACTATTTCCTATTATTTTAACTTGAAATGTTCAGGTTTAGATAAAAGCGACGATCAAAGTAAAGAAACACAAATCTGCAGTTGCTGAGTGCTCTGCGTCAATATAAACACTTGCATTTAAAGGGTTCTAGTGTTATGAATCCTTGATTACCGCCAATAAATTTATTTGTTTAGTTTTATATAAAATTGGAAATTTGATAAAAATATATATCGTTTGATTCAATTTAATTTTAACATCAATTGCAATTTCCGGACTACTTATTGCATTATAGTATGCCATCTTATCCTTATATTTGCAAAGTCTTATCATAAGATTCCACCTCAAACACAATTTCCTATTTTTTTAACTTGAAATGTTCAGGTTTAGATAAAAGCGACGATCAAAGTAAAGAAACACAAATCTGCAGTTGCTGAGTGCTCTGCGTCAATATAAACACTTGCATTTAAAGGGTTCTAGTGTTATGAATCCTTGATTACCGCCAATAAATTTATTTGTTTAGTTTTATATAAAATTGGAAATTTGATAAAAATATATATCGTTTGATTCAATTTAATTTTAACATCAATTGCAATTTCCGGACTACTTATTGCATTATAGTATGCCATCTTATCCTTATATTTGCAAAGTCTTATCATAAGATTCCACCTCAAACACAATTTCCTATTTTTTTAACTTGAAATGTTCAGGTTTAGATAAAAGCGACGATCAAAGTAAAGAAACACAAATCTGCAGTTGCTGAGTGCTCTGCGTCAATATAAACACTTGCATTTAAAGGGTTCTAGTGTTATGAATCCTTGATTACCGCCAATAAATTTATTTGTTTAGTTTTATATAAAATTGGAAATTTGATAAAAATATATATCGTTTGATTCAATTTAATTTTAACATCAATTGCAATTTCCGGACTACTTATTGCATTATAGTATGCCATCTTATCCTTATATTTGCAAAGTCTTATCATAAGATTCCACCTCAAACACAATTTCCTATTTTTTTAACTTGAAATGTTCAGGTTTAGATAAAAGCGACGATCAAAGTAAAGAAACACAAATCTGCAGTTGCTGAGTGCTCTGCGTCAATATAAACACTTGCATTTAAAGGGTTCTAGTGTTATGAATCCTTGATTACCGCCAATAAATTTATTTGTTTAGTTTTATATAAAATTGGAAATTTGATAAAAATATATATCGTTTGATTCAATTTAATTTTAACATCAATTGCAATTTCCGGACTACTTATTGCATTATAGTATGCCATCTTATCCTTATATTTGCAAAGTCTTATCATAAGATTCCACCTCAAACACAATTTCCTATTTTTTTAACTTGAAATGTTCAGGTTTAGATAAAAGCGACGATCAAAGTAAAGAAACACAAATCTGCAGTTGCTGAGTGCTCTGCGTCAATATAAACACTTGCATTTAAAGGGTTCTAGTGTTATGAATCCTTGATTACCGCCAATAAATTCATTTGTTTAGTTTTATATAAAGTTGGCAATTTTATAAATATATATATCGTTTGATTCAATTTAATTTTAACATCAATTGCAATTTCCGGGCCGCTTATGACATCATTATGCCATCTTATCCTTATATTTTCAAAGTCTTATCATAAGATTCCACCTCAAACACTATTTCCTATTATTTTAACTTGAAATGTTCAGGTTTAGATAAAAGCGACGATCAAAGTAAAGAAACACAAATCTGCAGTTGCTGAGTGCTCTGCGTCAATATAAACACTTGCATTTAAATGATTCTAGTGTTATGAATCCTTGATTACCGCCAATAAATTCATTTGTTTAGTTTTATATAAAGTTGGCAATTTTATAAATATATATATCGTTTGATTCAATTTAATTTTAACATCAATTGCAATTTCCGGGCCGCTTATGACATCATTATGCCATCTTATCCTTATATTTTCAAAGTCTTATCATAAGATTCCACCTCAAACACTATTTCCTATTATTTTAACTTGAAATGTTCAGGTTTAGATAAAAGCGACGATCAAAGTAAAGAAACACAAATCTGCAGCTGCTGAGTGCTCTGCGTCAATATAAACACTTGCATTTAAAGGGTTCTAGTGTTATGAATCCTTGATTACCGCCAATAAATTCATTTGTTTAGTTTTATATAAAGTTGGCAATTTTATAAATATATATATCGTTTGATTCAATTTAATTTTAACATCAATTGCAATTTCCGGGCCGCTTATGACATCATTATGCCATCTTATCCTTATATTTTCAAAGTCTTATCATAAGATTCCACCTCAAACACAATTTCCTATTTTTTTAACTTGAAATGTTCAGGTTTAGATAAAAGCGACGATCAAAGTAAAGAAACACAAATCTGCAGTTGCTGAGTGCTCTGCGTCAATATAAACACTTGCATTTAAAGGGTTCTAGTGTTATGAATCCTTGATTACCGCCAATAAATTCATTTGTTTAGTTTTATATAAAGTTGGCAATTTTATAAATATATATATCGTTTGATTCAATTTAATTTTAACATCAATTGCAATTTCCGGGCCGCTTATGACATCATTATGCCATCTTATCCTTATATTTTCAAAGTCTTATCATAAGATTCCACCTCAAACACTATTTCCTATTATTTTAACTTGAAATGTTCAGGTTTAGATAAAAGCGACGATCAAAGTAAAGAAACACAAATCTGCAGTTGCTGAGTGCTCTGCGTCAATATAAACACTTGCATTTAAATGATTCTAGTGTTATGAATCCTTGATTACCGCCAATAAATTCATTTGTTTAGTTTTATATAAAGTTGGCAATTTTATAAATATATATATCGTTTGATTCAATTTAATTTTAACATCAATTGCAATTTCCGGGCCGCTTATGACATCATTATGCCATCTTATCCTTATATTTTCAAAGTCTTATCATAAGATTCCACCTCAAACACTATTTCCTATTATTTTAACTTGAAATGTTCAGGTTTAGATAAAAGCGACGATCAAAGTAAAGAAACACAAATCTGCAGTTGCTGAGTGCTCTGCGTCAATATAAACACTTGCATTTAAATGATTCTAGTGTTATGAATCCTTGATTACCGCCAATAAATTCATTTGTTTAGTTTTATATAAAGTTGGCAATTTTATAAATATATATATCGTTTGATTCAATTTAATTTTAACATCAATTGCAATTTCCGGGCCGCTTATGACATCATTATGCCATCTTATCCTTATATTTTCAAAGTCTTATCATAAGATTCCACCTCAAACACTATTTCCTATTATTTTAACTTGAAATGTTCAGGTTTAGATAAAAGCGACGATCAAAGTAAAGAAACACAAATCTGCAGTTGCTGAGTGCTCTGCGTCAATATAAACACTTGCATTTAAAGGGTTCTAGTGTTATGAATCCTTGATTACCGCCAATAAATTCATTTGTTTAGTTTTATATAAAGTTGGCAATTTTATAAATATATATATCGTTTGATTCAATTTAATTTTAACATCAATTGCAATTTCCGGGCCGCTTATGACATCATTATGCCATCTTATCCTTATATTTTCAAAGTCTTATCATAAGATTCCACCTCAAACACTATTTCCTATTATTTTAACTTGAAATGTTCAGGTTTAGATAAAAGCGACGATCAAAGTAAAGAAACACAAATCTGCAGTTGCTGAGTGCTCTGCGTCAATATAAACACTTGCATTTAAATGATTCTAGTGTTATGAATCCTTGATTACCGCCAATAAATTCATTTGTTTAGTTTTATATAAAGTTGGCAATTTTATAAATATATATATCGTTTGATTCAATTTAATTTTAACATCAATTGCAATTTCCGGGCCGCTTATGACATCATTATGCCATCTTATCCTTATATTTTCAAAGTCTTATCATAAGATTCCACCTCAAACACTATTTCCTATTATTTTAACTTGAAATGTTCAGGTTTAGATAAAAGCGACGATCAAAGTAAAGAAACACAAATCTGCAGTTGCTGAGTGCTCTGCGTCAATATAAACACTTGCATTTAAATGATTCTAGTGTTATGAATCCTTGATTACCGCCAATAAATTCATTTGTTTAGTTTTATATAAAGTTGGCAATTTTATAAATATATATATCGTTTGATTCAATTTAATTTTAACATCAATTGCAATTTCCGGGCCGCTTATGACATCATTATGCCATCTTATCCTTATATTTTCAAAGTCTTATCATAAGATTCCACCTCAAACACTATTTCCTATTATTTTAACTTGAAATGTTCAGGTTTAGATAAAAGCGACGATCAAAGTAAAGAAACACAAATCTGCAGCTGCTGAGTGCTCTGCGTCAATATAAACACTTGCATTTAAAGGGTTCTAGTGTTATGAATCCTTGATTACCGCCAATAAATTCATTTGTTTAGTTTTATATAAAGTTGGCAATTTTATAAATATATATATCGTTTGATTCAATTTAATTTTAACATCAATTGCAATTTCCGGGCCGCTTATGACATCATTATGCCATCTTATCCTTATATTTTCAAAGTCTTATCATAAGATTCCACCTCAAACACAATTTCCTATTTTTTTAACTTGAAATGTTCAGGTTTAGATAAAAGCGACGATCAAAGTAAAGAAACACAAATCTGCAGTTGCTGAGTGCTCTGCGTCAATATAAACACTTGCATTTAAAGGGTTCTAGTGTTATGAATCCTTGATTACCGCCAATAAATTCATTTGTTTAGTTTTATATAAAGTTGGCAATTTTATAAATATATATATCGTTTGATTCAATTTAATTTTAACATCAATTGCAATTTCCGGGCCGCTTATGACATCATTATGCCATCTTATCCTTATATTTTCAAAGTCTTATCATAAGATTCCACCTCAAACACTATTTCCTATTATTTTAACTTGAAATGTTCAGGTTTAGATAAAAGCGACGATCAAAGTAAAGAAACACAAATCTGCAGTTGCTGAGTGCTCTGCGTCAATATAAACACTTGCATTTAAATGATTCTAGTGTTATGAATCCTTGATTACCGCCAATAAATTCATTTGTTTAGTTTTATATAAAGTTGGCAATTTTATAAATATATATATCGTTTGATTCAATTTAATTTTAACATCAATTGCAATTTCCGGGCCGCTTATGACATCATTATGCCATCTTATCCTTATATTTTCAAAGTCTTATCATAAGATTCCACCTCAAACACTATTTCCTATTATTTTAACTTGAAATGTTCAGGTTTAGATAAAAGCGACGATCAAAGTAAAGAAACACAAATCTGCAGTTGCTGAGTGCTCTGCGTCAATATAAACACTTGCATTTAAAGGGTTCTAGTGTTATGAATCCTTGATTACCGCCAATAAATTTATTTGTTTAGTTTTATATAAAATTGGAAATTTGATAAAAATATATATCGTTTGATTCAATTTAATTTTAACATCAATTGCAATTTCCGGACTACTTATTGCATTATAGTATGCCATCTTATCCTTATATTTGCAAAGTCTTATCATAAGATTCCACCTCAAACACAATTTCCTATTTTTTTAACTTGAAATGTTCAGGTTTAGATAAAAGCGACGATCAAAGTAAAGAAACACAAATCTGCAGTTGCTGAGTGCTCTGCGTCAATATAAACACTTGCATTTAAAGGGTTCTAGTGTTATGAATCCTTGATTACCGCCAATAAATTTATTTGTTTAGTTTTATATAAAATTGGAAATTTGATAAAAATATATATCGTTTGATTCAATTTAATTTTAACATCAATTGCAATTTCCGGACTACTTATTGCATTATAGTATGCCATCTTATCCTTATATTTGCAAAGTCTTATCATAAGATTCCACCTCAAACACAATTTCCTATTTTTTTAACTTGAAATGTTCAGGTTTAGATAAAAGCGACGATCAAAGTAAAGAAACACAAATCTGCAGTTGCTGAGTGCTCTGCGTCAATATAAACACTTGCATTTAAAGGGTTCTAGTGTTATGAATCCTTGATTACCGCCAATAAATTTATTTGTTTAGTTTTATATAAAATTGGAAATTTGATAAAAATATATATCGTTTGATTCAATTTAATTTTAACATCAATTGCAATTTCCGGACTACTTATTGCATTATAGTATGCCATCTTATCCTTATATTTGCAAAGTCTTATCATAAGATTCCACCTCAAACACAATTTCCTATTTTTTTAACTTGAAATGTTCAGGTTTAGATAAAAGCGACGATCAAAGTAAAGAAACACAAATCTGCAGTTGCTGAGTGCTCTGCGTCAATATAAACACTTGCATTTAAAGGGTTCTAGTGTTATGAATCCTTGATTACCGCCAATAAATTTATTTGTTTAGTTTTATATAAAATTGGAAATTTGATAAAAATATATATCGTTTGATTCAATTTAATTTTAACATCAATTGCAATTTCCGGACTACTTATTGCATTATAGTATGCCATCTTATCCTTATATTTGCAAAGTCTTATCATAAGATTCCACCTCAAACACAATTTCCTATTTTTTTAACTTGAAATGTTCAGGTTTAGATAAAAGCGACGATCAAAGTAAAGAAACACAAATCTGCAGTTGCTGAGTGCTCTGCGTCAATATAAACACTTGCATTTAAAGGGTTCTAGTGTTATGAATCCTTGATTACCGCCAATAAATTCATTTGTTTAGTTTTATATAAAGTTGGCAATTTTATAAATATATATATCGTTTGATTCAATTTAATTTTAACATCAATTGCAATTTCCGGGCCGCTTATGACATCATTATGCCATCTTATCCTTATATTTTCAAAGTCTTATCATAAGATTCCACCTCAAACACTATTTCCTATTATTTTAACTTGAAATGTTCAGGTTTAGATAAAAGCGACGATCAAAGTAAAGAAACACAAATCTGCAGTTGCTGAGTGCTCTGCGTCAATATAAACACTTGCATTTAAATGATTCTAGTGTTATGAATCCTTGATTACCGCCAATAAATTCATTTGTTTAGTTTTATATAAAGTTGGCAATTTTATAAATATATATATCGTTTGATTCAATTTAATTTTAACATCAATTGCAATTTCCGGGCCGCTTATGACATCATTATGCCATCTTATCCTTATATTTTCAAAGTCTTATCATAAGATTCCACCTCAAACACTATTTCCTATTATTTTAACTTGAAATGTTCAGGTTTAGATAAAAGCGACGATCAAAGTAAAGAAACACAAATCTGCAGTTGCTGAGTGCTCTGCGTCAATATAAACACTTGCATTTAAATGATTCTAGTGTTATGAATCCTTGATTACCGCCAATAAATTCATTTGTTTAGTTTTATATAAAGTTGGCAATTTTATAAATATATATATCGTTTGATTCAATTTAATTTTAACATCAATTGCAATTTCCGGGCCGCTTATGACATCATTATGCCATCTTATCCTTATATTTTCAAAGTCTTATCATAAGATTCCACCTCAAACACTATTTCCTATTATTTTAACTTGAAATGTTCAGGTTTAGATAAAAGCGACGATCAAAGTAAAGAAACACAAATCTGCAGTTGCTGAGTGCTCTGCGTCAATATAAACACTTGCATTTAAAGGGTTCTAGTGTTATGAATCCTTGATTACCGCCAATAAATTCATTTGTTTAGTTTTATATAAAGTTGGCAATTTTATAAATATATATATCGTTTGATTCAATTTAATTTTAACATCAATTGCAATTTCCGGGCCGCTTATGACATCATTATGCCATCTTATCCTTATATTTTCAAAGTCTTATCATAAGATTCCACCTCAAACACTATTTCCTATTATTTTAACTTGAAATGTTCAGGTTTAGATAAAAGCGACGATCAAAGTAAAGAAACACAAATCTGCAGTTGCTGAGTGCTCTGCGTCAATATAAACACTTGCATTTAAATGATTCTAGTGTTATGAATCCTTGATTACCGCCAATAAATTCATTTGTTTAGTTTTATATAAAGTTGGCAATTTTATAAATATATATATCGTTTGATTCAATTTAATTTTAACATCAATTGCAATTTCCGGGCCGCTTATGACATCATTATGCCATCTTATCCTTATATTTTCAAAGTCTTATCATAAGATTCCACCTCAAACACTATTTCCTATTATTTTAACTTGAAATGTTCAGGTTTAGATAAAAGCGACGATCAAAGTAAAGAAACACAAATCTGCAGTTGCTGAGTGCTCTGCGTCAATATAAACACTTGCATTTAAATGATTCTAGTGTTATGAATCCTTGATTACCGCCAATAAATTCATTTGTTTAGTTTTATATAAAGTTGGCAATTTTATAAATATATATATCGTTTGATTCAATTTAATTTTAACATCAATTGCAATTTCCGGGCCGCTTATGACATCATTATGCCATCTTATCCTTATATTTTCAAAGTCTTATCATAAGATTCCACCTCAAACACTATTTCCTATTATTTTAACTTGAAATGTTCAGGTTTAGATAAAAGCGACGATCAAAGTAAAGAAACACAAATCTGCAGCTGCTGAGTGCTCTGCGTCAATATAAACACTTGCATTTAAAGGGTTCTAGTGTTATGAATCCTTGATTACCGCCAATAAATTCATTTGTTTAGTTTTATATAAAGTTGGCAATTTTATAAATATATATATCGTTTGATTCAATTTAATTTTAACATCAATTGCAATTTCCGGGCCGCTTATGACATCATTATGCCATCTTATCCTTATATTTTCAAAGTCTTATCATAAGATTCCACCTCAAACACAATTTCCTATTTTTTTAACTTGAAATGTTCAGGTTTAGATAAAAGCGACGATCAAAGTAAAGAAACACAAATCTGCAGTTGCTGAGTGCTCTGCGTCAATATAAACACTTGCATTTAAAGGGTTCTAGTGTTATGAATCCTTGATTACCGCCAATAAATTCATTTGTTTAGTTTTATATAAAGTTGGCAATTTTATAAATATATATATCGTTTGATTCAATTTAATTTTAACATCAATTGCAATTTCCGGGCCGCTTATGACATCATTATGCCATCTTATCCTTATATTTTCAAAGTCTTATCATAAGATTCCACCTCAAACACTATTTCCTATTATTTTAACTTGAAATGTTCAGGTTTAGATAAAAGCGACGATCAAAGTAAAGAAACACAAATCTGCAGTTGCTGAGTGCTCTGCGTCAATATAAACACTTGCATTTAAAGGGTTCTAGTGTTATGAATCCTTGATTACCGCCAATAAATTCATTTGTTTAGTTTTATATAAAGTTGGCAATTTTATAAATATATATATCGTTTGATTCAATTTAATTTTAACATCAATTGCAATTTCCGGGCCGCTTATGACATCATTATGCCATCTTATCCTTATATTTTCAAAGTCTTATCATAAGATTCCACCTCAAACACTATTTCCTATTATTTTAACTTGAAATGTTCAGGTTTAGATAAAAGCGACGATCAAAGTAAAGAAACACAAATCTGCAGCTGCTGAGTGCTCTGCGTCAATATAAACACTTGCATTTAAAGGGTTCTAGTGTTATGAATCCTTGATTACCGCCAATAAATTCATTTGTTTAGTTTTATATAAAGTTGGCAATTTTATAAATATATATATCGTTTGATTCAATTTAATTTTAACATCAATTGCAATTTCCGGGCCGCTTATGACATCATTATGCCATCTTATCCTTATATTTTCAAAGTCTTATCATAAGATTCCACCTCAAACACAATTTCCTATTTTTTTAACTTGAAATGTTCAGGTTTAGATAAAAGCGACGATCAAAGTAAAGAAACACAAATCTGCAGTTGCTGAGTGCTCTGCGTCAATATAAACACTTGCATTTAAAGGGTTCTAGTGTTATGAATCCTTGATTACCGCCAATAAATTCATTTGTTTAGTTTTATATAAAGTTGGCAATTTTATAAATATATATATCGTTTGATTCAATTTAATTTTAACATCAATTGCAATTTCCGGGCCGCTTATGACATCATTATGCCATCTTATCCTTATATTTTCAAAGTCTTATCATAAGATTCCACCTCAAACACAATTTCCTATTTTTTTAACTTGAAATGTTCAGGTTTAGATAAAAGCGACGATCAAAGTAAAGAAACACAAATCTGCAGTTGCTGAGTGCTCTGCGTCAATATAAACACTTGCATTTAAATGATTCTAGTGTTATGAATCCTTGATTACCGCCAATAAATTCATTTGTTTAGTTTTATATAAAGTTGGCAATTTTATAAATATATATATCGTTTGATTCAATTTAATTTTAACATCAATTGCAATTTCCGGGCCGCTTATGACATCATTATGCCATCTTATCCTTATATTTTCAAAGTCTTATCATAAGATTCCACCTCAAACACTATTTCCTATTATTTTAACTTGAAATGTTCAGGTTTAGATAAAAGCGACGATCAAAGTAAAGAAACACAAATCTGCAGTTGCTGAGTGCTCTGCGTCAATATAAACACTTGCATTTAAAGGGTTCTAGTGTTATGAATCCTTGATTACCGCCAATAAATTCATTTGTTTAGTTTTATATAAAGTTGGCAATTTTATAAATATATATATCGTTTGATTCAATTTAATTTTAACATCAATTGCAATTTCCGGGCCGCTTATGACATCATTATGCCATCTTATCCTTATATTTTCAAAGTCTTATCATAAGATTCCACCTCAAACACAATTTCCTATTTTTTTAACTTGAAATGTTCAGGTTTAGATAAAAGCGACGATCAAAGTAAAGAAACACAAATCTGCAGTTGCTGAGTGCTCTGCGTCAATATAAACACTTGCATTTAAAGGGTTCTAGTGTTATGAATCCTTGATTACCGCCAATAAATTCATTTGTTTAGTTTTATATAAAGTTGGCAATTTTATAAATATATATATCGTTTGATTCAATTTAATTTTAACATCAATTGCAATTTCCGGGCCGCTTATGACATCATTATGCCATCTTATCCTTATATTTTCAAAGTCTTATCATAAGATTCCACCTCAAACACTATTTCCTATTATTTTAACTTGAAATGTTCAGGTTTAGATAAAAGCGACGATCAAAGTAAAGAAACACAAATCTGCAGTTGCTGAGTGCTCTGCGTCAATATAAACACTTGCATTTAAAGGGTTCTAGTGTTATGAATCCTTGATTACCGCCAATAAATTCATTTGTTTAGTTTTATATAAAGTTGGCAATTTTATAAATATATATATCGTTTGATTCAATTTAATTTTAACATCAATTGCAATTTCCGGGCCGCTTATGACATCATTATGCCATCTTATCCTTATATTTTCAAAGTCTTATCATAAGATTCCACCTCAAACACAATTTCCTATTTTTTTAACTTGAAATGTTCAGGTTTAGATAAAAGCGACGATCAAAGTAAAGAAACACAAATCTGCAGTTGCTGAGTGCTCTGCGTCAATATAAACACTTGCATTTAAATGATTCTAGTGTTATGAATCCTTGATTACCGCCAATAAATTCATTTGTTTAGTTTTATATAAAGTTGGCAATTTTATAAATATATATATCGTTTGATTCAATTTAATTTTAACATCAATTGCAATTTCCGGGCCGCTTATGACATCATTATGCCATCTTATCCTTATATTTTCAAAGTCTTATCATAAGATTCCACCTCAAACACAATTTCCTATTTTTTTAACTTGAAATGTTCAGGTTTAGATAAAAGCGACGATCAAAGTAAAGAAACACAAATCTGCAGTTGCTGAGTGCTCTGCGTCAATATAAACACTTGCATTTAAATGATTCTAGTGTTATGAATCCTTGATTACCGCCAATAAATTCATTTGTTTAGTTTTATATAAAGTTGGCAATTTTATAAATATATATATCGTTTGATTCAATTTAATTTTAACATCAATTGCAATTTCCGGGCCGCTTATGACATCATTATGCCATCTTATCCTTATATTTTCAAAGTCTTATCATAAGATTCCACCTCAAACACTATTTCCTATTATTTTAACTTGAAATGTTCAGGTTTAGATAAAAGCGACGATCAAAGTAAAGAAACACAAATCTGCAGTTGCTGAGTGCTCTGCGTCAATATAAACACTTGCATTTAAAGGGTTCTAGTGTTATGAATCCTTGATTACCGCCAATAAATTCATTTGTTTAGTTTTATATAAAGTTGGCAATTTTATATATATATATATATATCGTTTGATTCAATTTAATTTTAACATCAATTGCAATTTCCGGGCCGCTTATGACATCATTATGCCATCTTATCCTTATATTTTCAAAGTCTTATCATAAGATTCCACCTCAAACACTATTTCCTATTATTTTAACTTGAAATGTTCAGGTTTAGATAAAAGCGACGATCAAAGTAAAGAAACACAAATCTGCAGCTGCTGAGTGCTCTGCGTCAATATAAACACTTGCATTTACAGGATTCTACTGTAATAAATCCTTGATTACCGCCAATAAATTTATTTGTTTAGTTTTATATAAAGTAGAGAGTAAAAAGTTGAATAAGACTTGAAAATTGTTGTGAACTGCAATTTGGAAATGGAAAGCCGGAGATGTAGCTGTTTTTTCAGTGCGATGGAATCTTTTTACCGCGCTAGAATTGATGATGGCGCGTTAAAGGTTAAGTTAATGATTCTATTAATTGGCTTGTTGACAAGATTCCGATTTTTCGAACATAATAAAGCAAAATCGAATATTTAATCGAAATTAAACGTTTATGGAAACCTTTTTTTAATTTATGTAATAATGGTTTTTTGTACGATTTATTGTTGGCGTATTTACGCCGGATTAAAGTAACTTGAGCTGGTCGGAATGTGCCCGGAAAGGTGAGCTTGTTTTCGTATTAAGTCGTTAAAAAAATCTTAAACGGTTTAACGATGACAATTATGGAGGATTTATTAAAATTAAAAAAGTGCGAAATGATATTTCATTTATAGCTGTAATATAAAATTTAAAAAAATTGATGGTATGATTATAAAGGTGAATGCAAAATTAGTCAATTAAGCACAGTGAAACTTCACAATGCACATTTATTGTGAAATTACTGTTCTGAACAGCTTCTATATTTTTATTCTTTATTTTAATATCAAAATTGGAACCCTGAGGAAAAAATGGAAAAAAATCAATTAGATTTTAATTCTGCCTATAAAAAAACCTTGTTCTTGAAACTGAACTGATTTGTCGATTATGGAATTGGCCATTTAATTTTTTTAGTGGTATTGGTTCAAATTCAGTTTCATTAGCCACTGATTAATCGATGAAGGCGTGTTATTTTGCACATTTTTATGAGAAATCTAGAAAAACAGTTTTTTCCTCGTTAATTTTTTTTTTTTGTAACAAGTTGCTTTTAGTTATGGACAATAAAATTTTTAGAGGCAACTAACTTTAAGCCTTGATTATTGATTCGAGAAAAACTTCTTTGAATATTCTTATGTGACTTTTATTTGCAAAAATTTTATTTCGATCATATACTGTCTGTCGGTGATATAATGAGACAATGGCTGTCTCAGCAGGGACTGGCGCCGGATCGCATTCATTTTCTCACATTCTTTTTGCTATAAAGACCTTATTTTCTGTTTTTGCAATTCCTCCGAGGTTCACGACCTGTAATATAATTTTTCCATTCGGCAATCGTTTATTCTCCCCTGAAATAATTCAGTTAATTACACCAATCTGTACGTGGCGTAAAGTCTACGAAACAGTGGCGACTCGTACATAAGTGCTGCAGAGCTGCAGAACTCCCAAAAAATTAACTTCGTTTGTATTTAATTTATAAAACCTAATA
The DNA here is from genome assembly GCA_949768715.1 of Dascillus cervinus. Classification (NCBI taxonomy): domain Eukaryota; kingdom Metazoa; phylum Arthropoda; class Insecta; order Coleoptera; family Dascillidae; genus Dascillus; species Dascillus cervinus. The sequence goes on from OX458316.1 coordinate 35,628,149, forward strand.
TTGAAAAAATTGAATTTCGTCACAGAATTTTATTTTCTTAATCGCAAGTCTCCATGCAATCGAGGATCCAACATTCCAACAAACCAGTTCAGTTTTGTCGTAGTTTCAGCGGAGGCAGTGCACAGAGCTGCTTGAGACACCCCCACTATCCCCCTCGCGTCCTGCACATACCCAAACTCTTTCGCTAGTTTAATGCTCTTTATGTGCTGCATTTCACGCAGTTCTGTTTCAGATTTCGGACGTTGTTACGTGCGGTTTTTCGCTTTGTGGCTTTGTCGTTGTAAACTTTGATTTTATACTTTCGTGTTCGTGTATTGTATTAGTGCTTTCTTGACAATGGATGTTGTGGACAATTTGATTAACTTTAAGCGATTTGTGAAGTATAGTTACGAAGGAAAAATAGATTTGAAAAATAAAGGTCGATCGCTGCCGGACATTATTATTGAAACAAGCGGTATTAGTCGGGGAAAACCATATAAACGTCAGTTCAACAAAGAAATTTATGCAAGGAATAACTGGATTTGTGGCTGCAACAAGAAAAATGCTCTTTTTTACTTTCCATGTTTGCTTTTTGGTGGAGATAAAGCAGGAACACAGGTAAGAGTGACTGATTTAGTACACTTGCGTGAAAAAATAAAAAAGCATAAAAACTCCAAGTCATCTTCACAATTCAATGGAGTTAGCAATGTTAGGAACAATCAACATCCAATCTCAGTGAAATTCGGCATATTGGAAACACATACAGCAGCATAATGATAATGTAACGAAAAATAGATACGTTCTATCAAAAATTATATACTGGGCCATTCGAAGCAGTGCACAGAACTGCTTGAGACGCCCCCACTATCTCCCTCGCGTCCTGCACATACCCAAACTCTTTCGCTAGTTTAATGCTCTTTATGTGCTGCATTTCACGCAGTTCTGTTTCAGATTTCGGACGTTGTTACGTGCGGTTTTTCGCTTTGTGGCTTTGTCGTTGTAAACTTTGATTTTATACTTTCGTGTTCGTGCATTGTATTAGTGTTTTTTTGACAATGGATGTTGTGGACAAGTTGATTAACTTTAAGCGATTTGTGAAGTATAGTTACGAAGAAAAAATAGATTTGAAAAATAAAGGTCGACCGCTGCCGGACATTATTATTGAAACAAGCGGTATTAGTCGGGGAAAACCATATAAACGTCAGTTCAACAAAGAAATTTATGCAAGGAATAACTGGATTTGTGGCTGCAACAAGAAAAATGCTCTTTTTTGCTTTCCATGTTTGCTTTTTGGTGGAGATAAAGCAGGGACACAGGTAAGAGTGACTGATTTAGTACACTTGCGTGAAAAAATAAAAAAGCATAAAAACTCCAAAAGTCATCTTCACAATTCAATGGAGTTAGCAATGTTAGGAACAATCAACATCCAATCTCAGTGAAATTCGGCATATTGGAAACACATACAGCAGCATAATGATAATGTAACGAAAAATAGATACGTTCTATCAAAAATTATATACTGGGCCATTCGAAGCAGTGCACAGAACTGCTTGAGACGCCCCCACTATCTCCCTCGCGTCCTGCACATACCCAAACTCTTTCGCTAGTTTAATGCTCTTTATGTGCTGCATTTCACGCAGTTCTGTTTCAGATTTCGGACGTTGTTACGTGCGGTTTTTCGCTTTGTGGCTTTGTCGTTGTAAACTTTGATTTTATACTTTCGTGTTCGTGCATTGTATTAGTGTTTTTTTGACAATGGATGTTGTGGACAAGTTGATTAACTTTAAGCGATTTGTGAAGTATAGTTACGAAGAAAAAATAGATTTGAAAAATAAAGGTCGACCGCTGCCGGACATTATTATTGAAACAAGCGGTATTAGTCGGGGAAAACCATATAAACGTCAGTTCAACAAAGAAATTTATGCAAGGAATAACTGGATTTGTGGCTGCAACAAGAAAAATGCTCTTTTTTGCTTTCCATGTTTGCTTTTTGGTGGAGATAAAGCAGGGACACAGGTAAGAGTGACTGATTTAGTACACTTGCGTGAAAAAATAAAAAAGCATAAAAACTCCAAAAGTCATCTTCACAATTCAATGGAGTTAGCAATGTTAGGAACAATCAACATCCAATCTCAGTGAAATTCGGCATATTGGAAACACATACAGCAGCATAATGATAATGTAATAAAAAATAGATACGTTCTATCAAAAATTATAAACTGTATAAAATTTTGTGGATATTTCGTGGATAAAAACACGACCCTGATTATATGAGATGAAAATTGCAAAACACCTGTTTTATTGTACCACGAGCCGCCACTGCTGCGAAATAGCTGTTTATTTTAATTTTTTGCTTGTCGGAAATCATACAATAAAAGGAATAAAAATCGTTGAACCCCCCAGTCCGGGCCGACCTTCAATCGAAACATTAAGACAATAACAAAGTAAAAAAAAAGTAAAGTCACATCGGAATTCTTCTTCTTTGCTAATTTTGTTTGCGCATAAATCATTCCACGCTTCTTAAATATATGGAAATTGTTGCATCAACATGTCATGCATTAATTTCTGTTTTATTTGTTTTGCCGGTTAACGTTTTAGTTCTTTTGCAACTGCAACTGATTTGCGGAGACTTTCCATCAATTATTGCGCATTGAATTAGGAGACGCCTTTTTAGGCATTTAATTTCTTGCGGCTTTTCCTTGAAGTATTTAAATAAATTAAAAACTGCACGAAGCAAGAAGAATCCGAGTCAAACCCACCTCCAATTAAACGTGTCTTTTCGAAATACAGTGAAACTTCTCTATAACCGAGGCAAACAGAAATGTTGTTTATTTATAGTGCAAATTAGAAAGTAGCACAATTCGATTGTTTCAAATGGAACATCCTACATCGCCGCATTCTACTAAATTAGAATATCAAACATGTTTTTCAATAATTTGATAAAAAATTCGATGACTTGGTAACGAAATTGAACAACTAAAAAACCAATATAACCTAACCTAACCTAACTTTTTTCTTTTTTTTTAAATGATAGAATCCACATTTTCATAAAGTGTGCTCAGGTAAATTTTTTTTCAATTTCTTTGTTTTCAAATGATTACAACAAAGGTTGAAGCTTAAGAGTCGGTTTTCCTAGGTAAAACCATGCAAATTGCAGTGCACATATTCATTTTCATTTTTTTTTTCTTTAATGATAGAATCCACATTTTCATAAAGTGTGCTCAGGTAAAAATTTTTTCAATTTCTTTGTTTTCAAATGATTACAACAAGGGTTAAACCTGAAGAGTCGGTTTTCCTAGGTAAAACCATGTAAATTGCAGTGCACATTTTCATTTCCTTTTTTTTTGAGGAGGTAAAGCATGAACTTCCTCCCCTATACGCCTTCCTCGCCCCGGAAACCGCCGCACAGCATTACTTCAGGGAACCTAAAAAATACAGCTTGAGACGGTCTCGCTGTATTTATTTTGCAAAATAAATAATTTTCCATTCAAACTCGATTCGAATTGAAAAAGTCGTTTAAAACTATCTTTTTTAAATAGTCATTGATAGTGTTTTTGCTTGAATGAATTGATAAAATAAAATTGTTATCTTCTGATAATGACTAATGAATTAAAAATGTTGTTTGAACAAACAGAATTCGTATATTCCATCAATTTGTATAACCACATATTTAGAATTTTATTTAAGGTTTGGAACCAGATTAATCCAAATAAAATAATCCTAGACGAAAGTACAAGTACAAATCAGGACAATAGTTTTTTAAATTATTAAGTGGGTCACGATAAGGAATTTACTAATAACACAAATAAAACGAAGGGCAAGGTAACAATACCTACTTCTCTCATTTTACTACTTTTTTTAACAAAGTGGACATAAATTAATGCGATTGGGTTTAAGGCTGGGGAACCCATCCTCAAAAAATGCAGAGTTTTAAGAAACTCAGTGTCGCTTAGAAAGTACTTATCAATATATAATTTGCGAAGCAACAGTTGTAAACATAATGTTACCGCATCTAATGATATATTCGCTTTGGTGAAGAAGTGCCTAGTTTTCAAAGATTAACCTCCGAAAGTGCAATTCTCGCAAAAATGTAGTAGTGAGGGTTTTTTACTGAAATCTTTAGAGTTACGAAATATTTTGCAATGAACTTTACAGCACTTATAGAGAATATATCGCCTTGTAAGAAAATATTTTTTTTATTGCCAGAAAGTTGATAACTTAAGAAGAAAAAAATTGGCAACAATATTTTTTTGAAAATTTAGTGTGCCAGTAAACTCAGTTCAGCTCAAGAAGTAAGTTATATTGTAGAAATTCCTTCGGGGTACTTATACTAAACATATAGTACTATAATATGACATGTTTTTTTTTATGATAACATGGTGAATATCTTTGAAAAAAAATCTAAAAGTTGTGGTACGAAATACAGTATTATTTGATCGCGGTTTTTATTGCTTTCCGAACACAACATCGTCAACAAATTACATAAAAAAGTTCTTTTAGCACCTAAGAAATAGTTTCCGTAAACCAAATTGGATAAATGTCTAAACTTTACATTTTCGGGGAAAAGTTGTTGTCCCATAAGATTTTAGTCAAATAGTTCGTCCATTTACTCACAGATGTCCTGTCAAATCTGTACCTTTTTGATTGACGGCATGGATAGAATAATTTGTATTAAAATGCACACTTGATATAGTGCAAATTGTTTGGATATAAAACTCTAAAAATTTATAAAAATACACACTTGATAATGCAAAATATCCATGTTAGCACGCGTATGGATATGAAACATTTTCGAACCTACTAAATTGTACAATATATATTAGTTTCGAATAGCATCGTAGGAAAAATTGTTTGAAGCATCTATTCACAAAAAATTACAAAAAAAAAACAGTAAATAATGCAGCAATCGCATTGACTGATTTTACCGCCGTTATCGCCGCAGACAATAATATAAATAATATTTATCAAGTTACGAGCGTATGAAAAACGAGCAACTCTTTTTTTTTTGTTCTTTCTCTGTTCAATACTTAAGTTTCAAACCATATTAGTTAAGATACTTCTTTGGTTGCCTAAACATTTTTTATTTTAACGGGAAAATTGGTGCCCCCTGAGCGGAAGAATTGTGCATTACTTACCAGTTCCCGGACCTTAAGAACGCGATGTTGACAATTCTCAGCTGTTATTTTAAGTCGATTTCAATTTATGACAGGCGGCAAATTTCATACACAGCTTTGACCCACATTAATTTACGCCCACTCTGTATTACAAACACACATTATTTACATTGAGGCATTTGAATTAGATTTGTAGATTCGATCCATCGATTGTACAGTTCCGGTTACATAAAAATACCCATTTCCAGCTCAACTAATGCTTTTTCGTAGGAAAACCTTGGCAAACTCAACGATTCGGTTATATAATTTTAAATTGCACTTCTAAACTTATTTTTTTTTAAATTCCTGTAAAGTCCCCGTAATTTGTGGATTCTGGTGTGACGCGAGGCGATAACAAGTCGACTCGATAACTGTATTAAATTAGTTTCGCCAATGAATTAGCGTTTTAAATGCCTCTTTGGCGCGCTAACACCTTGGGAAAACAGTGATAATCAAATAAGAGTTCTGATTTTATCCGATTCAAGGCGAAATCAATCGGAGAAAATACCGAAAAGTTGGTCATCTCGCCGTCGATTCAAAAAAAAATTAATAAAGCGGTTCAAGGACGCCGTTGCTATTATACCATTAATTGCGAATTTGTGCGTTCTGCACAGAACATAATGCCCAAGGTTACGGGTGGTTTTTTAATCGAAATGGGTCAAATGCGAAACGATTTCTGCCATCATTATAGCAATTATTGAGGCGCATCGCTATTCTTAGCTTACAGGTGCGCCAATTAGAATATAATTTGTGGTATTTGAATTGTTACATTACTTATTGGCGGTACCAGTTATGAACTAGCTGATAACCGACGCTTTTTCGGACTTTTTCAGATAATCAGATTTAATCAAGAAAATAGTTTGCCTAAAAGGTTTTTACAATAAATTGAACCAACAAATGATGTGTCTATGATTGAATTGTGGGAATGTTTTTATGCGTAAGGCATTACTGATAAGCTTGTTTTTGAATTCCAATAAATTAATTGTTAAGCGTTTAATGAAAGGGTAATTTGAAATCCATTTACTAATCAAAAAATTGATAGCTATCCTAGTAATGCACTGAAAAAAATCATTTACCAAACTGGTTTTTTAATTCAGTTTTAACTAATTTTAGAAATAGGTTTGTAATCTTTTTATATAAGAAATGTTTGTGTGTGTGTGTCTACAAGGTTAATAGGATTACTTTTTAATGCGCTTTAATATTTATACAACAATTGTATTCATCAGATCAAAATTTTTCAATTGTATAACTTTTTTTGTTGCAAATAAATAAATGTTTTGGAGACGTATCAAAATAGTCTATAAATTAATAACTAACCACTTTAGAGAAACGTAATTATTGAGTAAAAATGCCTAAATCATTTGATAAAAATCAACCATTGTTTTTGGATACCTAATTTCAATTATAATCTTAGATTCAGATTTTGGAAATTTAAAAATGAGTGTCTTGAATTAGATAATATTGTTATTTCTTCTTTGGAAACAATTTTGAATATTAAATTTACAATAAGATCTTCGATTCAAGCCTAATTACTAATCCGTTTTGGTGGATTAGGTATAAGGTCTATAATTGATATTTCCCCACCTGCCTTTTTGTCTTCTATATTTTCTAATTCTTAACTTATTATGTCCATTCTACCTTCTAGTTTTTCTAATTTTGAAATTACATCCCTTAACGAGGCTGTTGGTTATTGGAAGGGAATTTCTAATTCGTCTTTACTTCCAAAAGAGCTTTCTATTCAAAGAAATTGGTACTTACCTGTCTGTGAGAAAATATTTCAAAATTTCTTATCTTCCTCAAATATCACACACAAAGCTATCTTATTAGCTGGATCTGAACTTGAATCTGGAGCTTGGCTTGAAGCTCTTCCATCTTATAAATTAAGTGCTCTTTTAGAAAAAACTCTCGGTGCTGGAATTTTTAGTTTATCTATTCATCAAATTATTAAGAATTTTAATTCATAATTAAATGTTTGGTACTTACATGATGGTTCTTTAGTTGGTTGATGTCTTACAAGACTTAGAAACGATAATTTCCAAATTTAAGAAAATTGGCTTGGTTGTTAATTTCAATAAATGCGAACTTTTCTTCCTTAATAATGTTTCGGAATTAGACAAATCTTCAACTTTGGAGAGATTGGAATTATTAGCTGCTTGTATTCACGTTTGTAATGTTGAAGACCTTTTTATTCTTGGTTGTCCTATTTTCGATGCAGCAATTCCTACATTCATTTCTAAATTGATTCATTCTCTTTACTTTCTTCAAATCTATGCAAAATTAATCCTCATATTAGTTTATTTTTACTCCCCATTGTTTTTGGATACCTAATTTCACTTATAATCTTAGATGTTGTTCTTTTTGGAAATTTAAAAATGAGTCTTGAATTAGATGATATTATTGTTTCTTCTTTGGAAAACATTTTGAATATTAAATTTACACTAAGATCTTGGACTCGAAGCCAAATTACCAATCCGGTTTGGTGGATTAGGTACAAGGTCTATAATTGATATTTCCTCGCCTGCCTTTTTGTCTTCTATATTTTCTAATTCTTAACTTATTATGTCCATTCTACCTTCTAGTTTTTCTAATTTTGAAATTACATCCCTTAACGAGGCTGTTGGTTATTGGAAGGGAATTTCTAATTCGTCTTTACTTCCAAAAGAGCTTTCTATTCAAAGAAATTGGTACTTACCTGTCTGTGAGAAAATATTTCAAAATTTCTTATCTTCCTCAAATATCACACACAAAGCTATCTTATTAGCTGGATCTGAACTTGAATCTGGAGCTTGGCTTGAAGCTCTTCCATCTTATAAATTAAGTACTCTTTTAGAAAAAAACTCTCGGTGCTGGAATTTTTAGTTTATCTATTCATCAAATTATTAAGAATTTTAATTCATAATTAAATGTTTGGTACTTACATGATGGTTCTTTAGTTGGTTGATGTCTTACAAGACTTAGAAACGATAATTTCCAAATTTAAGAAAATTGGCTTGGTTGTTAATTTCAATAAATGCGAACTTTTCTTCCTTAATAATGTTTCGGAATTAGACAAATCTTCAACTTTGGAGAGATTGGAATTATTAGCTGCTTGTATTCACGTTTGTAATGTTGAAGACCTTTTTATTCTTGGTTGTCCTATTTTCGATGCAGCAATTCCTACATTCATTTCTAAATTGATTCATTCTCTTTACTTTCTTCAAATCTATGCAAAATTAATCCTCATATTAGTTTATTTTTACTCCCCATTGTTTTTGGATACCTAATTTCACTTATAATCTTAGATGTTGTTCTTTTTGGAAATTTAAAAATGAGTCTTGAATTAGATGATATTATTGTTTCTTCTTTGGAAAACATTTTGAATATTAAATTTACACTAAGATCTTGGACTCGAAGCCAAATTACCAATCCGGTTTGGTGGATTAGGTACAAGGTCTATAATTGATATTTCCCCACCTGCCTTTTTGTCTTCTATATTTTCTAATTCTTAACTTATTATGTCCATTCTACCTTCTAGTTTTTCTAATTTTGAAATTACATCCCTTAACGAGGCTGTTGGTTATTGGAAGGGAATTTCTAATTCGTCTTTACTTCCAAAAGAGCTTTCTATTCAAAGAAATTGGTACTTACCTGTCTGTGAGAAAATATTTCAAAATTTCTTATCTTCCTCAAATATCACACACAAAGCTATCTTATTAGCTGGATCTGAACTTGAATCTGGAGCTTGGCTTGAAGCTCTTCCATCTTATAAATTAAGTACTCTTTTAGAAAAAAACTCTCGGTGCTGGAATTTTTAGTTTATCTATTCATCAAATTATTAAGAATTTTAATTCATAATTAAATGTTTGGTACTTACATGATGGTTCTTTAGTTGGTTGATGTCTTACAAGACTTAGAAACGATAATTTCCAAATTTAAGAAAATTGGCTTGGTTGTTAATTTCAATAAATGCGAACTTTTCTTCCTTAATAATGTTTCGGAATTAGACAAATCTTCAACTTTGGAGAGATTGGAATTATTAGCTGCTTGTATTCACGTTTGTAATGTTGAAGACCTTTTTATTCTTGGTTGTCCTATTTTCGATGCAGCAATTCCTACATTCATTTCTAAATTGATTCATTCTCTTTACTTTCTTCAAATCTATGCAAAATTAATCCTCATATTAGTTTATTTTTACTCCCCATTGTTTTTGGATACCTAATTTCACTTATAATCTTAGATGTTGTTCTTTTTGGAAATTTAAAAATGAGTCTTGAATTAGATGATATTATTGTTTCTTCTTTGGAAAACATTTTGAATATTAAATTTACACTAAGATCTTGGACTCGAAGCCAAATTACCAATCCGGTTTGGTGGATTAGGTACAAGGTCTATAATTGATATTTCCTCGCCTGCCTTTTTGTCTTCTATATTTTCTAATTCTTAACTTATTATGTCCATTCTACCTTCTAGTTTTTCTAATTTTGAAATTACATCCCTTAACGAGGCTGTTGGTTATTGGAAGGGAATTTCTAATTCGTCTTTACTTCCAAAAGAGCTTTCTATTCAAAGAAATTGGGACTTACCTGTCTGTGAGAAAATATTTCAAAATTTCTTATCTTTCTCAAATATCACACAAAAAGCTATCTTATTAGCTGGATCTGAACTTGAACCTGGAGCTTGGCTTGAAGCTCTTCCATCTTGTCAATTAGGTACTCTTTTAGAAAAAAACTTTTTACAAATTGCAATTTTTAGATTGGGCATCAATTTCTGTCAATCTCATATTTGCTCGTGCGGTTCTTCTGCAGACTCGTTGGGTCATCATGGTTTATTGTGCATTAAAAGTGCTGGTAGACTTTCTCGTCACAGCTGTATTAATGACATTATTAAACGTGCTTTATCTTCTGCCAACATCCCTTGTATCCTTGAACCTAGTATTCTGAGGGATGATGGCAAACGTCCAGATGGTATTACAGTTATTCCATGGAAAGTAGGTAAATTTTTAGTTTGGGATTTAACTTGTACAGATACACTTGTCCCTTCTCATTTGACTGATTCTTCATTTTCTGCAAGATTTGCTGCACACTTGACAGAAAATGTTAAGAAAAAAAAATATAAGTCAATTTCTGATGATTATTTTTTCATCGCCTTCGCTGTAGAACCTTTGGGTCCTTGGAGTGCTTATGTCCTTTCTCTCCTTGAAGATTAGGAGAGGCGTATTGTTGAAACAATGGGAATTCCTCAAGCCAAAACATATTTGAAGCAACGAATAAGTTTGGCTATACAGAGAGGCAATGTTGCTAGTGTTCTTGGTACAGCCGCGCTTTCTTCTTCTCTTAATGAGTTATTTTATTCATTCTAGTTGAAGTGAAAACTTCTTTAGGGCGTTAGACGATTTTTGGATGGGGTAAATCTTACGAGTTCGCGTCACCTCGTTACCGCGTCACGGAGCCACTAATTTGATTAATTTATCGACAGATTAATCCTCAAAAACAATTGTAAAACATGTTTCTAAATGTCAGAATTTCCATAATTCGCAAATTGCAGGCCCATCAACGCGAAATGTGCCATATGTTCCGCCAACTCATACTGGGGGCCTATCAACACGGAATGAACCATGCATTCCAGAGTCACATTCAGATTATGATGACGAAATTCACAATTATATTCCTTCACAAGTTCAAATTAATTATGTTCCACAATTACATGAGCCAATAATAACAAACTATGAACTAAATACTCAAAATTTTCCTTATCAAAATATTATTCCACTGTTATTTCATAGTTTTAAGTCTTCACTTCTGTCGGCAGTCCCCAATAACAGCCAATTTTTTATTACTTATGTTATGTTATTTTATGTTAACTTTAAGCAAATGTACCTATTTTACACATTATATAAAACATTATATTTTATCATAACCAAACGGTTCAAACAACGAAAAATTTGGCTAATGGTTTCTGTGTTGTGTACTGTTTGCTTGGTAACACTAAACTTTGATTAAATTCCACTACATCTAAAGCGGCAAAACTAGCTTTATTGTAGTGACAGTCACTATTTTTTTCTAACTGATAATCAAACGGTTTAATAAACATTTTTTTCAGTGTGGGTTTATTGCTGATTGTGTAATCGAATTTTTGCCTCGCGCCAATTAAAATAGATTTTTAAGAGTTCCAAGTAATGATTATAATTAATAAAATTGAAATTAATAGTTCATCAAAAATCTGTCGTAAAACTAAAAATGAGTTTGCACGCCTACAAATAGGCTACACATTTAACGAGGCAGTTATTGCATAACGAAAATCTTTCGTGATTTTTTGTTTGAACAATTAAGAATATTATTACGCCAATCGAGAAGTCAACTTAAGTTGGATTTTGATTACTTTAAGCTTCTTTATTTTTAGTAAGATCCTTGATTTACTTATCCGACAGATTTATTATTGCAGGATTATCGTGTAAGTTGCTGCCGTTTTTACAACATTTTAAAAATAGAGCAACTATAAAAGCGTTTATTTTAAATTATGATAATTTGTTTTAAAACGTTGCTTATATTTTATATGGACGGGCATGTGACAAAATCCTTGCCAATAAAAAATGCGTGATTTGTTCAAATATTTAAAAAAGTAATAATTTTACCATTCCCCCAAAAAAGCACATTTTATTTATTTTTGGTGACCAATCCTGCGGGGCCTTTCGCCAGACCTCCTTGTCCCTCCGGCACTATCCTCATGGGAATAAAGCCGAGTTCTTCCTTGGGTATCCCGTACTGCTTCAGCTTATCCTCGTACGTTTCCAGCAAATCGTCGTGGGCCTTGCAGACCCTCGCCAGTTCGTATTGCAGGTCTTTAATGGCGGCGTTCTTCTTGGCCAATATATCCTACAAATCGGGCAATTAATTGCCGAAAACCTCAGGCGATTTCTTAAATTTCACCCCAACACAGCTAAGACTTTCTCAGAGAAAAAACGCATGGCTTGTGAAATAGACGGTTGCTTGAATTTGCCTTTGAAAAAAAAAGTCGTAGCTGATTGGACGCAAAATTTAAAATCGCACTGTATGTAAATATACTTCTAGTATTTTATTTCTGTTGGATGGAGGCACGTGAACTGCCCCTTGCAAATCTCCGATTATTGTTTCCCGATATTCGGCCATGTCATTTAACGTTACTATTCTTTTTTCTAGTAAAACGTTCTTAAAACCAGTTTTTTGTTGAACTTCCAGAACGGCCCTAACGAATCTGCTGTGCAATTCGTCTCTTTCCACTTGCAACTAAAAACGTATTGATTATAGTTTGAGATACATTTGCTTAACGATAACATAAAATAACATAACTAATAACTAGAATAGATAAAATAACTCATTAAGAGAAGAAGAACTGCACCAAGAACACTAGCAACGTTGCCTCTGTATAGCCAAACTTATTCGTTGCTTCAAATATGTTTTGGCTTGAGGAATTCCCGTTGTTTGAACAATACGCCTCCCCAAATCTTCAAGGAGAGAAAGTGCATTAACACTTCAAGGACCCAAAGTTTCCCCGGCGAAGGGGACGAAAAAATAATCATCAGAAATTGACTTATATTTTTTTTTCTTAACATTTTCTGCCAAGTGTGCAGCAGATCTTGCAGAAAATATAGAGTCAGTCAAATGTGAAGGGGCAAGTGTAAACGTACAAGTAAAATCCCAAACTAAAGATTTACCTACTTTCCATGGAATAACTGTAATACCATCTGGACGTTTGCCATCATCCCTCAGAATACTAGGTTCAAGGATACAAGGGATGTTGGCAGAAGAGAAAGCACTTTAATAATGTCATTAATGCAGCTGTGACGAGAGAGTCTACCTGCACTTTTAATGCACAATAAACCATGATGACCCAACGAGTCTACAGAAGAACCGTACGAGCAAATATGAGGATAACAGAAATTGATGCCCAATCTAAAAATTGCAATTTGGAAAAAGTTTTTTTCTAAAAGAGTACCTAATTTACAAGATGGAAGAGCTTCAAGCCAAGTTCCAAATTCAAATTCAGATCCAGCTAATAAGATAACTTTTTGTGTGATATTTGAGGAAGATAATACATTTTGAAATATTTTCTTACAGATAGGTAAGTCCCAATTTCTTTGAATGGAAAGCTCTTTTGGAAGTAAAGACAAATTAGAAATTTCCTTCCAATAATCAACAGCCTCGTTAAGGGATGTAATTTCAAAATTAGAAAAACTAGAAGGTAGAATGGACATAATAAGTTCAGAATTAGAAAATATAGAAGACAAAAAGGCAGGCGAGGAAATATCAATTATAGACCTTGTACCTAATCCACCAAAACGGATTGGTAATTTGGCTTCGAGTCCAAGATCTTAGTGTAAATTTAATATTCAAAATGTTTTCCAAAGAAGAAACAACAATATCATCTAATTCAAGACACTCATTTTTAAATTTCCAAAAAGTATAACATCTGAGATTATAAGTGAAATTAGGTATCAAAAAACAATGGCGGAGCAAACATAAACTAATATGAGGATTAATTTTACATAGATTTGAAGAAAGTAAAGAGAATGAATCAATTTAGAAATGAATGGAGGAACTGCTGCATCGAAAATAGAACAACCAAGAATAAAAAGGTCTTCAACATTACAAACGTGAATACAAGGAGCTAATAATTCGATCTCTCCAAAATTGAAGACTTGTTTAATTCCGAAACATTATTAAGGAAGAAAAGTTCGCATTTATTGAAATTAACAACCAGGCCAATTTTCTTAAATACGGAAATTATCGTTTCTAAGTCTTGTAAGACATCAACCACCTAAAGAACCATCATCTAAGTACCAAACATTCAATTCTGAATTCAAATTCTTAATAATTTGATGAATAGATAAACTAAATATTACAGAACGGTGAGGGTCACCTTGTTGACAACCTACCGAGGATTCAGTAACATTTCCATTAAAGAATCAATTTGACTGATAAACATAACATTGCCAGAAATAAGGAGTAACAGCCTTAACCACAGAAAGAAGGGAGATTGTATGAATGTTTCGATGAATGATTTTTCCCCAAAAGAAGACAGTCATTGAGCGATGGGTTGTCTAAAACTGACGACACAAATTTTGTACGTTGGGCTGTTTTTTTTTACCTGTCCAGGCTCGTCATCTTACGCGACTATAATATACTTTTCTATTTAAAGAGTACGAGTTAAAGGTTGCAGATTTTTATTTTTTCCTTGCCACCGATTAAAAATATATAAGATTACAATTGAACTCATAAAAATGCCATTAATTTTGGTTAATAGCACGAAATTAAAAAAATGATAAAAATTAATGGACCAAGAGAAGAAAACGTCTTTGACCCGCATCTAATTCGAATTTGATAGCCTTTTCCTATCAAAGCAGTAAAAAATTGCTCATCAATTTACACTTAAAAAGTCGTTATCAAAACAAGCATTGAAAATTCTTTAAAATATACCTTTTCAAATCGCAGTTCCAAAGCTTCATTTACCCATCTCAAGTCTTGCAATTCCCTCATAGTCGCTTGCAGTCTCGCTTTGGTGTTCTTAAAGCAGAAAATTATTACCATTTCGGCCTCATTTGATTTACTCACCGCCAATGACAGTTTATCTTTTTCATAGTTTTGCAACTGCCTCTTATACTCGGTAACATCCTCCAGCGCTTGCCTCAACGGCTCAGCTAATTTTCGATTTTCCGCACTTAAATCAGCAACTTGTTTGGACATCCTGTCGTTCTGCTTCCGCAAAACCTCCATCTGGTCCTCTTAAACACCGAGAGAAACTTACTTCCCAAAAAAGAAAGAAACAGAAAAAAACCTCACTCAAGCTGCTGATCAACGCCAAATTATTCAAAGTGATGTCGTTGTAGTAGTTCTTCATTTCGGTGAAGGCCCTTTCGTGGTTTTTTGTCAGCTCGTTGATTTGAGAATTTTTTCTCTCCTCCACTTCCGACAGTTCCATGCTGCAAACGCAACGATACACTTTTGCAATTTTAGCTAATCAAGTTACTTGTGCCTGGCGCCCAGTTCCTGCTTGAGGTTGTAGAACTTCTTCTCGTACTTCAGTTCGGTTTCCTTGGCCTTATTCTCGAAATCTTTTCGGATGTTGCTGATCTCTTCGCTTTGTTTCTGCAATGGACACTGTTAATTAAGACTCAATGAGTTTTGAAGCTCCTACCAACTTTAGGGATTTGATTTGGTCCTGGTGGGCGAGTTCCTGTTCTCTGGCCTTTCGCTTCATTTCGCGTTTGTCGTTCAGCAGTTCTCTTTCTTGTTCGGAGTGGTCGTCTTGAGCCGATTTCAACGCGACCATGCTTTCGGCCTTGCATTCAGTGATGTTGTTCAGGTGTTCGTACTGCAAGTGCTTGACCTTCTGTTTGAAAAACTTGAGTTCTTCATCGTTCTTTTCTGCCTCTTCCTCAATTTGCCGGTCTTTATTTCTGGAAGGAATTCATTAATAATCAAGCTTCAATGAAATTACAATCCAATCACACTTATTGTTAGCCGAAAAAAGGAAGGAAAAAGAATTGTAAAGAATGCAGTTGCAGAAGAAATAGAACAATTCAAACCTAATGGTCAAATATCAGAAAGCTTCCCAGTAATTAAAGATGTTAGACAGAGATGTTGTCTATTACCAATACTCTTGAGGATATACCAAACTGATGGGATAAACAAGGTGTAAACTCGATGGTATGGGTATTCAGATAGGAAACTTTATTCTCTTTACTTTTCGATAGCCAAGAGAAATTAAAACTAATGGAGCGATTTCCCCAAAATGATGGCTAGAAACTAAATGGAGTATGTCAGTCACCCAGAGAACTGCGTCAGCGGAAAATAAAAGTTCAGGAGGCAACTGGAAGTGTGGAGCTACAAACTGGGTATAACACATAAGAAGAAATTTTTTTTTGTCTAAGTACCTCAATTTGGAGGAGAGAAAACTTTATTCTCTTCACTTTTCGATGACCAAGAGAAATTGAAGCTAATGGAGCGATTGTCCAAAATGAAGGCTAGAAACTAAATGGAGTATGTCAGACACTCAGCAAACTGTGTCAGCGGAAAATAAAAGTTCAGGAGGAAACTGGAAGTGTGAAGCTACAAACTGGGTATAACACATAAGAAGAAATTTTTTTTTGTCTAAGTACCTCAATTTGGAGGAGAGAAAACTTTATTCTCTTCACTTTTCGATGACCAAGAGAAATTGAAGCTAATGGAGCGATTGCCCAAAATGAAGGCTAGAAACTAAATGCAGTATGTCAGTCACACAGACAACTGCGTCAGTGGAAAATAAAAGTTCAGGAGGAAACTGGAAGTGTGGAGCTACAAACTGGGTATAATACATAAGAAGAAAGTTTTTCTGGCTAAGTACCTCAATTTGGAGGAGAGGAAACTTTATTCTCTTCACTTTTCGATGACCAAGAGAAATTGAAGCTAATGGAGCGATTGCCCAAAATGAAGGCTAGAACCTAAATGGAGTATGTCAGTCCCTCAGAGAACTGCGTCAGCAGAAAATAAAAGATCAGGAGAAAACTGGAAGTGTGAAGCTACAAACTGGGTATAACACATAAGAAGAAAGTTTTTTTTGGCTAAGTACCTCAATTTGGCACGAGCTTCCTCCAATTCCGTGCGAGTGATCTCCCAAAACGTGCGCAGCTTATCTCGTTCCAATTGGAAAAAATTGCGTTCCTCCCGTTCCCTCTCATTTTCCTCCTTGATGCGATGGGCGAAAACTTCCAGTTGTTCCCGGGTCATCTGGGTAGTGTCGACCCCATCGATTATGCCCCCTGCAACATATCATCAGCAATTTGGTTAAGCTAAAATTTTTTTAAATACCTGCACCGCCCTTCCCCTTTCCTCCCTTCTTTTTCGGCGGCTGAAACAACGACCAACAATAAATGAATCGCGCCAAATAACAAACCTTACCATGATTGCGTTTACAAACGATAAAACGAACTGACAGGAATATTGATCAAACCGTCACGCGTCCAAAACAACCTAAGTTTTTTTTGTGCGCCAAGATTTGTTTATTTGAATCGATTGCATAATAAACTACCTGTTGATGGCGTTCAGTGTGTAATTGCGACATTTAGTTCCTTGTAAAATGGCAGATTAGATGATTTACAGTTGATTTTATTGTTTTCCTGTTTGGAATTTAATTGAGTGCGATTTGAATAGGAACGTGGCTGCGCCCATAAATTCGTCTCACGTTTTTAAATAAACGCTGACATTTATGGCTGAATCCGGTGAAAAATGAGATGTTAGCGTAGTTAAAAGCCGATCGAGTTGACATTTATTTACTTTTTCTTTAGAAAAAGTGCAAATTTTAAATTATTAATTTTTTTTTTAAATAGTTTATTGTTTTTATTTAAGGTATAACATTAACTATTGTTAACAATTAAGTATTCTTAAAACATTATAAAATTATAACATAATATAAATTAAACTACTTTAAAAGGTAAATTGTTCAATTTGAGGTGATTGATAGTAATGATCAATATTATTTTGTTTCCATGTTGTTTGTTAATAGTTTTCTGCGAAAAACATTATGCAATATGCACATAAATGTGATGTAATTTCTTTATTTGTTATTGACTCGTCATAATTGTAACATTGAAGTTCTTTTTTCCAGTTTTTTGCGCGCCTGTTACACATTCGATATTATGGTGAGACAAGTTTCGCTGCAGGTCAAACAAGAATGACATCATAACATTGTAATGAATCGACGATATTGTTTTTCATTCACTTCAATATCAAAAGGATAAATTTGCATGTTTGTAGAATTTACACAAAATTAAGTTGTTTTTATTTTATCAATTAATTGAATTAACTGTTTTAAATAACATTTTTATTTGGAAAGAATAAGTCATAAACGAAACTGGTATGAGAGTGATAAAATTAGATAATAAAATTAAGTGTAGTTATACCAACGATTTAGGGAACGAGGTTGGCCATAAAAATACAACTTGTCGCATAATAAAATGATTAATTAACTTAACATTTCGACAACACTTCAAAAGATTTTATTATTTTTTTTTACCTCAGAAAATTCTGTATTTATTTGAAATATGTAAATTCCACTTTTAATGTGGTCGATAAGTATTATCTTCTGAATGTGTAATAAATTTAATTAACTAAGTTTTTATTGCCTATCAATGTTAAAAAAAGATCTTTTCTGCTTTAATAAAAAATTTAATTTCTACAAAGTTATTTCACACAGAGAATTTATACAACTTAATAATAAAATGATTAATTAACTAAAATTTCGACAACACATCAAAAGATTTTATAATTTTTTTTTTACTTCAGAAAATTCTGTGTTTATTTGAAATTTGTAAATTCAACTTTTATTGTCATCGATAAGTATTATCTTCTGAATGTGTAATAAATTTAATTAACTAAATTTTTATTGCCTATCGATGTTAAAAAGAAATTTACTTTCCTTCTTTAATAAAAAATTTAATTTCTCCAAAGTTACTTCACACAGAGAATTTATACAACTTAATAATAAAATGATTAATTAACTAAAATTTCGACAACACATCAAAAGATTTTATAATTTTTTTTTTACTTCAGAAAATTCTGTGTTTATTTGAAATTTGTAAATTCAACTTTTATTGTCATCGATAAGTATTATCTTCTGAATGTGTAATAAATTTAATTAACTAAATTTTTATTGCCTATCGATGTTAAAAAGAAATTTACTTTCCTTCTTTAATAAAAAATTTAATTTCTCCAAAGTTACTTCACACAGAGAATTTATACAACTTAATAATAAAATGATTAATTAACTAAAATTTCGACAACACATCAAAAGATTTTATAATTTTTTTTTTACCTCAGAAAATTCTGTATTTATTTGAAATTTGTAAATTCAACTTATATTGTCATCGATAAGTATTATCTTCTGAATGTGTAATAAATTTAATTAACTAAATTTTTATTGCCTATCGATGTTAAAAAGAAATTTACTTTCCTTTTTTAATAAAAAAATTAATTTCTCCAAAGTTACTTCACACAGAGAATTTATACAACTTAATAATAAAATGATTAATTAACTAAAATTTCGACAACACATCAAAAGATTTTATAATTTTTTTTTTACTTCAGAAAATTCTGTGTTTATTTGAAATTTGTAAATTCAACTTTTATTGTCATCGATAAGTATTATCTTCTAAATGTGTAATAAATTTAATTAACTAAATTTTTATTGCCTATCGATGTTAAAAAGAAATTTACTTTCCTTCTTTAATAAAAAATTTAATTTCTCCAAAGTTACTTCACACAGAGAATTTATACAACTTAATAATAAAATGATTAATTAACTAAAATTTCGACAACACATCAAAAGATTTTATAATTTTTTTTTTACCTCAGAAAATTCTGTATTTATTTGAAATTTGTAAATTCAACTTATATTGTCATCGATAAGTATTATCTTCTGAATGTGTAATAAATTTAATTAACTAAATTTTTATTGCCTATCGATGTTAAAAAGAAATTTACTTTCCTTTTTTAATAAAAAAATTAATTTCTCCAAAGTTACTTCACACAGAGAATTTATACAACTTAATAATAAAATGATTAATTAACTAAAATTTCGACAACACATCAAAAGATTTTATAATTTTTTTTTTACTTCAGAAAATTCTGTGTTTATTTGAAATTTGTAAATTCAACTTTTATTGTCATCGATAAGTATTATCTTCTAAATGTGTAATAAATTTAATTAACTAAATTTTTATTGCCTATCGATGTTAAAAAGAAATTTACTTTCCTTTTTTAATAAAAAAATTAATTTCTCCAAAGTTACTTCACACAGAGAATTTATACAACTTAATAATAAAATGATTAATTAACTAAAATTTCGACAACACATCAAAAGATTTTATAATTTTTTTTTTACTTCAGAAAATTCTGTTTTTATTTGAAATTTGTAAATTCAACTTTTATTGTCATCGATAAGTATTATCTTCTGAATGTGTAATAAATTTAATTAACTAAATTTTTATTGCCTATCGATGTTAAAAAGAAATTTACTTTCCTTTTTTAATAAAAAAATTAATTTCTCCAAAGTTACTTCACACAGAGAATTTATACAACTTAATAATAAAATGATTAATTAACTAAAATTTCGACAACACATCAAAAGATTTTATAATTTTTTTTTTACTTCAGAAAATTCTGTTTTTATTTGAAATTTGTAAATTCAACTTTTATTGTCATCGATAAGTATTATCTTCTGAATGTGTAATAAATTTAATTAACTAAATTTTTATTGCCTATCGATGTTAAAAAGAAATTTACTTTCCTTTTTTAATAAAAAAATTAATTTCTCCAAAGTTACTTCACACAGAGAATTTATACAACTTAATAATAAAATGATTAATTAACTAAAATTTCGACAACACATCAAAAGATTTTATAATTTTTTTTTTACTTCAGAAAATTCTGTTTTTATTTGAAATTTGTAAATTCAACTTTTATTGTCATCGATAAGTATTATCTTCTGAATGTGTAATAAATTTAATTAACTTAATTTTTATTGCCTATCGATGTTAAATAGAAATTTACTTTCCTTTTTTAATAAAAAAATTAATTTCTCCAAAGTTACTTCACACAGAGAATTTATACAACTTAATAATAAAATGATTAATTAACTAAAATTTCGACAACACATCAAAAGATTTTATAATTTTTTTTTTACTTCAGAAAATTCTGTTTTTATTTGAAATTTGTAAATTCAACTTTTATTGTCATCGATAAGTATTATCTTCTGAATGTGTAATAAATTTAATTAACTAAATTTTTATTGCCTATCGATGTTAAAAAGAAATTTACTTTCCTTTTTTAATAAAAACATTAATTTCTCCAAAGTTACTTCACACAGAGAATTTATACAACTTAATAATAAAATGATTAATTAACTAAAATTTCGACAACAC
This sequence comes from Dascillus cervinus, assembly GCA_949768715.1. Taxonomy (NCBI): domain Eukaryota; kingdom Metazoa; phylum Arthropoda; class Insecta; order Coleoptera; family Dascillidae; genus Dascillus; species Dascillus cervinus. The sequence continues at coordinate 35,649,191 of OX458316.1, forward strand.
ATCAAAAGATTTTATAATTTTTTTTTTACTTCAGAAAATTCTGTTTTTATTTGAAATTTGTAAATTCAACTTTTATTGTCATCGATAAGTATTATCTTCTGAATGTGTAATAAATTTAATTAACTAAATTTTTATTGCCTATCGATGTTAAAAAGAAATTTACTTTCCTTTTTTAATAAAAAAATTAATTTCTCCAAAGTTACTTCACACAGAGAATTTATACAACTTAATAATAAAATGATTAATTAACTAAAATTTCGACAACACATCAAAAGATTTTATAATTTTTTTTTTACTTCAGAAAATTCTGTTTTTATTTGAAATTTGTAAATTCAACTTTTATTGTCATCGATAAGTATTATCTTCTGAATGTGTAATAAATTTAATTAACTAAATTTTTATTGCCTATCGATGTTAAAAAGAAATTTACTTTCCTTTTTTAATAAAAAAATTAATTTCTCCAAAGTTACTTCACACAGAGAATTTATACAACTTAATAATAAAATGATTAATTAACTAAAATTTCGACAACACATCAAAAGATTTTATAATTTTTTTTTTACTTCAGAAAATTCTGTTTTTATTTGAAATTTGTAAATTCAACTTTTATTGTCATCGATAAGTATTATCTTCTGAATGTGTAATAAATTTAATTAACTAAATTTTTATTGCCTATCGATGTTAAAAAGAAATTTACTTTCCTTTTTTAATAAAAAAATTAATTTCTCCAAAGTTACTTCACACAGAGAATTTATACAACTTAATAATAAAATGATTAATTAACTAAAATTTCGACAACACATCAAAAGATTTTATAATTTTTTTTTTACTTCAGAAAATTCTGTTTTTATTTGAAATTTGTAAATTCAACTTTTATTGTCATCGATAAGTATTATCTTCTGAATGTGTAATAAATTTAATTAACTAAATTTTTATTGCCTATCGATGTTAAAAAGAAATTTACTTTCCTTTTTTAATAAAAAAATTAATTTCTCCAAAGTTACTTCACACAGAGAATTTATACAACTTAATAATAAAATGATTAATTAACTAAAATTTCGACAACACATCAAAAGATTTTATAATTTTTTTTTACTTCAGAAAATTCTGTTTTTATTTGAAATTTGTAAATTCAACTTTTATTGTCATCGATAAGTATTATCTTCTGAATGTGTAATAAATTTAATTAACTAAATTTTTATTGCCTATCGATGTTAAAAAGAAATTTACTTTCCTTCTTTAATAAAAAAATTAATTTCTCCAAAGTTACTTCACACAGAGAATTTATACAACTTAATAATAAAATGATTAATTAACTAAAATTTCGACAACACATCAAAAGATTTTATAATTTTTTTTTACCTCAGAAAATTCTGTTTTTATTTGAAATTTGTAAATTCAACTTATATTGTCATCGATAAGTATTATCTTCTGAATGTGTAATAAATTTAATTAACTAAATTTTTATTGCCTATCGATGTTAAAAAGAAATTTACTTTCCTTCTTTAATAAAAAATTTAATTTCTCCAAAGTTACTTCACACAGAGAATTTATACAACTTAATAATAAAATGATTAATTAACTTAGCATTTCGACAACACATCAAAAGATTTTATAATTTTTTTTTACCTCAGAAAATTCTGTTTTTATTTGAAATTTGTAAATTCAACTTTTATTGTCATCGATAAGTATTATCTTCTGAATGTGTAATAAATTTAATTAACTAAATTTTTATTGCCTATCGATGTTAAAAAGAAATTTACTTTCCTTCTTTAATAAAAAAATTAATTTCTCCAAAGTTACTTCACACAGAGAATTTATACAACTTAATAATAAAATGATTAATTAACTAAAATTTCGACAACACATCAAAAGATTTTATAATTTTTTTTTTACTTCAGAAAATTCTGTTTTTATTTGAAATTTGTAAATTCAACTTTTATTGTCATCGATAAGTATTATCTTCTGAATGTGTAATAAATTTAATTAACTAAATTTTTATTGCCTATCGATGTTAAAAAGAAATTTACTTTCCTTCTTTAATAAAAAAATTAATTTCTCCAAAGTTACTTCACACAGAGAATTTATACAACTTAATAATAAAATGATTAATTAACTAAAATTTCGACAACACATCAAAAGATTTTATAATTTTTTTTTACCTCAGAAAATTCTGTTTTTATTTGAAATTTGTAAATTCAACTTATATTGTCATCGATAAGTATTATCTTCTGAATGTGTAATAAATTTAATTAACTAAATTTTTATTGCCTATCGATGTTAAAAAGATATTTACTTTCCTTCTTTAATAAAAAATTTAATTTCTCCAAAGTTACTTCACACAGAGAATTTATACAACTTAATAATAAAATGATTAATTAACTTAGCATTTCGACAACACATCAAATGATTTTATAATTTTTTTTTTACTTCAGAAAATTCTGTTTTTATTTGAAATTTGTAAATTCAACTTTTATTGTCATCGATAAGTATTATCTTCTGAATGTGTAATAAATTTAATTAACTAAATTTTTATTGCCTATCGATGTTAAAAAGAAATTTACTTTGCTTCTTTAATAAAAAATTTAATTTCTCCAAAGTTACTTCACACAGAGAATTTATACAACTTAATAATAAAATGATTAATTAACTTAGCATTTCGACAACACATCAAAAGATTTTATAATTTTTTTTTTACTTCAGAAAATTCTGTTTTTATTTGAAATTTGTAAATTCAACTTTTATTGTCATCGATAAGTATTATCTTCTGAATGTGTAATAAATTTAATTAACTAAATTTTTATTGCCTATCGATGTTAAAAAGAAATTTACTTTCCTTCTTTAATAAAAAAATTAATTTCTCCAAAGTTACTTCACACAGAGAATTTATACAACTTAATAATAAAATGATTAATTAACTTAGCATTTCGACAACACATCAAAAGATTTTATAATTTTTTTTTACCTCAGAAAATTCTGTTTTTATTTGAAATTTGTAAATTCAACTTTTATTGTCATCGATAAGTATTATCTTCTGAATGTGTAATAAATTTTTACTGACAATTTTTTTTCCTTTTTTTCCATAACAATATTCTTTAAAAAAGTTTCACTTACTACAAATTTTACTTCACAAACATTTTAAGAAACATTTAAAAAAAAACATTTTTTTTTAAAATTGTCAATTACACGTTATGACATTTTAAAACCACATTTTAAAACGAGTCAACACAATGATTAAAAAAAAAAATTGTAGTAAGTGAAAAGTTTTTAAAGAATATTGTTATGGAAAAAAAGGAAAATTGTAAGTAAAAATTGTTAGATAACAAGGGAAACTTGATTTAAATAAAATTTAAATAAAATGTAGTAAATTTAATTAACTAAGTTTTTATTTTTTTAATTTCCACAGAGTTATTGCACAAAGAGAATTTATACAACTTGGATCATAGTGTATCTTTAACGGTGAAATAATCGTAAGCAGAAGAAAGAAATCATGTAGTGACTTGCACATTTAACTGGAGGAAAATCAATGTCACGAGTCGGTGGATTCAGGAAAAAATCCAGTTATTCTCGATATTTTATAAAAGTTTCTTTCTCAACAACCTGATCAATTATCCAGAATGCGGTGATTCATAAAAATCATGGCTAAAATGAACTTGTTGCTTAATTTTTAAGGAAACGAAACGAAGAAAACCATCACACAAAACCATTAGAGTTTGTGATGGTATTGAAACGGAAATTCAAAGAAAAAATGCTGCCTTTTAACGCGCAGTTTATTTTGTAGCTCGCCTTTGTCAAAGCTTCATTAAAAAAAGGTGTGAAACAACGTTTCGAAATCGAAAACTTTGAAAACTGTTTACTTTGACAGATATTGCTTAAAAATTATGGAAAATAGCTACAATCTGCGCACAATTTTTTTACTTGAATTGACCCAAATTGTCTTAAGGAAATTCATTTTATAAGAGACACTTATTCAACAGATGGCGTCTTACAAGATGGTACAATAGTCTAAGACGGCACAGCAAGGAAAAATAGGCCATAAATATTTTCTTAAAATAAATTCCAAATAAAAATTAACTCAAATATGCCATCTCAGACACTTTAATCAATTCTCCTTTTCTTGTCGATTAAATTTCCAAAAATCAAGATACTGCGTCTGCCAACACCCCGACAACTTTCAAATCACCTTCAAAAAAATATAAAAACTGTTAACAAATAATGGAAAATTTTCCGATTTTTCAGTTTATATCATTTTCAGGGTCAATCAATCAAATTATAAAATGGCAATAATATTTTTATTAACATTAATTAAATGTTTGTTTTTTTTTCGTTTTGAAGTGGTAAAACAGATGCAGAAATTACGTCAGGTGGATCAAGTTCCAAAAAAAACAAACTGGATTCTTTAAATGCATATTTTCGGATATATTCGCAGAGATTACGCTATAAGGCTGTTATTGTCGCCGTTACTGATGTCATGCTGATGTGGGTTCGTTGTGATGTGGTAGGACGATAATTTATTAATTTAAAGTTTGGATTAGGTAATGACACTGTTTGCACCATGAATTTTTTAACACCGCCACAACACTTCTCTATTTATACCGCACGTAATTTAGCCGGTAATAATGCGTCGTCGCTTTGATTTCGCTTTTTCGAGACAATAAAACAAACATCAAAGAGATAATTAAATTTAACGTTTTAATGGCCATTTTTTGGGTTGGACGGATTGGTAAACATAATTTTAATATTGCTTCAGCGTACAAAGCGGTTTCAAGACACTGGATAAAAATTATGAGCGCCAAGGCCGTTTGTGATTCAAAAAATTAAATTAATCCGTGATGTAAACCTCACCTTATAATTACCGGTGACCATCAACAGGTTGAACACCGTAAAATATCGTTTATGCAACTAATTTCGAACTCATCACCAAAAATTGTTGCTTTCACTCAATTTACCGAGGAATTAAAAACCTTTTAAATCGCGCAGAAGTTGTAAAAATCAACGAATTTGAATGTGACATGAGAAAACGTAAAAGCCACACTAAAAGCATCTTGTGCAATTCAAGATGTTAAAGTAAACAATTTTAAATTATTAGCTGCTTTTTGGAATTTTTACTAAAAGTAGACCTGAAATGTTGTTCTAATTATTGTTAAAAACCTTAAATTTAACTCAATTGGATTATTGAGAAAAATAATTTCCCGAATTGGTTTTGTTAATTCAATTTTAACGAAATTTTTGTCGTTACTGACCAAATTTGGGTAAAATTGCAAAACTAATTTAGTTGTTAGAAAAATTTTGATTATCAAAATTATTTCTTGTTTACTGAAAAGTTTTGTGGCCTTTGCAAAACGGTCTGGTTACTGTTAACAACTTGTTTGGCTACATGGACGCAAATTCGGTTATCAGTTACCGAACTAACGAAAATCACGTTGTTGATTCGATTTTAAATTAAAGGTTGCAAATTTTCTATAAGTTAATAACTAACCACTTTGGGAAAACGTAACCAAATAAATAAATTATTCAGTAAAAAATACCTAAATCATTTGATAACAATCAGCCAAGTCCTTCAGCGACCAATCAATAAGGTTTAGTAAATAATAACCAAACAGACAACGAAAAATTTGGCTAATGGTTTCTAAACAGTTTGGTAACATTTAACTAAACTTCAGTTGATTCTACCAAATCAAAAATGGCAAAATTGGCTTTTTTGCAGTGACTACAAGTTTAGCAGTAGCTATTTTTTCCTTACCTAAATGTTTTGTTATGATTTACTGATTACAGTTATTCGTCAAAGCTTCATTTGTGACGAATAACGCGATTTGTAAAAAAATTACCGACTTCTGATAAACTAAAAGTAGACCTGAAATGTTGTTGGACATAAATTGAGCCGTTTTAAAATAAATGTTCTAATTATTGTTAAAGACCTTAAATTTAATTCAATTGGATCATTGAGAAAAATAATTTCCCGAATTGATTTTGTTAATTCAATTTTAACTAAATTTTTGTCGTTACTGACCAAATTTGGGTAAAATTGCAAAACTAATTTAGTTGTTAAAAACTTTTTAAGTATCAAAATTATTTCTTGTTCACTGAAAAGTTTTGTGGCCTTTGCAATATGGTTTGGTTACTGTTAACAACTTGTTTGGCTACATGGACGCAAATTCGGTTATCAGTTACCGAACTAACGAAAATCACGTCGTTTCCTCATCGTGTTTGTTAGACTTGAGAGTCGAGGCAGAGAAGACATTGTTGATTCAATTTTAAATTAAATGTTACTTTGGAGAAATAACCAAATAAATTATTCAGTAAAAAATAACTAAATCATTTGATAACAATCAGCCAAGTCTTTCAGCAACGCATCAAAACGGTTTAGTAAATAGTAACCAAACAATTTGGGCAAAGAAAAATTTGGCTAATGGTTTCTAAACAGTTTGGTAACATTTAACTAAACTTCAGTTGATTGTACTAAATCAAAAGTGGCAAAATTGGCTTTGTTGTAGTGACTACAAGTTTAGCAGTCGCTATTTTTTTTCTTAACCAAATGTTTTGTTATGATTTACTTACTACAGTTATTCGTCAGAGCTTCAGATGTAACGGAATTACGCGGTTTGTAAAAAAATTACCGACTTCTGATAAACTAAAAGTAGACCTGAAATGTTGTTGGACATAAATTGAGCCGTTTTAAAATAAATGTTCTAATTATTGTTAAAGACCTTAAATTTAATTCAATTGGATCATTGAGAAAAATAATTTCCCGAATTGATTTTGTTAATTCAATTTTAACTAAATTTTTGTCGTTACTGACCAAATTTGGGTAAAATTGCAAAACTAATTTAGTTGTTAAAAACTTTTTAAGTATCAAAATTATTTCTTGTTCACTGAAAAGTTTTGTGGCCTTTGCAATATGGTTTGGTTACTGTTAACAACTTGTTTGGCTACATGGACGCAAATTCGGTTATCAGTTACCGAACTAACGAAAATCACGTCGTTTCCTCATCGTATTTGTTAGACTTGAGAGTCGAGGCAGAGAAGACATTGTTAATTCAATTTTAAATTAAATGTTACTTTGGAGAAATAACCAAATAAATTATTCAGTAAAAAATAACTAAATCATTTGATAACAATCAGCCAAGTCCTTCAGCAACGCATCAAAACGGTTTAGTAAATAGTAACCAAACAATTTGGGCAAAGAAAAATTTGGCTAATGGTTTCTAAACAGTTTGGTAACATTTAACTAAACTTCAGTTGATTGTACTAAATCAAAAGTGGCAAAATTGGCTTTGTTGTAGTGACTACAAGTTTAGCAGTCGCTATTTTTTTCCTTAACCAAATGTTTTGTTATGATTTACTTACTACAGTTATTCGTCAGAGCTTCAGATGTAACGGAATTACGCGGTTTGTAAAAAAATTACCGACTTCTGATAAACTAAAAGTAGACCTGAAATGTTGTTGGACATAAATTGAGCCGTTTTAAAATAAATGTTCTAATTATTGTTAAAGACCCTAAATTTAACTCAATTGGATCATTGAGAAAAATAATTTCCCGAATTGGTTTTGTTAATTCAATTTTAACTAAATTTTTGTCGTTACTGACCAAATTAGGGTAAAATTGCAAAACTAATTTAGTTGTTAAAAAATTTTTAAGTATCAAAATTATTTCTTGTTTACTGAAAAGTTTTGTGGCCTTTGCAAAACGGTTTGGTTACTGTTAACAACTTGTTTGGCTACATGGACGCAAATTCGGTTATCAGTTATCGAACTTACGAAAATCACGTCGTTTCCTCATCGTATTTGTTAGACTTGAGAGTCGAGGCAGAGAAGACATTGTTAATTCAATTTTAAATTAAATGTTACTTTGGAGAAATAACCAAATAAAGTATTCAGTAAAAAATAACTAAATCATTTGATAACAATCAGCCAAGTCTTTCAGCAACGCATCAAAACGGTTTAGTAAATAGTAACCAAACAATTTGGGCAAAGAAAAATTTGGCTAATGGTTTCTAAACAGTTTGGTAACATTTAACTAAACTTCAGTTGATTGTACTAAATCAAAAGTGGCAAAATTGGCTTTGTTGTAGTGACTACAAGTTTAGCAATCGCTATTTTTTTCCTTAACCAAATGTTTTGTTATGATTTACTTACTACAGTTATTCGTCAGAGCTTCAGATGTAACGGAATTACGCGGTTTGTAAAAAAATTACCGACTTCTGATAAACTAAAAGTAGACCTGAAATGTTGTTGGACATAAATTGAGCCGTTTTAAAATAAATGTTCTAATTATTGTTAAAGACCTTAAATTTAATTCAATTGGATCATTGAGAAAAATAATTTCCCGAATTGATTTTGTTAATTCAATTTTAACTAAATTTTTGTCGTTACTGACCAAATTTGGGTAAAATTGCAAAACTAATTTAGTTGTTAAAAACTTTTTAAGTATCAAAATTATTTCTTGTTCACTGAAAAGTTTTGTGGCCTTTGCAATATGGTTTGGTTACTGTTAACAACTTGTTTGGCTACATGGACGCAAATTCGGTTATCAGTTACCGAACTAACGAAAATCACGTCGTTTCCTCATCGTATTTGTTAGACTTGAGAGTCGAGGCAGAGAAGACATTGTTAATTCAATTTTAAATTAAATGTTACTTTGGAGAAATAACCAAATAAATTATTCAGTAAAAAATAACTAAATCATTTGATAACAATCAGCCAAGTCTTTCAGCAACGCATCAAAACGGTTTAGTAAATAGTAACCAAACAATTTGGGCAAAGAAAAATTTGGCTAATGGTTTCTAAACAGTTTGGTAACATTTAACTAAACTTCAGTTGATTGTACTAAATCAAAAGTGGCAAAATTGGCTTTGTTGTAGTGACTACAAGTTTAGCAATCGCTATTTTTTTCCTTAACCAAATGTTTTGTTATGATTTACTTACTACAGTTATTCGTCAGAGCTTCAGATGTAACGGAATTACGCGGTTTGTAAAAAAATTACCGACTTCTGATAAACTAAAAGTAGACCTGAAATGTTGTTGGACATAAATTGAGCCGTTTTAAAATAAATGTTCTAATTATTGTTAAAGACCTTAAATTTAATTCAATTGGATCATTGAGAAAAATAATTTCCCGAATTGATTTTGTTAATTCAATTTTAACTAAATTTTTGTCGTTACTGACCAAATTTGGGTAAAATTGCAAAACTAATTTAGTTGTTAAAAACTTTTTAAGTATCAAAATTATTTCTTGTTCACTGAAAAGTTTTGTGGCCTTTGCAATATGGTTTGGTTACTGTTAACAACTTGTTTGGCTACATGGACGCAAATTCGGTTATCAGTTACCGAACTAACGAAAATCACGTCGTTTCCTCATCGTATTTGTTAGACTTGAGAGTCGAGGCAGAGAAGACATTGTTAATTCAATTTTAAATTAAATGTTACTTTGGAGAAATAACCAAATAAATTATTCAGTAAAAAATAACTAAATCATTTGATAACAATCAGCCAAGTCCTTCAGCAACGCATCAAAACGGTTTAGTAAATAGTAACCAAACAATTTGGGCAAAGAAAAATTTGGCTAATGGTTTCTAAACAGTTTGGTAACATTTAACTAAACTTCAGTTGATTGTACTAAATCAAAAGTGGCAAAATTGGCTTTGTTGTAGTGACTACAAGTTTAGCAGTCGCTATTTTTTTCCTTAACCAAATGTTTTGTTATGATTTACTTACTACAGTTATTCGTCAGAGCTTCAGATGTAACGGAATTACGCGGTTTGTAAAAAAATTACCGACTTCTGATAAACTAAAAGTAGACCTGAAATGTTGTTGGACATAAATTGAGCCGTTTTAAAATAAATGTTCTAATTATTGTTAAAGACCCTAAATTTAACTCAATTGGATCATTGAGAAAAATAATTTCCCGAATTGGTTTTGTTAATTCAATTTTAACTAAATTTTTGTCGTTACTGACCAAATTAGGGTAAAATTGCAAAACTAATTTAGTTGTTAAAAAATTTTTAAGTATCAAAATTATTTCTTGTTTACTGAAAAGTTTTGTGGCCTTTGCAAAACGGTTTGGTTACTGTTAACAACTTGTTTGGCTACATGGACGCAAATTCGGTTATCAGTTATCGAACTTACGAAAATCACGTCGTTTCCTCATCGTATTTGTTAGACTTGAGAGTCGAGGCAGAGAAGACATTGTTAATTCAATTTTAAATTAAATGTTACTTTGGAGAAATAACCAAATAAAGTATTCAGTAAAAAATAACTAAATCATTTGATAACAATCAGCCAAGTCTTTCAGCAACGCATCAAAACGGTTTAGTAAATAGTAACCAAACAATTTGGGCAAAGAAAAATTTGGCTAATGGTTTCTAAACAGTTTGGTAACATTTAACTAAACTTCAGTTGATTGTACTAAATCAAAAGTGGCAAAATTGGCTTTGTTGTAGTGACTACAAGTTTAGCAATCGCTATTTTTTTCCTTAACCAAATGTTTTGTTATGATTTACTTACTACAGTTATTCGTCAGAGCTTCAGATGTAACGGAATTACGCGGTTTGTAAAAAAATTACCGACTTCTGATAAACTAAAAGTAGACCTGAAATGTTGTTGGACATAAATTGAGCCGTTTTAAAATAAATGTTCTAATTATTGTTAAAGACCTTAAATTTAATTCAATTGGATCATTGAGAAAAATAATTTCCCGAATTGATTTTGTTAATTCAATTTTAACTAAATTTTTGTCGTTACTGACCAAATTTGGGTAAAATTGCAAAACTAATTTAGTTGTTAAAAACTTTTTAAGTATCAAAATTATTTCTTGTTCACTGAAAAGTTTTGTGGCCTTTGCAATATGGTTTGGTTACTGTTAACAACTTGTTTGGCTACATGGACGCAAATTCGGTTATCAGTTACCGAACTAACGAAAATCACGTCGTTTCCTCATCGTATTTGTTAGACTTGAGAGTCGAGGCAGAGAAGACATTGTTAATTCAATTTTAAATTAAATGTTACTTTGGAGAAATAACCAAATAAATTATTCAGTAAAAAATAACTAAATCATTTGATAACAATCAGCCAAGTCTTTCAGCAACGCATCAAAACGGTTTAGTAAATAGTAACCAAACAATTTGGGCAAAGAAAAATTTGGCTAATGGTTTCTAAACAGTTTGGTAACATTTAACTAAACTTCAGTTGATTGTACTAAATCAAAAGTGGCAAAATTGGCTTTGTTGTAGTGACTACAAGTTTAGCAATCGCTATTTTTTTCCTTAACCAAATGTTTTGTTATGATTTACTTACTACAGTTATTCGTCAGAGCTTCAGATGTAACGGAATTACGCGGTTTGTAAAAAAATTACCGACTTCTGATAAACTAAAAGTAGACCTGAAATGTTGTTGGACATAAATTGAGCCGTTTTAAAATAAATGTTCTAATTATTGTTAAAGACCTTAAATTTAATTCAATTGGATCATTGAGAAAAATAATTTCCCGAATTGATTTTGTTAATTCAATTTTAACTAAATTTTTGTCGTTACTGACCAAATTTGGGTAAAATTGCAAAACTAATTTAGTTGTTAAAAACTTTTTAAGTATCAAAATTATTTCTTGTTCACTGAAAAGTTTTGTGGCCTTTGCAATATGGTTTGGTTACTGTTAACAACTTGTTTGGCTACATGGACGCAAATTCGGTTATCAGTTACCGAACTAACGAAAATCACGTCGTTTCCTCATCGTATTTGTTAGACTTGAGAGTCGAGGCAGAGAAGACATTGTTAATTCAATTTTAAATTAAATGTTACTTTGGAGAAATAACCAAATAAATTATTCAGTAAAAAATAACTAAATCATTTGATAACAATCAGCCAAGTCTTTCAGCAACGCATCAAAACGGTTTAGTAAATAGTAACCAAACAATTTGGGCAAAGAAAAATTTGGCTAATGGTTTCTAAACAGTTTGGTAACATTTAACTAAACTTCAGTTGATTGTACTAAATCAAAAGTGGCAAAATTGGCTTTGTTGTAGTGACTACAAGTTTAGCAGTCGCTATTTTTTCCTTAGCCAAATGTTTTCTTATGATTTACTGACTGCAGTTATTCGTCAGAGCTTCATTTGTGGCGAATAACCCGGTTTGTAAAAAAATTGCCGACTTCTGATAAACTAAAAATAGACCGGAAATGTTGATGGAAAAAAATTGAGCCATTTTAAAATAAATGTTCTTATTATTGTTAAAAACCTTAAATTTAACTCAATTGGATCATTGAGAAAAATAATTTCCCGAATTGGCTATGTTAATTCAATTTTAACTAAATTTTTGTCGTTATTGACCAAATTTGGGTAAAATTGCAGAACTAATTTAGTTGTAAAAAATTTTTAATTATCAACATTATTTCTTGTTGTTCACTGAAAAGTTTTGTGGCCTTTGCAAAACGGTTTGGTTGCTGTTAACAACTTGTTTGGCTACATGGACGCAAATTCGGTTATCAGTTACCAAACTAACGAAAATCACGTCGTTTTCTCATCGTATTTGTTAGACTTGAGAGTCGATGCAGAGAAGACATTGTTGATTCAATTTTAAATTAAATGTTACCACTCTAACCACTTTGAAGAAATAACCAAATAAATTATTCAGTAAAAAAGAACTAAATCATTTGATAACAATCAGCCAAGTCTTTCAGCAAATGTTACAAATTTTCTATAACCACTCTAACCACTTTGGAGAAATAACCAAATAAATTATTCAGTAAAAAATAACTAAATCATTTGATAACAATCAGCCAAGTTTTTCAGCAACGCATCAAAATGGTTTAGTAAATAATAATCAAACAACGAAAAACGAAAAATTTGGCTAATGGTTTCTAAAAGTTTGGTAACATTTAACTAAACTTCAGTTGATTCTACTAAATCAAAATTGGCAAAATTGGCTTTTTTGTAGTTACTACAAGTTTAGCAGTCGTTATTTTTTCCTTAGCCAAATGTTTTGTTATGATTTACTGACTGCAGTCATTCGTCAGAGCTCCAGATGTGACGAATAACGCGGTTTGTAAAAAAATTACCGACTTCTGATAACTATTCGGCATTTCTCTTGTTAAAACCGCAATAAAACCTGCAATTGGTGTCCACAGATTTATTTCCTTATTCAAACAACAATAAACAAATTTAATTAAAAAAATCGTCAAAATTAACAATTTCTTGTACGTACCAGGATAATCGACGATTGTTATCGACACTCTGGTTATCACAATAAGCGAAATTCATTATCCAAAATCAACATTAACGAGATTACTTTAATAATTTGCCCGGATTTCCATCGAAAATCTGTATTAGTGCGTGGGACGATTTTTTCGACAGCCTTGTAAAATACAACAAAAAAATGACTTCCTAGTATCGATACGGCGTGTGGTTTGTATTTATCTGTCCAGATTCTCGCTAATTTTCGTTCCACAGTTGTAAATCACAGCGCGAAAACCCGTAAGAGCGTATTAGTCCCCACTCATTTTATAAATTAAAGTGTAATATTGTGGGTCCCTTCATAAGATTGTTGTAGTGGAGCTTTCAGGTATAGTTAGTTTCGCTGCTGCTTTTGTTGTTGCGTGCTGCGTTGAAGGTAAAACCACTTTTACATTTACTTATTTACCAAAAGTTAATTTCTGTTATTAAAAATAATTTCGTTGTTTCTCAAAACAATTTTTGAAACTTTGATACTTTGATTAAAGTTTTTAAGTTATGAGGTCGATTCAACAATTATGGTGCGAATTGGAAACAAGTCAAGTACAATTTTCTAGAACGTGCAATTTATAACAAATTAGAAATGACATTGCATTGTGCAATGAAATGCAAATTGTCATGGACAGATCTGTGATTTTCATAAATCAAACCAATTCTAGTAGCATCAGATTTTATGATAAGATTTAGTAATTTTTTTAGGACTTTTAGCTTCCAAAATGCGGCATTAAAAATGTTGTGTTATCACGGCGTTTTATGCTACGATTACTTTTAATTAGTGCCGTGTTTACAGGTGCGTTATTATCTGCATGTAATATGCACATGTTGTGTATCTATAAAAAGAGCTTTCCGATCGTTTGAAAGATAAAAACGCAAATTAAAATGAGCAAATAACATTTTTTTTTAATCGTTCATTTAAATGTGCAGTGAAGTGACACAATTTCCATCATAATTTTTTTTTAATTATTATTCGTACTTACAATTAGTTGGATGTGGTAGCGACAATCTCTTCCTTTTCCTCGGCCATGTTTTGAATGTGTTTGAAGACCGCAATTTTTCGAGGAGTCTTTTTATTCGCCTTGAACGTGCTTCCTTTGAATTGCCTCATCGTAACGAGCGGAATCAAAAGCGGCTGATTCAATTTAAGTCGCGAATTATTCATGTAAATATTATTTTTGAAGCATAATGCCTGTACAAACACATTTTAAATAGCAATCATTTCGGTTTTATCTACTTTTAGCTTCAGCCGGTTTGCATTAACTAATTCACGCTTAGAATTTTTTCTATTGATATTCGTAATATTATTATCAAAAGAACTTATTAGCACATTAGTACCACATGATCTAAATAGTTTATTTTTTAAAGTTATGTTGGCACTAAAAGTAACATCTGACAGTTTAAGGTTATATTAATGATGTCACTACAAAATTCGAAAATGTATTATGCCATTTTGATAAGCAAATTTATGTGTTCAGTACAAAACTTTTGTAAAAATGTGTAGGTTATAATTATCAAGTACTTTTGCTCATTGTTACCAACATAAATTTAAAGAAAGGATAATTTTCTTTGTGTTTCAAATTGTGTCACGATTTCAATGAGAATTTTTAATTAATGTCAAAGTATTATAATAAGTGACAGAATGGCAATTTTAAAGGATGGCTTTTCCGTAAAAACCACGCTTTGCCTTGAAAATTCAGATTGAATTAAGTAGTAACTTAACTTATATTTGTTGTTTCTTTGTTATCCTTAACACTTGCTCCATATCAGTCAACTGAAGGTGCTTTTATAAATATACACGTATATATACGTTGTCGCATCTGTCGGTAACCGTCGTACTTCCACGTCTCATTATCCCATATTCGGTTTAGATCTCCTTTTTCTTTCTCTAGGTGTTGATCTAAAGAGTTGTAAAGGCCATCTGATGTCTTTCTTAATTTTTTGTTTTCATAAAACGCGATTAATTTTGGTAATATGCAGTTATCCCAAAATTTTTCCACTTTTTTGATTCTTATTACTTCCAAATTAACGTCAGTATCTACATAAAACCAGATCATACAAATTTTTTTAAAAAATATTTACTTGTCATTGAATTTAAAAGTAATAATTGTGATTTGTCATCTTTAATCAATTGTTCTGGACAGCTTGGCATATATTTTGGTCCCTCATTGAAATAAACATTTCACTTCCAAGAACCAAACCATTGAACCCGCCCCTAAATACCGGTTTTCTTTTGAAATAAAGAAACCACAAGAATCTAGTTTCACATTCATTTCTACCATAACTCATTGCAACTGATGAATTTGAAATACCTATCTGTTGTATAGCAAATTTTTTAGAAGCACATGACATGATGCAAATTGTTTCGAATGTGTGCTAATATAAAATATTGTACTTAATTTAGCGTTAATTGCAATTAGCTCTAGTTTCTTCCTAAAACTATCACCTTTTATTAATATAACAGATGCCACTTAATTAAATCCCTGATTAATTGACTTGACCCCTTAATTGACTCAAAGTGTAGTAACCAAATTTGTTTGTTATTGGTTATAACCGCTGATTGACTCAAAAATGGCATTTACCAACATAATCCTATTAAGTGATACCTTCTGTTCAATAATAAATGTACCTACATATAATTATTGCAATATTTAGCTTTCAAAATAATTTTCGTCCAACTGATTTGTATTTCGTGCTGGTGAAAAATTCTTTGTCTATTGTGGAACTGTCTCCCTGTCATAAATTTTAGTTGTTAGTTATATCTCCGTTCAGAGATGCTATCTGTTTATGCGTAAATTTACCACAACAAAAAACAATACAGTTTCCACATTCTATAGGCTTTAATTATTAATAGATTTGATTTTAAATAATTTTATAGATTACAGCAATCTTTTGGACTACACTGTATAAAAAATATTAATAATTTAGAATTGCCGTTGTAAAAAACAAAAATTGCATTCGGGATTACGAAATAATTAATATCTTGTAATTAATAGAAAGTTGCGCATTGACAATTGGGGGAATTCCTAGAGAACATGTTTCTCAATAGAATGACGAAAAAAAATTTTTTTTTAAAGATTCAAAGGGTAAAGAACGTGGAAGAACATGTAAATCTAACTTCGAAATTATTAATAATAAAAATAATTTTTTTGTCTGCACTTCAGCCAAATAGATTCTTATAACATATTCCATGCTTCTTTTTCTTACAAATTATTTACTTTGTTATTGTTCGTTTCGGGAGATACAGGGTGAGTTAAGTTTTACCGTCCGTGGCAAAATAGGCCTTTAAAATAATTTGTTAATTCTCATAAATTGCATGAGTAATTTTATATTATTAAGGTACATAGAAACCAAGAAAAAATCTTTTTTTTTTAATCAGGTAAAATTTTGGCTCTCCTTCAATTACTAATTGCTCAATTTATTAGTTTTTTTATGTACGAATAGTAAAATATTTTCACACAATTTAGTGTAATTGAAATAATTTTACTAATTTGGGTTCATTAAATAAAGCCATTTCCGTATTAGAGGGTATTTTTTTAAATGATTTACGACATAAGCTGACCAATTCACCTAACAATGGTATTGATTTTGAGTACTTGGCTGATTATTTATGACAGTCATAAAGTTAAGTTAAAAAGTGCAACGTTACATTTTACAGGACCGTAATAAGGGTCTTCGCTATTTCTTTAAAAGTTCACAACATCGTAACTAACAGCTACACGGTAATTATAATCATAATAAAAAATAATTTTTGCGATATTAGATTTTAAACTTGATAAGAAAATCGTTCACCAGCTTCTAATTTTCGTTAGTATATCTGTCTACAATTTTGTGTTTTAATTTTGCCGTCTGCAAAATCAGTATACCTATCGGTTATTGAACCTTCCCATAAAATAAATTGTTTAATTCACCGAAAGTTTAAAAACCCTGGTCACAACCCTAGGTCACTTTGTGAATAAAGAAACATTCACAATCGCAACAAATCTTCCAACACTTAATCATCGTTGGTAAAAAGTGAAAATTAAAACTTTGTTTTGTGGAATAGTGAACATTTGTGTTTAGTTCAGGTATAATCATGCCATTGCAATACTCAGTCGAGGAGAAGCTTGAAATGCTTTTAATTTATGGGTAATGGGGCATCACTTTGATCATCTTTTATAAAATAAACTTAATATTTACCTATTAAAAACTTATTTTATTTTTCTCACAAATTCCATATACGTGTCTAGCAACAACAAAAATGCCGTTCCCTTCAGTTTTATGGGTCGATCATCAGGTATTGTTACGTGGTAGACCTTATTATCCATTGTTGGAAAGTCATAAATAAAAGTATTTTTCGTGCTTTATGTTAAATTTGATTTAACTCAAAAAGTAATAATTTTTAACGAATCAAATTACAATTAACAATGCTACGAATAATTTGACAAATATTGAAATAAAAAACCAAACATGGAAATTTTACCTGAAACTCTTTGTTTTACTTTTTTGGCTTGAAATAAAATTGATTTGGAAAACTTGTAGCACTAATCGAAAGTGTAAACTTCAACTGATGTAACATGTAAATTGCATACTTTCCCCTCAATCTTTAATAGGTATTATGGCCGGGGCGGTAAAACTTAACTCACCCTGTACAAATCCATTTGCAGTTTTAGTGGTGTCAAGCCTTTTTTGAAGGTTAGAGACAAATATAAACATATTCTTTACGTTATTTGATGTTGGTTGCCCCTTGAACCACCGTTTTAACAGGTAAAAGGCCATATTTGACTTGCAATCATGATCGTTATGAACTCAGATATTTACAATGTTCGCCTTTGCTCGTATTTGCAATTCATCTTCGTATCGGATTAAATAATGCATCAATTATTCAATGGTTAAAATAAACTGTTTGGTATGTGCTAAATACGTTAGTGCCCCTCTGCAATTAATGAGACGATTTTATCGTCGCTAAACTTCAAATATTTAGCTAAACTGTTCGTACATCCCTAAACAAACATAAAACGTTTTAAACCAAACAGACATAAATCATTTTTCACACCTCCTTGATGTAATTAGAACTGAAATAGTTAGCACGACTCTCCACCGTGAAAATTATGCATTCCATTGTGTTTACCATCGAGTTCTTTCGAACCAACGCAACGATTAATTAAATTTGCTCTGGATGTTATGTAAATTTTTAATTCGCCTCCAATTAGGTCATCATTTTGAAAAGAAACGCCCGATTCAGTCGTAAATAGCGTTTCTGCACGGTACGCCGCGCTCCTCGCCCTGGGGCGTCGAATCAATTTTTTTCCGGGAAAACCGCGCGCTGCGGCCAGGTGTATCAACCTCTCGCTGACCTTCTGCCTCTTTTTTCAGTCAGGTGATTCAAGATGTCCGGCAAATTGAGAAAAGTGCTAGGCGTGAACGAGTTCAAGTCCGAAAACGCGATTTGGAAGGCGCTGCTCGCGGAATTCCTGGGCAATCTGCTGCTCAACTTCTTCGGATGCGCCTCGATTTTGGCCCTCGGGGCGAACGTGCACAGCTTGGAGCTGGTCGCGCTGACGTTCGGCCTGGTGGTTTTCCTTGTCGTACAGGTGTGCACAATTAGTGTATTATTATGCAAGTTTTATAAAACAATACGTCTTATAAAACAAGTGTAGTATGCTATTTTTTCTACTTTGGTGCTCTTAGTTTTAGTACATTATTATGCAAGTATTATGAGGCAATACGTCTTATAAAACGAGTGTAGTATACTATTTTTTCTACTTTGGTGCTCTTAGTTTTATGAAAATTTGAAAATTCTGGTTTCTAAATGAGTAGTCTAGTTGCAAAACCAACTATATCCATTTGCAATAAGGGCGTTAATCAATAAAGTGAGTTCTGCAATATTGCACCTTAAATGCAAACACTTTAAGGTACAATATTGCAAAACTTACTTTGTTGATTAACGCCCTTATTGCAATTGGATGTAGTTGGTTTTGCAAGTGGAGAACTCAAATATTCTAGGTGATTTTTAGGATTAGGTACTGGTTGTGTCATGTGTCATGTCATATGTCAACTTAAATTTCAAATTTAAACAGTACAGTACTACAGGCTGTTCCATCACTTGTGGCCACCCCCAAAATTGAGCTTTAATTGAAAGTTATTTATTTGAAATTTGGTGCACGTATGACTCTCTGGTATAAGGCTGAAAATTTCCGGTTTTAAATGTTAATTGTCGGCGTTAGTTTTCGAGAAAAAAAATAAAAACTGAATTTTTATCAAAATACTATATCCCAATTTGGTCAAATTTCACTTTTCAGGATCAGTATTATTGAGACAAAGATGTCCAAAGTAAAAAAGAAAATCCAAAAGCTGTAATTAGCCTAAAATTCCCTTATATTCGAATCTTAACAATAAATGTAATGATTTATGACTGTAAAGGTCGTCAGGTCTTACCGAAAAGTTAAGTACGATTTAAGGCTGGGGAACCCAACCTCAAAAAATGTAGAGTTTTAAGAAACTCAGTATCGCTTAGAAAGTACTTATCAATATATAATTTGCGAAGCAACAGTTATAAACATAATGTTACCGCATCTAATAATATATTTGCTTTGGTGAAGAAGTGCCTAGTTTTCAGAAATTAACCTCCGAAAGTGCAATTCTCGTAAACATGTAGTAGAGAGGGTTTTTACTGAAATCATTAGTTACGAAATATTTTGCAATGCACTTTACAGCACTTATAGAGAATATATCGCCTTGTAAGAAAATATTTTTTTTATTGCGAGAAAGTTGATAACTTAAGAAGAAAAACCTTGACAACAATATTTTTTTGAAAATTTAGTGTGTCAGTAAACTCAGTTCAGCTCAAGAAGTAAGTTATATTGTAGAAATTCCTTCGGGTTACTCATACTAAACATATAGTAGTATAATGACATGTTTTTTTATGATAACATGTTGAATATCTTTGAAAAAAAATCTAAAAGTTGTGGTACGAAATACAGCATTATTTGATCGCGTTTTTTATTGCTTTCCGAACGCAACATCGTCAACAAATTACATAAAAATGTTCCTTTAGCACCTAAGAAATAGTTTCCGTAAACCAAATTGGATAAATGACTAAATTTTACATTTTCGGGGAAAGGTTGTTTTCCCATAAGATTTTAGTCAAATAGTTCGTCTTTTTACTCACAGATGTCCTGTCAAATCTGTACCTTTCTAATTGACGGCATGGATAGAATAATTTGTATTAAAATGCACACTTGATATAGTGCAAATTGTTAGGATATAACCATATTCGCACACGTAAAGATATAAAACTGTAAAAATTTATAAAAATACACACTTGATAATGCAAAATATCCATGTTCGCACGCGTAAGGATATGAAACATTTTCGAGCCTACTAAATTGTACAATATATATTAGTTTTGAATAGCACCGTAGGAAAAATTGTTTGAAGCATCTATTCACAAAAAATTACAAAAAAAAAAACAGCAAATAATGCAGCAATCGCATTGACTGATTTTACCGCCGTTATCGCCGCAGACAGTAATATAAATAATATTTATCAAATTATGAGCGTATAAAAATGGGGATAAAGATTACTCTTTGCATAATTGAAAATGTGTTTGCAGCCTGTTACGGGATTAATTATAGCACGTACATCTATGAAAACACAAAATTGGCAAAGAATTAGCAAAAAATTATAGACTAATTTTTTTTCCGACTGAGTTTACCGTCGTTATCGCCGCAGACCATAATATAAATAATATTTATCAAGTTACGAGCGTATGAAAAACGCGCAACTCTTTTTTTTTGTTTTTTCTCTGTTCAATACTTTAGTTTCAAACCTTATTAGTTACAATACCTCTTTGGTTGCCTAAACATTTTTTATTTTAAGGGGCAAAATTGGTGCCCCCTGAGCGGAAGAATTGTGCATTACTTAGCAGTTCCCGGACCTTAAGTTTGAATATAAGGGAATCTTAGGCTAATTACAGCTTTTGGATTTTCTTTTTTACTTTGGACATCTTTGTCTCAATAATACTGATCGTGAAAAGTGAAATTTGACGAAATTGGGAGATGGTATTTTCATAAAAATTCAATTTTTATTTTTTTCTCAAAAACTAACGCCGACAATTGACATTAAAACCGGAAAATTCTATCCTTATACCAGTCATACGTGCACCAATTTTCAAATACATAGCTTTAAATTAAAGCTCAATTTTGGGGGGCCACAAGTGATGGGAGACCCTGTACACTTAGCTTGACATTGATATGCCGGACGCCAGCCAACGTGCTATTACAGCAATACCAACGTAACGTATCAAAAAAACCCTCAAAAACAATTTCGCTAAAAGTTCCTTTGTGACACTACTTTTAGTTTCGCAAGGACTCACTTATGACACCAAAGTAGAAAAATCGTTTTGTTTGCTTCTGATTGCGCAATGGCTGTTGGATTGTCTTACTTGCGATACGATATTCAGGCTATCAATAGGGATTTTTCCCGTATCAGTTTCTATTCCATTAACATAAATCAGGTCGGCACTTCAATTTTTATTTGCAGCGTAAATACGTTGTGCAATTGTAAGTGTTTACTAATTAACACCAGAAGATAGTTTTTTTTTGTTGTTTTTGGTAAAAATTCATTTTTGGAACAATTCAAATGGACTCTAATTGAGCTGATGTAATTCTTAAAATGACACTAAATAGCATTAGCGGTGCAAGTGCTGAATAACAGTAATTTTATAGACAGACACATTCAGATTTCTCCAACAGAAACACTAATTTGTTGAGATAACCCTACTTTGGAGTCTGGGCTACCTGTTCTTGAATATTTGATTAATCAGTTGAGTTTCAATCAAATCGATCTAGCCTGTATTACATAGACAATCCAGTAGTCAGGAATATTGAAGGACATATTTTAACACAATGAATTTAGAGTATAGGGCATGTGAGTGGTGGCCATCTAAATCCTGCTGTGACAGCAGGAATGCTAGTAACAGGCCACATACCAGTTTTGAAAGGACTACTGTACATCGTAGCTCAATGCATCGGAGCTTTAGCCGGATCTGGAATTTTAAAGGTTTGTAGTAACTAAAACCACGCTTTTTAATTTCGGAAACCATTAGAAGGCTGTAAAAAAATATTTTTTTAATTTTATGTTAACAGTAATGGAATTTTACATGTCAGTTTAAGGTTATATGGTAATGCTTTAAAATTAGAAAATATAGCACAAAACGATTCTGTCAAAGGAAGCAGTAAGAATCTTTTCAAAGAAATTTCCGATGAAGAAAACTTTATCTTCAATGTAATATTTAAGTGATTCGGTCAAAATTGTATAGGTTATGATATTAAATACTGATTATTACCAACATAAAGCAAAAAAAAAATTCACACCCTTGTAACAGTTTCTAGAATTAAAAAGCACACTATTTCTATATACAGTCCTTTCGTAAAGTATGAAATAAATTCGATAAAACATTTTAGAAGATTTTTCACAAAAAATCCTCGGACCGGTCAACTTTAGTTTTTAAAACTGCATCTTTTTTAATATTTATAATTTTACGATCGTCTTTTGTTTTCGCACTATGACGTCATCATCAATTTTTTTAAATGGCACCCCATATTTTGATGGCGAATTTGGATGCGGCACATTTTTCTGAGTACGAATATGCCAAATTCGCATGATCTTGAAAAGGAAAGTTTTCGAAATAATCAGTCCTAAAATTTCGAAAATGTATGGTAAAATTATTAGAGTAGACCAATAATAATATCATCAAGGAAGCGCTGGAAACAAAAGACAGTTTTGACATAAACAAAATTTATTGAGAAAACGCTCGAATCCGTCAAATTTAATTTTTAGTAGCGTATTTTTTGAAATAGGATTGGTACAGACTAAATGATTACAAAAAAAATAATAAAGAAAACGGTTTAGCTATCTTAAATTACTAAATTTAAGTAATGATTAAATTCAAAAAACAACTAAATTAAAATATTGCGCACTGTTGATTTCTTGACAGCAGCCAATGCGATCAATAAATTCTTTTTGAACATTGCCAATAACTTCAGGAGGGATTTGTCGTATCTCATATGACGAATTGTTGCTTTAAATCTTCTAAATTCTCTAACCTACTAACGTACACTTTACTTTTTAAGCATCCCCTCAAAAAGTAACCAAAGGTTGTCAAATCTGGTGATCCCTCTTTTGTTTCCAACGCTTCCTTGATGACATTATGATAGGTCTACTCTAATAAATTCACCATACATTTTCGAAACTTTAGGACTGATTATTTCGAAAACTTTCCTCTTCAAGGTCATACGCGAATTTGACATATTCCTACTCAGAAAAATGTGCCGCATCCAAATTCGCCATCAAAAATATGGGGTGCCATTTAAAAAAATTGATGATGACGTCATAGTGCGAAAACAAAAGACGATCGTAAAATTATAATTATTAAAAAAGAAGTTTTAAAAACTAAAGTTTTTTGTGAAAATCCTTCTAAAATGTTCTATTGAATTTATTCCATACTTTACGAAAGCACTGTATACAGGGTGATTCCTAAAAAACGTCCCATGCTCTAACTCAGTTATTTATTGCCCTCTCCTATTTTTCCCTCTACGCATTTTTCTATTTTATTCCTTATGATCTTTCCATATAGTCTTCTCATTATAGATGTTAGAATCAAAGCCCGAGAACTGCCACTGAGCGAATAAATCGCACAGAACTAGTTCTGGCAAAACAAAAACGACCACAACCCGAAATTCGGCTTGTGGCTATTTTAAAACTGCTCAGAATTAGTTTTGGTAAATTGAAAACTACCACAACCCGAAATTCGAATTGACTCTTTTAATAATCGCATAGAGCGCGTTGTATGAAAAATAATAAATAAAAATAAAAAATATTACAAAATAAGTTGGTCTATTAATCCTGTGATTCTTAGAATGAAATTTCTGTAATTTCGGCAATACCTTTTCGTTAATAATTACAAAACAATTCTCGGTACTTTTCCATAATCATACCAACCTAACTGAAATTAATAATGAATAATTTTTAGACATTACCTGGCTTCGTTGGATTTAAAATAAAAATATTGTGTTGGATTTATATTACCCAATGTCGAACTAAATGTTATTTTAGCGGTTTATCAACATTTTTTATATTTGACCGTTGAATGTTAATGTTCTGTGCGATTATTAAACGAATCAAATTTACCAAAACTAGTACTGAGCAGTTTTAAAACAGTCACAAGCCGAATTTCGGGTTATGGTCGTTTTTCTTTCACCAGAACTAGTTCTGTGCGATTTATTCGCTCAGTGGCCGTTTTCGGGCTTTGAGCCTAACATAGACACCACACTAATCCCTCTATAATTTTCGCACCATCTTCTATCTTTTTTTTAAATATTGATGTAATGTATTTCTAATCAAAACTAATTTGTCGAATAGTCGATAGTGCCCGAAAAAGTCCATGAAACCGGACTTGGAACCACCGGAATAAACCCCGATTTGTCTCCATTGCAAGGCTTCGGCATGGAAGTGTTCCTTGGATTTATATTAGTGTTCACTGTGTTTGGAGTATGCGACCCCAATAAGTACGAATCCAAACCGATCGCAGCTCTGGCGATAGGACTGTCCGTCACGGTTGGCCATCTAGCCGCCATTGATTACACAGGCGCTAGTATGAACCCAGCTCGCAGTTTTGGTTCTGCTGTAATCGCCAACGATTGGAGCAACCATTGGGTGGGTACCGCAACGTTTCCGTTTCTCATAATAATTACATACATTGCAGGTGTACTGGATTGGCCCTATTTTCGGCGGGATTCTAGCAGCTCTACTGTACACTCATGCGTTCACAGCTCCCCCCACAAATACGATTAAAATAATTGAGAGATACACTACAGTGCCGCAGGACGAAAAGGAGGTGGGTATTTTTAGCTCTCGACTTTAATTTGTGATTTATGCGCTGTTCTAGTTGAAGAGACTGGACGGATCCGGCAGCAAGCACGGCGCGAATGATGCTTGAAGAGGTTTTAATATAATCACGCCAGCTTAAATTGCTTAAGTGTTTCCTCTGTAATATCGCAGTTAGCTTTATTTATTTCGTACGATTTTGTGCAGTTTAAGTAACATTTTCGGAAGAAAAGTACAATTCTAGAGACTATTTAAGTATTTTTATATTTTTTTAATCGGAGGAAAAATTCAGAAGATACCATATTGCACTGCCACCAATTTTTTGCCTCGTTTTTCAAAATTTGACAAACTTTTTTCAATTAAGTTTCATTTTTAAAACGTTAGTTTGGACAAAATTAAAAAATCAATTAAAATCGATTGACTATATTATTTATTCAAATTGGGTTCCTTCATTTCTTTTTTTGTTTCAAGGATGTGAATTAAAAAATGCAGTCGGTCAGATTTATTGACCGACAGTGTACATACTTTTTATTGTAAGATTTAAATGTAGCAGGTCACCTGAAGCACCTACTTTTCTCATAAAATCTACAAATAATTTTGTGTTTAGATTTTGATCTATTTTATTGTTCTAATAAAATGTTTTTTTCTTCCTTCGTCTTTTTATTGTACAATTTGTCCCAGCATTAACGAAGCTTCGGTGCTTTTGTTTTTATTGATTTTGCGTAGTTACCGACTGTGGGACCCGACGCCAGTCGGTATGTAAGTAAAATAAGCTGAATGCAATTTTCCTTTAAAATTTTTTTTTAATTGTTTTCATTTTGTTTAATAGCTTATTGTGTTAAAACTTAGCACTAAATTTATTTTGGAAAGAAAGTCAAATGATTTGAGTTTTTTTTTGAGGTGTTACAAAACACATCACATCACATCACATCAATGGAATACCCAGTTTAAATTTAACAAAAATAATGTTAGATTAAATCTAGTTGTGTTTTATTGTAGAGAAAGGACGCAGTTTCCAATATACTATGAATTTAGATTCAACATAAAATAATATTTTTCAATAATAATTAAACTAAAAAACTGTCGGTCTTTGAGACAGGCGCCAGTCACGATTAAAATTTATTTCGTGTTAGCTCTGGTGGATTAAATAAGCCCGTTTCTACAATACGAACCATTTTAGAAATAAAATTTGGTTATTTTCGGTCTCGTATTCTCCTTTCCCTATTTACTAGGAAAACAACTAATTTATTGGCAAGTTTAAACAATAATTTTCTTCATTTTGGAGTTTTAATTCATTGGTGAAGATTTGGATGCAACAAGGTTCATTTAAAATGTAAATTCACCGACGTTAAATAAATAGTGGAAAAAATAAATTAAATATATTGTTAGAGTTATTATGGAAGAACATTGCAACCTCTCAACTTTCTTACACTTTGAGTACTTTATTTTAAAATTTATAATAAATGTAACATAAATATCAAAATTAGAATCACGGATTTACAGGCAACATCAATTGCAATGCGCCTGCGCATCCGTTTTAATCTGTCACTACATGACAATCATTTTTATAAACTTCATGCAGGAATAAAAACTTTTCCTTTCTAATTAAATAATTATTTCATAAATTTGAACATTTACAGTAATTTTCGTGCAGTTACTATGAAAATTAATTTTGCTTATTGAAATGGACCAGCATTGGAAACTAATTCAATCAAAAACTGAATGAAAATCAGTCGGTAAATACATAATAATTTGCAAATGAGAAACATTCATAGAATATAAATAAAACCCTAAATTTTAGCCTTCAATAAATGAAGAAATTTGACACACAAGCTTTAGTACCATTTAATAAGCAAAGATTTCTAATTGATAACGTAATAAAGAGTTATCGAAACATAAAGCTTAAAAAACCAAAACGTCCAACTTCACAATTACCTATTAAACATCCGAGGAATTACTTTCTACTTTCACCACTGTCTCACAATCAGAATCTCCCGTCCTGTGCAGCACGTTCTCTCGAATGTTGGAGCCATCACTCGATGTTCTTGCCTCATCAGGGGCCACCTTTTTAAGGTAGGATTTTTTCCCGGCCGATTGGGCGACCGAACCAAACCTCCTCTCGCTCGACGCCGAGTCGACATTGAGCAGCTTCAATTGCGGCCTGTCTTCTCTGGGCTTCTGGAGGCTTTTAGATTTGTTCAGCAAAATTGTCGATCCTTTCATTTCGATTTTGCCTTCTTTCGCCATCGCTTCGATTTCCGCTTTGGTCATCATCAACTTCTGCACTCGCACAGTTTTGTCTCCGATTTTCATGTCGACAAACGTCCGATTCGGCAGGGAATTCACCGCTTGCTTCGTGAGCCCCAAGTTCCCAAACGTCCTCGATGGAGGCTCATTGATCTGTTCGGGGGTCGCGGTCGGAATCGGTTTCACGATTGGGGGTTTCGGCCTGTCAGGGAAGTTTTTGCGGGTGTAGACCTTGGTTCCTTCGGTCCGAACGACGGGTTTGATTGATTCGTCTGGCGATAGGGGTTTTTGGGGGATTTGCTCTTCGGGGGTGGTTTCGCACTCGACGGCTTCATCTTCGAGGTCGGAACCCAATTCGTCTTTCAAAAATTGGGCATAGTTTTTGATTTTTGATGATCGTTTCGATCGGCGCACTACTTCGGGGTTTTCTGTGTTGGTAATTGTGAACTCGGCGATGTCATCTCCGGAATATTCGTCGTCTTCATCGTCGTCTTCGTCGTCCAGACCTCCTTCGTTTAGAGCTTCCTCGTTTACTTCTCTTTCGATCTGCTCCTCGTATTCCATCTCGGCGTGCTTCAATTCGTGCTCTTCGAGTTGTTCCTGGGTCTCAAACGAATAGTCGCACTTGTCGCAGGGATAGGGCAGGCCGGCCAGATGCGTGGTGATGTGTTCCTTGACCATTCTCGCGGTCTCAAACGCGGTGTTGCAAATAACGCACTTCAAATTCACCATCGAATGGATCGCACTGTGATTGATGAGCGAATCCTTCCTGCGAAACGACATGCTGCAAACGTCGCACTTGTGCTGCCCGACCGGCTGGACGGTCGGCGAGGCGTGCGCGTAATGACTGCGCATGTGGCGCGTCAAATGGTGACTCAACAAAAACGTTCGGCCGCAAAGCTTGCAAGGATACGGTCGCAGCCCGGCGTGCGACGTAATGTGGCGCGTCAATTTGATCGGTGAGGTGAAACTGGCCTCGCAATAATTACATTTGTGCGGTTTCTGGTCCGCGTGGGACAGTTCGTGCCGCTCCAAGCCTTGCTTGAACACAAAACTTTTGTTACATAACCTGCAAGCGAAGGGTCGCTTCTTCTTGTGCTTCTCGGAGTGCACGTCCAGGTCCTCTCGCGTCAGGAAGGTCTTGTCGCAGGTCGTGCACAGGTACTTGGGAACGTCCGTGTGGATTTTCTCGTGCCGATGGAGGAGCGACTCGCGCGAGAAATTCTTGTTGCACACCACGCACTCGAACGGCTTGTTGTCCGAATGGGTTTGGATGTGCTTCCCTAAGTCGTATTTCGTGAAGAACTTCCGGCCGCATTCTTCACAGCCAAAGCTGCGCTCTCGGTCATGATTCTTCTGGTGGATATCGAGCAGCTGTTGAAGAGGGAACGACCTCTCG
Organism: Dascillus cervinus; assembly: GCA_949768715.1. NCBI lineage: Eukaryota > Metazoa > Arthropoda > Insecta > Coleoptera > Dascillidae > Dascillus > Dascillus cervinus. The sequence continues at coordinate 35,677,919 of OX458316.1, forward strand.
CAGTGGGGGCACGGAAACACGTCCGTTTTAACTTGAGGAACCTTCAAGACGGGGTTGATTTTGTTTTCTTCGTCTTCCTCTGGGGAATCTTGATCCGTTTCCTCCTCTTCAAGTTCGTCTTCTGATTTAGACCCGGTGATTAGTTCAGTCGTTTCGACCGTAACAACGTCCGATTCTACTTCCAAGGGGTCTGAGTAAGTTATCATGATCATTTCTGGTGACTTGGTCACTTTGGTTTTTTTCGCTTCGACTTCCGCGTCTTCTTCATTGGGGCGTTTCTTCTGGGCGGGTTTTTCGACATTCTAAAAGGATTTTAAGTTAAGTTTGTAGATAAAATTACTTACATAAACGCGTTTTGGTGGCTATGCCACCATTTTCAGTACATCTACTAAATCTAATTCTACAAACTAAGCCTTATATATTATTATTTACGCATCCGTGAATTTAACACTTGAATGAGTTTCACGGATGGTTAGTCAAATCTAGTAATGTATACAGTGGAGTATTGGGAATGGGGCCCATATCACTATTTAATAATTTTTTCCTATTCTTATATATAATCAAACTTTCCCTACTATTTAAATTCCTATAATCTGATTCTACCCTAACCAATTTTAAATTGTCTATACCTATTGTATGGTTGCATTCTAGTACTATCAGCATCAAAAGAATCCGGACTATCCTATTTCTGGAGTAAATATCGGTCAGAAACTAAGCGTGTCTTTTTTTAACTTGCTGAATTTTGTAGCTTTTCACTCCCACTCTATGTATGATAGCGTTCTGGTCAGGTAAGAATAATTATTATTAAGAATTATTTTAATTACAACCATCAACTTTAACAAAATTTAAAAATGATCCAGAATTATCAGGGAATTTCCACTGATTTAAAATCATTTAATTTAATTTAATACCATATAAACTCCTGTTGCATATTGTGCAGGTAATACTACAAAATAAATAGTCTTAAAGGTAGAACAATATATTTTTTTTATTCAACATATCAAAAATAAGAATGCATATTAAATTAGTATCAAAAATGTATCAAACAGAAAGGAAAAGTAATAAGTGATAATATTAATAATTAATAGTAATTTAATATAAAATGTGTATGTTTACATTTTCATTTCGTAGAACATTGACTTTAGCTATGTGGGGGTTGGCTATTCGGTAAAAAAGTCCGATATAACCACTGGAAGGTCGACTTCGACATATGTTGTTAACATTAAAATGAACAAAATATATTCTCACCCAAAACTGTCAACATAACTTTTAATGGCTCGTGTTGTCTCTTAAGGGTAGCATAATTATCTAGTAAATATTTCAATTTCATTTCTTAAACTTAAAAGCAAATTTTGCAAACGACTTATTTGCAGGAAGTTATCAAGTTAGGAGGATATCCCACACATTACTAATTTTAATCTTTATTTTGTAATTTTTATATTTTATTGTATTTTTATTAGTTTTTAATTTTTAATATTATCGATTATTATTTTCGTTTTTTGTATGATACATTTTCAACACTAATTTAATATGCATTCTCATTTTTGAAATATTGAATGAAAAATATAGGTTGTTCTATACACAGCGCATTTCTGTATTAATATCGTGAACCGTCCAGTGAATGAACACCACCCAGTGAATGAACACTGCTCAAATAAACTGAATTATTAAGAACAGTGGGGCATTTTCGAACTATCTTGAGTGCGAAATAGTTCCATTAGGTCTCTACAGATATGATCCAATTATTGTTTTTTTCTTATCAGTTTATTCCAAAAAAAGACATTGCTCAAATCAACAGTTGGTTGCGAGTTGCAGTCAAATATAGAGGCAGGTCCTATTTCATGGTATCTTTGAACATAATTTATAATTTATAACAAAGAAACAAATTTTTCTTTATTACAAATACGTTTGAAGTTAATGTATTGTCATCCATATTGGGTGTTCATTTACTGGACGTCGCTGTTTTGGTTTTTGGTTTTGGTGTTCATTCACTGGGTATTTAGTACGTCTTGTATTTAAATGTCTTTTAATAAATTGATTTGTAGCGAGTCTTCCAAATGATGCAATAATCTTGTGCTCTAACAAAATATCTATCGATACAACAAGTTATTAGCAACAAAAGTGATATTGGGGACGGAGAAAATAATTCTGTGAACGCAAATGTGACAACCGAAATGCAAAGTGTTCATTCACTGGCAAGGTCACCCTACGAACAGCATGGTATTAAAATTAAAGTAAATGTGTTTAAATCAGTAGAAATTTGTTCACAAAATTTGCTTTTAAATTTAAGAAATTGAACTAAAATAAAATAAAATATTTACAAGACCCACCCTGAAGAGACAACACGAGCCGTTACGAGGTTATTGAAGAGTTTTGGGTGAGAATTGGTTCATTTTAATGTTAACATATGTCGAAGTTGACCTTTCAGTGGTTATATCGGCCTTTTTTGCGGAACAACCCACCCTACATGAGTAAAGTTAATGACCTACGAAATGAAAATGTAAACATACACATTTTATATTAAATTACTATTAATTATTAATATTATCGCTTATTACTTTTCCTTTCTGTTTGATACATTTTTGGTACTAATTTAATATGCAATCTTATTTTTGATATGTTGAATAAAAAAAATATATTGTTCTACCTTTAAGACTATTTATTTTATACACTGGCGAGCATAAAATTGAGGTCACTTATATTTATGATATCTTTGCGGAATTTTGTGTCTTAACTTCATATTAGCCTGTTGTAAACCATTGTACTATAATTTTTAGGCTAAATTAAAAAGTCAAAGTTGGACTTAAAGCATATTTTACGGATTTTACGATTTATTTAAAAATTTACGCATTTTAAACAAAATTTTAAACTTTGTTATTAATCGCTAATAACGTGTATTCCCTCCTTCTGCGTTAATGACTGCTTGAAGACATCGAGGCATACCTTGAATTAGGTATGGATCCAATTGTTGTGGCAATAATTGTAGCGTCGATACAAGATGGCTGAGGACAACGTGAAACTGCAAGAATTGTTGGTAAGAGCCTTTGTGCTGTACAAAAGGTGTACCAACGCTATGTGGAGACTGGGCTGATAACCAGAAGAGCAGGATCCGGGAGAAAAAGAATCACCACCCAAAGTGATGACCGGTTTTTGGTGTCTGCTAGTTTGCGGAATAGAACAGCTTCTGCGGTTTTGCTACGAAATCAACTCCAAGAAGTTAGAGATGTAAATGTTAGTGAATGGACCGTTAGGAGAAGACTTCGCGCTGCTGGATTGTCTTGTAGAAGGATGGCTACAGGTCCACTATTACAACGTGGGCATCGAGTTGCAAGATTGATTTTTGCCCAAAATCACGTGGCATGGAATAATGAAGACTGGAGCAAGGTACTGTTTGCAGATGAGTCGCGTTTTTCGCTCAATGGGTCAGACGGACGTCGACGAGTATGGAGGAGACCTGGAGAAAGATACACTCAAGTGTGTATTGACCAACGACTTCCATTTGATAGTGGGTCTGTAATGGTTTGGGCAGGAATCACTTAACAAGTACGCACAGAGTTGGTTTTCATAGAGAATGGTTCCCTGACAGCTCACAGGTATATTACCGAGGTTGTAGAAGATCATGTTATGCCTTTCATGACTACTATGGACGAGCGTGGTATTTTTATGCACGATAATGCTAGACCTCGCGCAGCTAGAATTGTCGGATAATATCTGAATGAGGTGGGAATTAGGCGGTTCGATTGGCCAGCCGTCAGTCCAGACATGAATCCCATCGAACATGTCTGGGATGAGTTGGGACGTCGTATTCTAAGGCATACACCAGCTCCAAGAACTGCACAGGAGCTGAGGCAGTTACTACTGCAAGAATGCAATAACATCAACCAAAATGTAATTCTTAACCTAATTCAAGGTATGCCTCGACGTCTTCAAGCAGTCATTAACACAAGAGGAGGGAATACACGTTATTAGCGATTAATAACAAAGTATCAAATTTTGTTTAAAATGCGTAAATTTTTAAATAAATCGTAAAATCCGTAAAATATGCTTTAAGTTCAACTTTGACTTTTTAATTTGGCCTACAAATTGTAGTACAATGGTTTACAACTGGCCAATATGAACTTAAGACACAAAATTCCACAAAGATATAAATATAAGTAACCTCAATTTTATGCTCGCCAGTGTAGTATTACCTGCACAATATGCAACAGAAGTTTATATGGTATTAAATTAAATTAAATGATTTTAAATCAGTGCAAATTCCCTGATAATTCTGGATCATTTTTAAATTTTGTTAAAGTTGATGGTTGTAATTAAAATAATTCTTAATAATAATAATTCTTACCTGACCAGAACGCTATCATGGGAGTGAAACGCTACAAAATTCGGCAAGTTAAAAAAGACACGCTTAGTTTCTGACAGATATTTACTCTAGAAATAGGATAGTCCGGATTCTTTTCATGCTGATAGTACTTTTAAATTAAACGAACTTCTGTATTGTGCCCCTTTAAGTTAAGTTTCTAGGTTAGGTCGGTTTGTTGTTTTACCTCATCGAAAGTTGTACTTCGTGACTGCTTAATTAATTTTCCTGTGGCCAGATAGAGCTTTAGGGCGTCGTCGGACTTCTTGCAGGTTGTTTTGAATATGTAGGCCTGTTGCGTTTGCGTGCGACAGGTTTTGCAGATCATCTGCGGCATTCCATCGTTGGCGAAAACCTAAAAATACAGCGATTATCAATTCCTCGATTTGTAGAAAACTAACGCCAGAAAAGTGCAGTGTCACCACAACAAGGAAATTAAAAGGATTAAGTTTGTTGAGAGTTGAGCTTTCTGTGGGATCTGCTTAGTGCTTAGTTCATTCACGAACCTCGATGGCAACGCAAGCCATGATCTGTAGCGGTAGCGGAACCGTCTGCTTGGAATCTTTGTCTCTTTCGTAGATGCTTGCGAGGGTTTCGTTGTCGTCCAAGCAGAAACGGCAGATCTGCATGTTGCGCAATATATCCGCGCGCCTCTCCATCTCGCACCGCGTTGTTAATCTTCAACAAATCACACTTTTCTTTTTAAACAAAATCTTGCATTAAAATGGTGGTCGGCTTGGCTTCGCCTTTATCAGCGTTGTTCTAGCTTTAGTTGCCGCTCGGCGCCGCTAGGCGAAATAAATCGATACCGTTGTCTCTACTTGCCGAACGATGGCGCGACGTTATTTGAACAAATCAAATTGTTTTTGAAGTTTCAAGATGGCAGTCTGGCAGTCGCGCGGCCAACTGATTGATAGTATGATTTTTTCAAAATGTACCTCTGAATGGATATAATTAAATAAAATTGAGAAACAAAAATGAAAGAATACTGAGTATGACAATGAAAATGGAAAAGAAGAAAAATATGAATAAGTATTAGGAAATTCTCCTAGGTAAAACCATGCAAATTGCAGTGAACATTTTCATAAAGTGTGCTTAGGTAATTTTTTTTTTGTTTTCAAATGATTACAACAAGGGTTGAACTTAAGAGTCGCTTTTCCTAGGTAAAACCAAGCAAATTGCAGTGCACATATTCATAAAGTATGCTCAGGTCAATTTTTTTTTTTTTGCTTTTTTAACAGTGCAATTGTTTATTTAGAACAGGTAAATAATGACAACATAACCTCAACAGCGTAAAAATTCTAAAATATCCCCGAAAAAGAAACACGAAAAGATAAACAAAATTTGGTTAGGTTAGGTTAGGTTACGTATAAGATCTCTATCTCTGTCAATCTTAGAGCAAATCGATTTTTAATTGCACCATCGTGTTCCTCGCAAAAAGTTTTTTTCTTGGTTTGGCTTATTTTTCTTTTTTGTTTTTTAACAGTACAATTGTTTATTTAGAACAGGTAAATAACGACAACATAACCTCACCAGTGTAAAAATTCTAAAATCGATTCTCGGCCAGAAAAATCACATTCTGACTCAGAAAAAGCAGATTCTGAGACAGAAAAATCGATTGTGGGTTAGAAAGTCACATTCTAAGTCAGAATAATCGATTTTCGGCCAGAAAAATCACATTCTGAGTCAGAAAAAGCAGATTCTCAGTTAGAAAAATTGATTCGCGGTCAGAAAAGTCACATTCTAAGTCAGAAAAGCAGATTCTGAAACAGAAAAATCGATTCTCGGCCAGAAAAATCACATTCTGACTCAGAAAAAGCAGATTCTGAAACAGAAAAATCGATTCTCGGCCAGAAAATCACATTCTGAGAAAGAGAAAGCAGATTCTCAGTTAGAAAAATTGATTCGCGGTCAGAAAAGTCACATTCTAAGTCAGAAAAGCAGATTCTGAAACAGAAAAATCGATTCTCGGCCAGAAAAATCACATTCTGAGTCAGAAAAAGCAGATTCTGAAACAGAAAAATCGATTCTGGCTCCGATAAATCACATTCTGAGTCATACAAATCAGATTCTGTGACAGAAAAATTGATTCTCGGCCAAAAAATCACATTCTGAGTCAGAAAAAGTAGATTCTCAGTCAGAAAAATTGATTCGCGGTCAAAAAAGTCACATCTAAGTCAGAAAAGCAGATTATGAATCAGAAAAATCGATTCTCGGCCAGAAAAATCACATTCTGAGAAAGAAAAAGCAGATTGTGAGTCAAAGAAATCGATTCTCGGCCAGAAAAATCACATTCTGAGAAAGAAAAAGCAGATTGTGAGTCAGGGAAATCGATTCTCGGCCAGAAAAATCACATTCTGAGTCAGAAAAAGCAGATTCTCAGTTAGAAAAATTGATTCGCGGTCAGAAAAGTCACATTCTAAGTCAGAAAAGCAGATTCTGAAACAGAAAAATCGATTCTCGACCAGAAAAATCACATTCTGAGTCAGAAAAAGTAGATTCTCAGTCAGAAATATTGATTCGCGGTCAAAAAAGTCACATTCTAAGTCAGAAAAGCAGATTCTGAAACAGAAAAATCGATTCTCGGCCAGAAAAATCACATTCTGAGTCAGAAAAAGCAGATTCTGAAACAGAAAAATCGATTCTGGCTCCGATAAATCACATTCTGAGTCAGAAAAAGCAGATTCTGAAACAGAAAAATCGATTCTGGCTCCGATAAATCACATTCTGAGTCATACAAATCAGATTCTGTGACAGAAAAATTGATTCTCGGCCAAAAAATCACATTCTGAGTCAGAAAAAGTAGATTCTCAGTCAGAAAAATTGATTCGCGGTCAAAAAAGTCACATCTAAGTCAGAAAAGCAGATTATGAATCAGAAAAATCGATTCTCGGCCAGAAAAATCACATTCTGACTCAGAAAAAGCAGATTCTGAAACAGAAAAATCGATTCTCGGCCAGAAAAATCACATTCTGAGTCAGAAAAAGCAGATTCTCAGTCAGAAAAATTGATTCGCGGTCAGAAAAATCACATTCTAAGTCAGAAAAGCAGATTATGAATCAGAAAAATGGATTCTCGGCCAGAAAAATGACATTCTGACTCAGAAAAAGCAGATTCTGAAACAGAAAAATCGATTCTGGCTCCGATAAATCACATTCTGAGTCATACAAATCAGATTCTGTGACAGAAAAATCGATTCTCGGCCAAAAAATCACATTCTGAGTCAGAAAAAGCAGATTATGAGTCAGAAAAATCGATTCTCGGCCAAAAAATCACATTCTGAGTCAGAAAAAGCAGATTATGAGTCAGAAAAATCGATTCTCGGCCAAAAAGTCACATTCTGAGTCATTCAAATCAGATTCTGTTCAGGTAAAAATGTTTCCATTTTCTTGTTTTCAAATGATTACAACAAGGGTTGAATATTAGGAAATTCTGTTTTCTAAAAATTGGAGAAAATCACTTTTGTTAGAATTTATGCAATGCTTTAGAAGCGTTGGTTCCCTAAAACTCAGGGAAGACACTCTGGGTTGCCTACATTGTGACAAATTTATTGTTAATTTGATTTTTTCAAACTGTATCCTCTGAATGGACATAATTAAACAAAACTGAAGAACAAAAATGAAAGAATAATGAGTATGACAATGAAAATGGAAAACAAGAAAAGATTAATATTAGGAAATTCTGCTTTCTAAATATTAAAGAAAATCTCTTTTGCTGCGATTTATTCAACGTTTTGGGAGCCTCGGTTCTCTAAAACTCAGGGGAGACACTTTGGGTTGCCTATATAGTGGCAAATTTTACTGTTAATTAGATTTTTTAAAACTGTATCCTCTGAATGGACATAATTAAACAAAACTGAAGAACAAAAATGAAAGAATAATGAGTATGACAATGAAAATGGAAAAGAAGAAAAATATTAATAATTATTAGGAAATTCTCCTAGGTAAAACCATGCAAATTGCAGTGCACATTTTCATAAAGTGTGCTCAGGTAAATTTTTTTGTTTTCAAATGATTACAACAAGAGTTGAATCTTAAGAGTCGGTTTTCTTAGGTAGAACCATGCAAATTGCAGTGCACATATTCATAAAGTATGCTCAGATCAATTTTTTTTTTTTTTAACAGTTTATTTAGAACAGGTAAATAATGGCAACATAACCTCAACAGTGTAAAAATTCTAAAATATCTCCGAAAGAGAAACACGAAAAGATAAACAAAATTTGGTTAGATTAGGTTAGGTTAGGTTTAAGATCTCTATCTCTGTCAATCATAGAGCAAATCGATTTTTAATTGCACCATCGTGTTCCTCGCAAAAAATACACAAGTTTTCATGTTTATATGACGCTCTAAGCAAGAAAGAAAAAAAGTGTTTTCCTTGGTTTGGTTTCTCTCTCTCTTTCTTTTTTTTTTCCTTACTAGGATAACTTTTCCTGCCGGAAACGATGGAACAAGAATCAATTGAGTTGCTCCAGTATTAATAGAGCTACGGCTATTTTCTCGATTTATAGGTTTTTATCTCTGTCAATCTTAGAGCAAATCGATTTTTAATTGCACCATCGTGTTCCTCGCAAAAAATACACAAGTTTTCATGTTTATATGACGCTCTAAGCAGGAAAGAAAAAAAAATTTTTTTTGGTTTGGCTTTTTTTTTTTAACAGTGCAATTGTTTATTTAGAACAGGTAAATAATGACAACAGAACCTCAACAGTGTAAAAATTCTAAAATCGATTCTGGGTCAGAAAAGTCACATTCTAAGTCAGAAAAAGCAGATTATGAGTCAGAACAATCACATTCTGACTCAGAAAAAGCAGATTCTGAAAGAGAAAAATAGATTCTGGCTCCGAACAATCACATTCTGAGTCATACAAATCAGATTCTGTGACAGAAAAATCACATTCTGAGTCAGATAAAGCAGATTCTCAGTCAGAAAAATTGATTCTCGGTCAGAAAAGTCACATCTAAGTCAGAGAAGCAGATTATGAGTCAGAAAAATCACATTCTGACTCAGAAAAATCACATTCTGACTCAGAAAAAGCAGATTCTGAGACAGAAAAATCGATTGTGGGTCAGAAAAGTCACATTCTAAGTCAGAAAAAGCAGATTATCAGTCAGAAAAATCCATTCTCGGCCAAAAAATCACATTCTGACTCGGAGAAAGCAGATTCTGAGACAGAAAAATCGATTCTGGGTGAGTAAAGTCGCAGTCTAAGTCAGAAAAGCAGATTATGAGTCAGAAAAATCGATTCTCGGCCAGAAAAATCACATTCTGACTCGGAGAAAGCAGATTCTGAGACAGAAAAATCGATTGTGGGTCAGAAAAGTCACATTCTAAGTCAGAAAAAGCAGATTATGAGTCAGAAAAATCCATTCTCGGCCAAAAAATCACATTCTGACTCGGAGAAAGCAGATTCTGAGACAGAAAAATCGATTCTGGGTCAGTAAAGTCGCAGTCTAAGTCAGAAAAGCAGATTATGAGTCAGAAAAATCGATTCTCGGCCAGAAAAATCACATTCTGACTCGGAGAAAGCAGATTCTGAGACAGAAAAATCGATTGTGGGTCAGAAAAGTCACATTCTAAGTCAGAAAAAGCAGATTATGAGTCAGAAAAATCCATTCTCGGCCAAAAAATCACATTCTGACTCGGAGAAAGCAGATTCTGAGACAGAAAAATCGATTCTGGGTCAGTAAAGTCGCAGTCTAAGTCAGAAAAGCAGATTATGAGTCAGAAAAATCGATTCTCGGCCAGAAAAATCACATTCTGACTCGGAGAAAGCAGATTCTGAGACAGAAAAATCGATTCTGGGTCAGAAAAGTCACATTCTGAGTCATTCAAATCAGATTCTGTTCAGGTAAAAATGTTTTCCATTTTCTTGTTTTCAAATGATTACAACAAGGGTTGAATATTAGGAAATTCTGTTTTCTAAAGATTGGAGAAAATCACTTTTGCTAGAATTTATGGAATGTTTTAGGAGCGTTGGTTCCCTAAAACTTAGAGAAAACACTTTGGGCTGCCTACATTGTGACAAATTTATTGTTAATTTGATTTTTTCAAACTGTATCCTCTGAATGGACATAATTAAACAAAACTAAAAAACAAATTGAAAGAATATGATAATGAAAATGGAAAAGAATAAAAGATGAATATTAGGAAATTCTGTTTTCTAAATATTAAAGAAAATCTCTCTTGCTGCAATTTATTCAACGTTTTGGGAGTCTTGGTTCTCTAAAACTCAGGGAAGACACTTTGGGTTGCCTATATATTAGCAAATTTTATTTTTAATTCGATTTTTTCAAAATCTGAATCTGAATGGACATAATTAAACAAACTTAAACCAACTTCATTGGAAGTTGATTGTTATTTTTCGTTTCCAAGTATGCACTTGCAGTAAAGAGCATTAAAATAAAATTTAATACAAATTTTATTAAAAAAAAATGTAATTGTTTCGTAAAGTGACAATGACGGTGCCATTCAATTCAGAATCGAGTAGAATTGCATTGTAATTACTTTTTTCTTCGCTGCTAACCTCGACCGATAATTCTGGGAAATATTTTATGCAACAAAACCAAGTTAAAAAAGTGCGACCAAATTTCTGATATTTTGGCTTCCTTCCAACAGTTCGACAAATGCACCGATTTTCCATACAAAATATCCGAAACAAATTTCTCGACGAAGACCCGTATTGTCCGCAAGGTCAGCCAACACGGAGAAAGGACAGCGCGTTTTATAAACCTTAGCATTGCGCGGGGTCTTTCAGTAGTTCTTCCGACATGGCGCGTTTCTTCAGGCTGGTCATCCTACTAGCCATTGCAGGTGAGAAAAAATTATTCTTTTGGGCTTTTATTACCGCGACGGCATTTTGGAACCAACATTAATTCCTCCGCGCTTTCTCCAGACTCATTCGCGTGTTACGAAAGACTTGCAGTAAAAAGAATGTGTTGTCGTCACAATAGAAATTCATTGTGCACACGATCGGGTATTTTCCGATCAGATAACGGCTTGGTTGCGGGGTGAAAGTGATTTTTGCGCTAAAGGTCAACCACTATTTCGGTACATTGTAACTAGCAAAACGTTATTTTTCAGGAGAGGAGATAATTCTTTTTTGGGTTTGAAATTGATGGATCTCATTTATTTTAACTCATATAACATCACTGTATAATTTATTTTGAGAAAATTTATTGATTTAACGGATTTACCAGCGTTTACTGTTCATAGAAGTAATGTTTGCAGTTATACCATTGTAACTTCGCTTACAATTATTTTGAACCCAGAATTTTTATCAAATAAGATTATAAAGTGTTTTACAACTTTACTTTTTGAAATTTGTTGCAATAATATTGTAAGTTCCAATACATTGCAAGTTTTTAGACTGCTTATAACAATAATTATAATAAAATACGATATAATATTGTAGTAGTATTACTGATAACGGGAAATCATTTTTATTAATATTCGAATCTTCGGAAATATCTGAAGAACAACAAAATCTTATTAGTTACACCACCTTGAGATTTTCGGAAAATCAATTTTTCCTTTTCGGCTAGATTTATTGTTTATACTTTGCAGGATATTTTAAGCGTTTAACTTGAAAGTTCAAATTATTTTCGGAGTTCTAGCAATTTGAAGTGAGCGCAGCAAAGTACGGCCGCATCTCGGGTACTTTGTTCAAACTGGTATTCAAGATATCTGGAAATTTACTCAACCGATATTGATAAAACTTATACCACGTATTTTTTATATTATCTAAAATGTAGCATAGGACTTTTATGATTTTAATAGCTGCGTCAAAAAAAAATATATTTATACTAATTTTTCCACGCGTCAAGGTGGTTCCTTAGGCGGTTGTCTGAGTTAAAATAACGAGGTTAGGTTGAACCAATTCAATCATTAACAAGTCTTACTTACCGTGTTGATTTTGTAGGAACTCCAAAATTGTCCTTCCACGTGAAGACAAGACAATATTGTTTTACTAACAATATAATTCACTCGTATTCACAAAATACTAATAAAATCAAACTACCGTGTTTCGATGTTACCGAATTTTAAGCGGGAAACAACATTCTAAGTGTGCTTAGTCGTCGTTTAGTCCGATAACCATTGCAAGAACATTGTAAGTCAATAAATCTTAAAGGAATCCGAAGAATAACATTGTAAGAATCATTAACATTCCTATGAAAGATCGTAAAAGAATGTATTATCCCGGCAACAACATTGTAATTGGTACAATTTTATTTAAGTAAATTTGTTAGTTCTTGGAAAGGTAAAGTATGTCACAATTTTTAGGTCACGCATTAAATTTCAGTAAAATTCTTTACCATGTTTTATCTCTTGATAAGTACGTTATTGCAGATACAATGAGATAAAAATTGTTTTTTTATAATAAAACAAAAAATAAAAAATAATTTGAGTTTACTAAATCATGTAAATCACACCCAAGATATAAAATGTGAAAATCGACAAATTGTCAGTTACAATGTTGTTAATTGTGGCTACCGAGATATTCAAACCAACGGTGCCATGACTTACAAAAAGTGTCAAAAGTTTGACAATCCATCTGCACTTTTTATCAAATTTACTGGCTATTTACGGTTGCTAACTTCTGTATACCAATTTGTCGGATTTTTTCTAGGCGCCGTTCTCGCCGCCGTTCCGACTCGCAAGAACCAAGGGCGCAAGAAACCCCCACAAGAGGAGGAAGAGGACGATTCCGAGGGAACCACCGATCAGTGCCCAGAACCTTATGGTTACTACCCCGACGCCGACCAATGCGACAAATTTTATGAATGCATCGACGGGAAAATAAACGAGAAGTTGTGTCCTGACGGTTTGGTCTTCAACGACTTCAGCACTGAATATGAGAAGTGTGACCTGCCCTACAACATCGACTGCACGCAGAGGGCCAACTTACGTGAGGTTTGAACTAATTTTCGACCTGGTTCTAAGATTGATTTTGCAGAGGAGCCTCAGCCCACCCTGAATTGCCCCAGGAAGAACGGCTACTTCCAGCACCAAGACCTCAAGATCTGCGACAAGTTTTATTACTGTGTTGATGGGAAATTCAATATGATCACTTGTCCCGCCGGGTTGGTGTACAACGAGAAGACTGGCATCTGCGCCTGGCCCGATGAGGCCAAGAAGAAGGGTTGTTCTTCGCAAGGTAAATCTTTTTGGTTTTTTCAATAAACTCAGAAAAAAAAATTCTCATAGGCAAAAAAAATCTGGCTTAAATTTAAAATTGCGCGTTCTTAATTTTGGCCCAAGAATTGGTCATTCTTGAGTTTTAAAAATGTTCATTCTTGTCAAATGCTTGATTTCAAGAATGTTATTCTATTTGTCAAATTCATGTATTGTCAGTAGAACTTTAAACGCCCCTTCGAGAAAAAAAAATATCGGCCATAAAGCAATAAACAACATTCCATCCAATTGTATTCTAAAAAACGTTCCACAGCTGGCCGCAAACAATACAATATGGCATTTTTTGAGTGTGTTAACGCTTTTTTGCAGAGGTGTTCAATTTCGACTGCCCCAAGGTCAACGAGTCTCTGGGGCTGACTCACCCTCGTTACGCGGATCCTGAGGACTGCCAGTTCTTCTACGTGTGCATCAATGGCGACACTCCCCGCCGCAACGGGTGCAAGTTGGGACAAGCCTTCGACGACGTCAGCAAGAAGTGCGAATGGGCGCGAAAAATTCCGGAATGGTAAAAGTTTCGATGAGGGTTTTTGGTTGTGTAATTTTGGTTTTCAGTGCCGATTGGTACAAAGGACGGTTGACCGACGAGCAGCTGGCGGCTTTGGAGAACCCGCCGACGACTCCCAGGCGCAAATTGAGCAATGTCAGCTCGCGCAGGAAGCCGCAGAGGCCAAGGCCCGCCGCCAGGACAGATGACGATTAGACGCGCAACAGACTCTTAATTTAATGATTTGTCGATAGTACTTTATTATTTACGTTATTATTTTAATAAAAACAAAAAATTGAATTGCGCTGTTATTTTGTTGGGGACAATCGATCGGAAGTGGAGGAAATTGATGCAGAACTTTCTCATTTTCTTGTGCTAATTGATTAGTGAGTTTTTGTTTACGTTGTGGCGAGGCTTTTTATGGCAACTTTCATCTTAACTACAATTTTTAATTTTTAATGCGAAATGATTCGTCATCTTCAGATTGGCTGTTAATATTTGCTATGAATTAACCCGAATATGCAATCTTCCCGATGAAGCCTCAAAAACTTTCGATTCGACAAAATTTCTACAAATTTCTCCAATCAATCGATTTTAAATCGATTTGGCTCATTAGTCCAGTTATTTTATACAAGAAAACAACAAATCTGCTACAAAATTTCAAGTGAAGATTTTCCTTTGGGATTTTTTTTGTATCGCTGTAAGCAATACTGCACAAAAATCGGTTGAAAAATCCGCCAAATAAATTATTGAAGGTCGAAGGTCGCAAAAATCAATTTTTTCAAATATTTTGTGAAGTATTGGTTTTATTTGAATTTTGGTCATTATGAAATTTGTTTATTATCAAAATTTGCACAAAAAATATGCTATCAATCAAGTTTATTTTTGATCTCTCGCTGTAATTACAGTTAAGGCTGGGGAACCCAACCTCAAAAAATGCAGAGTTTTAAGAAACTCAGTATCGCTTAGAAAGTACTTATCAATATATAATTTGCGAAGCAACAGTTGTAAACATAATGTTACCGCATCTAATGATATATTTGCTTTGGTGAAGAAGTGCCTAGTGTTCAAAAATTAACCTCCGAAAGTGCAATTCTCGCAAAAATGTAGTAGTGAGGGTTTTTTACTGAAATCTTTAGTTACGAAATATTTTGCAATGCACTTTACAGCATTGGTAAGAAAATATTCTTTTTATTGCGAGAAAGTTGATAACTTAAGAAGAAAAAAATTGGCAACAATATTTTTTTGAAAATTTAGTGTGCCAGGAAACTCAGTTCAGCTCAAGAAGTAAGTTATATTGTAGAAATTCCTTCGTGGTACTTATACTAAACATATAGTACTATAATATGACATGTTCTTTTCTGATAACATGGTGAATATCTTTGAAAACAAATCTAAAAGTTGTGGTACGAAATACAATATTATTTGATCTCGTTTTTATTGCTTTCCGAACACAACATCGTCAACAAATTACATAAAAATATTCCTTTAGCGCCTAAGAAACAGTTTCCGTAAACCAAATTGGATAAATGTCTAAATTTTACATTTTCGGGGAAAAGTTGTTTTCCCATAAGATTTTAGTCAAATAGTTCGTCCTTTTACTCACAGATGTCCTGTCAAATCTGTACCTTTTTGATTGACGGCATGGATAGAATAATTCGTATTAAAATGCACACTTGATATAGTGCAAATTGTTAGGATATAACCATATTCGCACACGTAAGGATATAAAACTCTAAAAATTTATAAAAATGCAAACTTGATAATGCAAAATATCCATGTTCGCACGCGTAAGGATATGAATCATTTTCGAGCCTACTAAATTGTACAATATATATTAGTTTCGAATAGCATCGTAGGAAAAATTGTTTGAAGCATCTATTCACAAAAAATTACAAAAAAAAAACAGTAAATAATGCAGCAATCGCATTGACTGATTTTACCGCCGTTATCGCCGCAGACAATAATATAAATAATATTTATAAAATTATGAGTGTATAAAAATGGGGATAAAGATTACTCTTTGCATAATTGAAAATGTGTTTGCAGCCTGTTACGGGATTAATTATAGCAGGTACATCTATGAAAACACAAAATTGGCAAAGAATTAGCAAAAAATTATAGACTAATTTTTTTTCCGACTGAGTTTACCGTCGTTATCGCCGCAGACCATAATATAAATAATATTTATCAAGTTACGAGCGTATGAAAAACGCGCAACTCTTTTTTTTTGTTCTTTCTGTGTTCAATACTTAAGTTTCAAACCTTATTAGTTAGGATACCTCTTTGGTTGCCTAAACATTTTTTATTTTAAGGGGCAAAATTGGTGCCCCCTGAGCGGAAGAATTGTGCATTACTTAGCAGTTCCCGGACCTTAAATTTTTAAAGCTTGCACTGCTTATATGAAAGTAAAAATGCACTGTTCATATACAATTTAGTGCAACGTGGCGATTTCCTTATCTACAAACGGGGAACCACCGACTTCAATACTACGGGAAGCCTAAATTTTCTTGAAATTACAGACCGCGCAATTTCAAATCCGCATAAAAAAGATCCGAGTGTACATTTTGCGAGCAATTGACAACTCTGCGCTTAGAAATCGGGTCCACCTTCAGAATTTTGCCGCGCGCGAAGGTTCCACTGTACACCGATGTTGACAACCTTTGCCCCGACCCATTTTCGGGAAAGTAGAAAACATTCCAAGCGACTGGAAAAACACAATTAGACCAAGTGGCCATTAGAATAAACGTCCTGCTCGCCTTGTAACCTGCCCTGCCTCACATTAAAATCGAAAAAGTTATTAAAATTCCGAACGAGGCCTTCGCTCGCCACATTGTCGCCGTTTTCGCGCTTTTGCTGCGAATCGTGAAGGTTAATAATTTCGAGAAAAATAATTTGAACAGTAAACACATGCAAGCTTTCACGCGACACCCGCGCGATAGTGAAAGTAGCTGTCGTACGAAATACCGCTATCTATCCTTACATAATCTGCCCGGCTGGCATTTATTAGAAGGATTTAACGTTACGTTTCATTCCGTCGTTTTTTTCACATTTGATGAACGCGAAAGTAAAACAAACTGCGGATGATAAAAGAGTCGGTTCAGGTTTGCCATCTCCACTTTTTGCGCGGTTATATAATCGCACACTGACCTACTGATATTCTTAATATTTACAGCAACTAACCAGTCTCATCGCTGCTCCACTTTTATTATGAAATTTTAATTGGAACTTTTTGATAAAACATTGGTTGAAACTTTTAGTGAGTTGCAGTTCTGTCAAGTATAGCAATTTTGAAGAAAGTTGTAATCATTATCAGTGCTAATTAAAATGTTTCGCCAATAAAATAACATGAAATAAGGTTTGCACCAATTCCGTAACCCGCATGCGGGCCAAGCTGTGTATTTAAGGACCAACACTGACTGAGAGGACAAGTAGATAGAAGAAGTTGAAAAATCCATTGACTTTATTAATGCAATTAATTTTTTCTTTCAATTTCGCAAAAGTGGCAATCCAAAGTGACGGTCGGGACATTGTAACACATTCTCTGACAATGTTTTGAGTATATCTCTAATATAAAAACCGATTTTATCAAGATTAATATGTGAAGTGTTGACCAGATAAATGCTTCTAATGTTTACATCCAAAAAAATATATTATTCTGCTATTAACTATGTGAAATGGCCATTTGTATGAGCGTGACGGTCGGGATACCAAACCTACCTACTTCAAGGTCGTACATATGACTTGAAAATGCAGAACAACCACAATCTCTTAAATTATTTGAAAATAAAAAGTAGCTACCTAAACATTTTGTCTTTCATTTTATCAACAAAAATGTAGGTTGAACCAGTTATTTCTACAAAAATTAAAAAATTGTGACGGTCGGGACAATGAACTGTGACGGTCGGGACGAGTAACGTTTTGAGACAAATAAATGCAAATAAAATTAGGTTTTATTAAGATTGTTTTTAAAGTAAATTCTGACTCACTCCAAGATGAATTGAAGTCAAACATTTTTAATTAACAAGAACACAATATAATGTACTTTTCGTATAAATACAACTTGAAAAAACGTGATTTTCCTTATGCATGTAAACAATCCGCTATTAAACCAAAAGGGCCCAAAACAGGGTTCCCAAATAACAGAAAAAATATTCCAGTCACAACATAGTACCACTGATATTGCCAACATTGAAGAAAAATACTAGAAAACTGGTATTTTTTAAAAATATTCTAAGTGATACTTAAAACATAGTTTACATACTACATTTTCAGAGTTATTTCAAATCGATAATTACAATTTCAATTTTTGTGAGGTGACCATTAGCGTGGAATGACCCAAAAATGAAATGTCAAGAAATTGACAAAAAGTACAAACAAAAACTCGTGGCATCAATATTTAAATACCAAATTTTAATTTTGTTTTAATGAATGTACTGCATTTAGCCTTTTCACCTTTTGTGTGCGAGAAATTCTTGCAGTGTAATTTGTCGCATTTCGATTGTAAATAGTTTAATAATGGGTTGGCCAGTCAAATACCCAAAATCGTGTCACAATAATTGCATAAGTGTACAAATCGTTTAATCGATTTGGAGAGTCCATTAACATGAGAAGGAAGCAAACCATTTACTGCTTTTTTCGTCGGAAAGAGATTGTCTGTTTCCATAAATGATAGTTTACAAATTGACCATGGAAGCAATACCAGCAAAAATGAGTAGTTATTGCGAATCAACAAGGCGACCCAGTGGCGTAGCACGTATTTTCAATTTTGAGGCGAAAAGAAGGTTAATGTCCCAGAAAGAGATTTCTTGAAGGGCCCAAAATAAAATAAAAAGTGTAACATCCATTTATTCAACATATTCCTAATTTCTAATATAACCTTCAGCTGTCAGATGTAAATTGGCAATGCTACTTTTACTACCAACTTAAAAAAAAGTTTAACAACCATTTATTCAACATATTCCTAATTACTAATATAACCTTAAGCCGTCAGATGTAAATTGGCAATGCTACTTTTACTACCAACTTAAAAAAAAGTGTAAAAACCCTTTATTCAACATATTCCTAATTACTAATATAATCTCAAGCTGTCAGATGTAAATTGGCAATGCTACTTTTACTACCAACTAAAAAAAAAGTGTAACAACCATTTATTCAACATATTCCTAATTACTAATATAACCTTCAGCTGTCAGATGTAAATTGGCAATGATACTTTTACTACCAACTTAAAAAAAAGTGTAACAGCCATTTATTCAACATATTCCTAATTACTAATATAACCTTAAGCTGTCAGATGTAAATTGGCAATGCTACTTTTACTACCAACTTAAAAAAAAGTGTAACAACCATTTATTCAACATATTCCTAATTACTAATATAACCTTCAGCTGTCAGATGTAAATTGGCAATGCTACTTTTACTACCAACTTAAAAAAAAGTGTAACAACCCTTTATTCAACATATTCCTAATTACTAATATAACCTTAAGCTGTCAGATGTAAATTGGCAATGCTACTTTTACTACCAACTTAAAAAAAAGTGTAACAACCTTTTATTCAACATATTCCTAATTACTAATATAACCTGAAGATGTCAGATGTAAATTGGCAATGCTACTTTTACTACCAACTTAAAAAAAGTGTAACAACCATTTATTCAACATATTCCTAATTACTAATATAACCTTCAGCTGTCAGATGTAAATTGGCAATGCTACTTTTACTACCAACTTAAAAAAAAGTGTAACAACCCTTTATTCAACATATTCCTAATTACTAATATAACCTTAAGCTGTCAGATGTAAATTGGCAATGCTACTTTTACTACCAACTTAAAAAAAAGTGTAACAACCTTTTATTCAACATATTCCTAATTACTAATATAACCTGAAGATGTCAGATGTAAATTGGCAATGCTACTTTTACTACCAACTTAAAAAAAGTGTAACAACCATTTATTCAACATATTCCTAATTACTAATATAACCTTCAGCTGTCAGATGTAAATTGGCAATGCTACTTTTACTACCAACTTAAAAAAAAGTGTAACAACCATTTATTCAACATATTCCTAATTACTAATATAACCTTCAGCTGTCAGATGTAAATTGGCAATGCTACTTTTACTACCAACTTAAAAAAAAGTGTAACAACCCTTTATTCAACATATTCCTAATTACTAATATAACCTTAAGCTGTCAGATGTAAATTAGCAATGCTACTTTTACTACCAACTTAAAAAAAAGTGTAACAACCATTTATTCAACATATTCCTAATTACTAATATAACCTTAAGCTGTCAGATGTAAATTAGCAATGCTACTTTTACTACCAACTTAAAAAAAAGTGTAACAACCCTTTATTCAACATATTCCTAATTACTAATATAACCTTAAGCTGTCAGATGTAAATTGGCAATGCTACTTTTACTACCAACTTAAAAAAAAGTGTAACAACCATTTATTCAACATATTCCTAATTACTAATATAACCTTAAGATGTCAGATGTAAATTGGCAATGCTACTTTTACTACAAACTTAAAAAAAGTGTAACAACCCTTTATTCAACACATTCCTAATTACTAATATAACCTTAAGATGTCAGATATAAATTGGCAATGCTACTTTTACTACCAACTTAAAAAAAAGTGTAACAACCATTTATTCAACATATTCCTAATTACTAATATAACCTTCAGCTGTCAGATGTAAATTGGCAATGCTACTTTTACTACCAACTTAAAAAAAAGTGTAACAACCCTTTATTCAACATATTCCTAATTACTAATATAACCTTAAGCTGTCAGATGTAAATTGGCAATGCTACTTTTACTACCAACTTAAAAAAAAGTGTAACAACCTTTTATTCAACATATTCCTAATTACTAATATAACCTTAAGATGTCAGATGTAAATTGGCAATGCTACTTTTACTACCAACTTAAAAAAAGTGTAACAACCATTTATTCAACATATTCCTAATTACTAATATAACCTTCAGCTGTCAGATGTAAATTGGCAATGCTACTTTTACTACCAACTTAAAAAAAAGTGTAACAACCATTTATTCAACATATTCCTAATTACTAATATAACCTTCAGCTGTCAGATGTAAATTGGCAATGCTACTTTTACTACCAACTTAAAAAAAAGTGTAACAACCCTTTATTCAACATATTCCTAATTACTAATATAACCTTAAGCTGTCAGATGTAAATTAGCAATGCTACTTTTACTACCAACTTAAAAAAAAGTGTAACAACCATTTATTCAACATATTCCTAATTACTAATATAACCTTAAGCTGTCAGATGTAAATTAGCAATGCTACTTTTACTACCAACTTAAAAAAAAGTGTAACAACCCTTTATTCAACATATTCCTAATTACTAATATAACCTTAAGCTGTCAGATGTAAATTGGCAATGCTACTTTTACTACCAACTTAAAAAAAAGTGTAACAACCCTTTATTCAACATATTCCTAATTACTAATATAACCTTAAGCTGTCAGATGTAAATTGGCAATGCTACTTTTACTACCAACTTAAAAAAAAGTGTAACAACCCTTTATTCAACATATTCCTAATTACTAATATAACCTTAAGCTGTCAGATGTAAATTGGCAATGCTACTTTTACTACCAACTTAAAAAAAAGTGTAACAACCCTTTATTCAACATATTCCTAATTACTAATATAACCTTAAGCTGTCAGATGTAAATTGGCAATGCTACTTTTACTACCAACTTAAAAAAAAGTGTAACAACCCTTTATTCAACATATTCCTAATTACTAATATAACCTTAAGCTGTCAGATGTAAATTGGCAATGCTACTTTTACTACCAACTTTAAAAAAAACAAATTTACAACTTTAGGATCACACGGTAGATAAAGGAACAAGAATCTGGTTGGAGGAAATTTATTATAACATATTGATATAATCAATTATATAAATTAGGTTTCGGTATCATTAGAAAAAGAGAAATTTAGTTTAATTTAACTTCAACTTCCTGAAATTATGTGTAAGTAGTACATTGATAATATTGTAATTTCTCCTTATTTTGGAGTCGGAGAACGCCACTGGCGGCGAATTTTCGCCAATTTGAGAAATAAAAATTGCGATTGGGTTCGTTCGGGTTCCGAAGAGCGCCCAGCGAAATTACCGGGATTGACCTGAAAAATTTATGAAATTTCTTCTTGGGAGGGGAAGCGAAAGCAGCGACCCAAGTGCGTCATGCAGCCAACAACATCATGCTCGAAATGTTTAATATTTAACTTGTGTAACTGCGGCTGGCGAGCTTTTAAATAAAGGACTTTCATGTTTCAAATTCAGTTGCAGAAGGTGAACTGTTCGCTGCATAAGTACTTTTAGTTAGTTTGTAATTAATTTAAAAATGAAGCAAATAATCGGAATTCTCCTAATTGCGGCGACCTGCGGAAGTAAGTAGCTTTTAATCATTTTTGCCGAAATTGGGTCAAATTTTAGAAAGCCAATTCACAAAAAAATACGCCACCTTTCACTTTTTTGCATTGTTTCGACATTTGCAGACGCGCAGCAATTCAAGTGCCCCCCTAAGGACGGCCAGTACCCGGATTCCGTCCAGTGCGACAAGTTTTACCAATGCGAAGATGGGGTGCCCTCGGAGAAGCTGTGCCCCGATGGGCTGGTGTTCGACCCCCTCATCCGCAAGATCAACAAGTGCGATCAGCCCTTCAACGTGGAATGCGGCGACCGCACGGAATTGCGTAAGTGGCCTTTGACCTTTCCAGACGACTTTCTTCATTCATTCCACGAACCATTCCGTGAACTTTTTTAACTGGAAGAGTAAAAGTCAAGCGTGGAATTCGAGAAATGTGACGTAAAAGGGTTAAATTCGACGCTTCGGGGCAAATCCAAACTGGTTTTACTTTTCATTTCGTTCTTAATTATACAAACCGCTTAAATTAAACACACGTTAATGGTTCCAAGAGGCGCCCAAAATTAGTACGGGAGTTAACAACCGAAATTTCCGGGTCATTTTTTTTTGTTGAGCTATCCGTGCAATATAGAATCGTAATATGAACGTCTGCCAGCTCACTCCCAGGACAGGGGGTTGCACAAGGGTGGCAATTATTACAAAATCGTTTTTTTTGCAATTATCTCATTTTCTGTGCGTTATATGTCCTTTAAGGTGATTATGTAACTTGTAGATCATAAACTTATCTACAGTTTTTACTTCATGCATTTTTTCGTATGATCAATCGTTCTCGAGATACAGCGCGGATCCTTATATAGTATATACCGGGTGTGGCCAAATTTTTAGACGCTTTATATATATTTCTCTATAAACTTTCTTGTGACTTGAAGAATAAGATCTTTAAATTAAATGAAGACCTTCGAAAACGAGATGAAATCTCGGTGCATTGCAAAAGTAGCTTCAGGGTCGAATGCACCCAACTTCCGCTGATTTAAGAGTCATATTTCCAACTGCTAAAATGTCAGGGGTAATCCAGGGGGCTACAAAAGGGTGGCAATTATTACAAAATCGTTTTTTCGCAATTATCTCATTTTCTGTACGTCATATGTCATTTAAGGTGATTATGTAACTTGTAGATCATAAAATTATCTACAGTTTTTACTTCATGCATTTTTTCGTATGATCAATCGTTCTCGAGATACAGCGCGGATCCTTATATAGTATATACCGGGTGTGGCCAAATTTTTAGACGCTTTATATATATTTCTCTATAAACTTTCTTGTGACTTGAAGAATAAGATCTTTAAATTAAATGAAGACCTTCGAAAACGAGATGAAATCTCGGTGCATTGCAAAAGTAGCTTCAGGGTCGAATGCACCCAACTTCCGCTGATTTAAGAGTCATATTTCCAACTGCTAAAATGTCAGGGGTAATCCAGGGGGCTACAAAAGGGTGGCAATTATTACAAAATCGTTTTTTCGCAATTATCTCATTTTCTGTGCGTCATATGTCTTTTAAGGTGATTATATAACTTGTAGATCATAAAATTATCTACAATTTTTGCTTCATGCATTTTTCCGTATGATCAATCGTCGCCAAATTTTTAGACATTTTAGACCCCCATTTTTTTTTTCTAGAATTTTTTTTGTGACTTGAAGAATAAGACCGTTTAATTAAATAAAGACCTTCGGAAATTAAATCAAATCTCGGTGCATTGCAAAAGTAGCTTCAGGGTCGAATGCACCCAACTTCCGCTGATTTAAGAGTCATATTTCCAACTGCTAAAATGTCAGGGGTAATCCAGGGGGCTACAAAAGGGTGGCAATTATTACAAAATCGTTTTTTCGCAATTATCTCATTTTCTGTACGTCATATGTCATTTAAGGTGATCATGTAACTTGTAGATCATAAAATTATCTACAGTTTTTACTTCATGCATTTTTTCGTATGATCAATCGTTCTCGAGATACAGCGCGGATCCTTATATAGTACATACCGGGGGTCGCCAAATTTTTAGACGTTTTAGACCCCCATTTTTTTTCTATAAATTTTTTTGTGACTTGAAGAATAAGACCTTTTAATTAAATGAAGACCTTCGGAAATGAGATCAAATCTCGGTGCATTGCAAAAGTAGCTTCAGGGTCGAATGCACCCGGCTTCCGCTTATTTAAGAGTCATATTTCCAACTGTCAAAAAGTCAAGGGTAATCCAGGGGGCTACAAAAGGGTGGCAATTATTACAAAATCGTTTTTTCGCAATTACCTCATTTTCTGTGCGTCATATGTCTTTTAAGGTAATTACCTAACTTGTAGATCATAAAATTATCTACAGTTTTTACTTCATGCATTTTTTCGTATGATCAATCGTTCTCGAGATACAGCGCGGATCCTTATATAGTACATACCGGGGGTCGCCAAATTTTTAGACGTTTTAGACCCCCATTTTTTTTCTATAAATTTTTTTGTGACTTGAAGAATAAGACCTTTTAATTAAATGAAGACCTTCGGAAATGAGATCAAATCTCGGTGCATTGCAAAAGTAGCTTCAGGGTCGAATGCACCCGGCTTCCGCTTATTTAAGAGTCATATTTCCAACTGTCAAAAAGTCAAGGGTAATCCAGGGGGCTACAAAAGGGTGGCAATTATTACAAAATCGTTTTTTCGCAATTACCTCATTTTCTGTGCGTCATATGTCTTTTAAGGTAATTACCTAACTTGTAGATCATAAAATTATCTACAGTTTTTACTTCATGCATTTTTTCGTATGATCAATCGTTCTCGAGATACAGCGCGGATCCTTATATAGTACATACCGGGGGTCGCCAAATTTTTAGACGTTTTAGACCCCCATTTTTTTTCTATAAATTTTTTTGTGACTTGAAGAATAAGACCTTTTAATTAAATGAAGACCTTCGGAAATGAGATCAAATCTCGGTGCATTGCAAAAGTAGCTTCAGGGTCGAATGCACCCGACTTCCGCTGATTTAAGAGTCATATTTCCAACTGCTAAAATGTCAGGGGTAATCCAGGGGGCTACAAAAGGGTGGCAATTATTACAAAATCGTTTTTTCGCAATTATCTCATTTTCTGTACGTCATATGTCATTTAAGGTGATCATGTAACTTGTAGATCATAAAATTATCTACAGTTTTTACTTCATGCATTTTTTCGTATGATCAATCGTTCTCGAGATACAGCGCGGATCCTTATATAGTACATACCGGGGGTCGCCAAATTTTTAGACGTTTTAGACCCCCATTTTTTTTCTATAAATTTTTTTGTGACTTGAAGAATAAGACCTTTTAATTAAATGAAGACCTTCGGAAATGAGATCAAATCTCGGTGCATTGCAAAAGTAGCTTCAGGGTCGAATGCACCCAACTTCCGCTGATTTAAGAGTCATATTTCCAACTGCTAAAATGTCAGGGGTAATCCAGGGGGCTACAAAAGGGTGGCAATTATTACAAAATCGTTTTTTCGCAATTATCTCATTTTCTGTACGTCATATGTCATTTAAGGTAATTATGTAACTTGTAGATCATAAAATTATCTACAGTTTTTACTTCATGCATTTTTTCGTATGATCAATCGTTTTCGAGATACAGCGCGGATCCTTATATAGTACATACCGGGGGTCGCCAAATTTTTAGACGTTTTAGACCCCCATTTTTTTTCTATAAATTTTTTTGTGACTTGAAGAATAAGACCTTTTAATTAAATGAAGACCTTCGGAAATGAGATCAAATCTCGGTGCATTGCAAAAGTAGCTTCAGGGTCGAATGCACCCGACTTCCGCTGATTTAAGAGTCATATTTCCAACTGCTAAAATGTCAGGGGTAATCCAGGGGGCTACAAAAGGGTGGCAATTATTACAAAATCGTTTTTTCGCAATTATCTCATTTTCTGTACGTCATATGTCATTTAAGGTGATCATGTAACTTGTAGATCATAAAATTATCTACAGTTTTTACTTCATGCATTTTTTCGTATGATCAATCGTTCTCGAGATACAGCGCGGATCCTTATATAGTACATACCGGGGGTCGCCAAATTTTTAGACGTTTTAGACCCCCATTTTTTTTCTATAAATTTTTTTGTGACTTGAAGAATAAGACCTTTTAATTAAATGAAGACCTTCGGAAATGAGATCAAATCTCGGTGCATTGCAAAAGTAGCTTCAGGGTCGAATGCACCCAACTTCCGCTGATTTAAGAGTCATATTTCCAACTGCTAAAATGTCAGGGGTAATCCAGGGGGCTACAAAAGGGTGGCAATTATTACAAAATCGTTTTTTCGCAATTATCTCATTTTCTGTACGTCATATGTCATTTAAGGTAATTATGTAACTTGTAGATCATAAAATTATCTACAGTTTTTACTTCATGCATTTTTTCGTATGATCAATCGTTTTCGAGATACAGCGCGGATCCTTATATAGTACATACCGGGGGTCGCCAAATTTTTAGACGTTTTAGACCCCCATTTTTTTTCTATAAATTTTTTTGTGACTTGAAGAATAAGACCTTTTAATTAAATGAAGACCTTCGGAAATGAGATCAAATCTCGGTGCATTGCAAAAGTAGCTTCAGGGTCGAATGCACCCGGCTTCCGCTTATTTAAGAGTCATATTTCCAACTGTCAAAAAGTCAAGGGTAATCCAGGGGGCTACAAAAGGGTGGCAATTATTACAAAATCGTTTTTTCGCAATTACCTCATTTTCTGTGCGTCATATGTCTTTTAAGGTAATTACCTAACTTGTAGATCATAAAATTATCTACAATTTTTACTTCATGCATTTTTTCGTATGATCAATCGTTTTCGAGGTACAGCGCGGATCCTTATATAGTATATACCGGGGGTCCAAACTTTTAGACGTTTTAGATCCCATTTTTTTTTCCATAATTTTTTTGTGACCTTTTAATTAAATGAAGACCTTCGGAAACGAGATCAAATCTCGGTGCATTGCAAAAGTAGCTTCAGGGTCGAATGCACCCGACTTCCGCTGATTTAATAGTCACATTTCCAACTGTCAATATGTCAAGGGTAATCCATTTCTCGAAATTTCAGAACAGGCGAAGCCCAAAGGACTGTGCTTGCGCCGTAACGGCTTCTTCGCGCACCCGGAGCCGCAGGTCTGCCACATATTCTACAACTGCATCGAAGGAGAGAGCATCGAAGTAAAATGCACCGCTGGCCTGCATTTCGATGAGTACAGCGGCACCTGCGTCTGGCCCGATGCAGCCGGTCGCCAAGGTTGCGACAACTCGAAAACAAGTTAGTATTTCACCGAAGAAAGCAAAAAAAATCGTTGAATAAATTCACCTTTCAGCTAAGTTGGACGACGGATTCGAATGTCCGAAACAAGGCCAAACCGACGCCAATGGGCAAATAGTTATCCATCCCAAATTCGCTCATCCTAGCGATTGCCAGCGATTTTACGTGTGCTTGAATGGCAACGAACCCAGAGATTTGGGATGTCAAGTCGGGGAAGTTTACAACGAAGAGACGCAGAGATGCGATGCACCAGAAAACGTCGCAGGATGGTGAGGAATTTAGATTTTTTCAGGAAACAATTTTTTTCTTGTATATTTACTTACAAATAATTTTTTTTCCATAACATTTATTTATTGTTATGGAAAAAAATTTTTTGTAAGTAAATATAAAAGTAATTACATAACAAGGGAACTCGATTTAAATTTAATTTTTTTCTTGTATATTTACTTATAAATTTTTCTCTTTTTTTCCATAACAACATTTATTTATTGTTATGGAAAAAAAATTGTAAGTAAATATACAATTAATTACATAACAAGTGAAACTCGATTTAAATTTAATTTTTTTCTTGTATATTTACTTACAAAATTTTTTCTTTTTTTCCATAACAACATTTATTTATTGTTATGGAAAAAAAATTTTTTTAAAGTAAATATACAATTAATTACATAACAAGGGAACTCGATTTAAATTTAATTTTTTTCTTGTACATTTACTTACAAATTCTTTTTTTCCATAACAATATTTATTTATTGTTATGGAAAAAAAATTTTTGTAAGTAAATATACAATTAATTACATAACAAGGGAACTCGATTTAAATTCAATTTTTTTCTTGTATATTTACTTATAAATTTTTCTCTTTTTTTCCATAACAACATTTATTTATTGTTATGGAAAAAAAAATGTAAGTAAATATACAATTAATTACATAACAAGTGAAACTCGATTTAAATTTAATTTTTTTTTGTATATTTACTTACAAAATTTTTTCTTTTTTTCCATAACAATATTTATTTATTGTTATGGAAAAAAAATTTTTGTAAGTAAATATACAATTAATTACATAACAAGGGAACTCGATTTAAATTTAATCTTTTTCTTGTATATTTACTTACAAAATTGTTTCTTTTTTTCTATAACAACATTTATTTATTGTTATGGAAAAAAAATTGTGAGTAAATATACAATTAATTACATAACAAGGGAAACTCGATTTAAATTTAATTTTTTCTTATCTGTAGAGGTATTTTAATATCTCGTGAGTTGAGAAAATTGTTTATTAGCTTGAGGGCGTACTTTTTAGGTTGCGTAGTACGTAGACCAATTTTCATCATTTGCGCAGCTCCACGATATATTAAAAGACCTCTATGTGCCTATTTGCAATAATGAAGCTAAGAAAAGATAGAGAGGTTTGAAAGAAAAAAAAAGAAAAATTCAATAATCTAAGTGATTTGAATTTGTGGAACTGTTTTAACTCACTCAAATTTTTTTTTTTAATGAGACAAAAGATAAAAATAATGGAAGAAAGGCTAAGACCATATTTGGAACACAAAGAACATGTAAGAAATTGATTGTTTTTGAAGCTGTTTTGTCATGCTACAACGTTGTCCTTATTAATAATTTAAACATTGTTCTTGTACAATGGTTTACTGTTGAGTGTGTTACATAATGATTTTAATCTACTTATTGAAAAAATTCTTTGGAGTTTACTTATTCAATCTATCTATCTTGTCCTTTTTAAGTTGTAATTGAATGCACAACTTGGCCCGCATGCGGGTTACAGCGTTGAATGAAATGTTTTGCATGAAATAATCTGTTCTGCTTTCAGTGAGGATTGGTACAAAGACGAGCCGAGTTCAGCTCCCAAAAGCACGCCATCTAAGAAATCCTAATTTCCCATTAAATTTTAATTATTACTTTTAGTTATATTATAAAATATGTATTATATGTGTAAATCGAAGACTTCTGTGTTTTTTTTTCGATAATAAAAATTACATATTAACGTTGATTTTATTAATCCGCCCACCAAGCTAACAAGCGCACAAAGGCGGTGAAAGTGGCGAAATGGGGAGACAATGTGGCAGACATTGCATCACACTCACACTCGACAAACGAAAGTCCTTTTTTGCCTCCAATGCATTGGAATTAAATAATTTATGCCCCACCAAATGGCACTAATCGTGCAACGTCCAGCGGTTCAGACCTACCTCCTCAATTTTGCCGGCCCAAAAAACCGAAAGAAAACTTTCTTCTCGTGGAAATTCGAGCGGTAGTTGTTGGCCAGGCGAAGTGCGGCACAGTCCAAAAAAAGCTTGCAACTTGTGCACTCAGTGACAATGTACTTTAAGATATTCTTGGTGTTGGCTTGCGCGATTGGTAAGAGTTTGAATTGATTTGTAATTCGCGGAGAGAGTTGATTTGCGCTGGAAATGTACGTTTCAGTCACACTTAATTGACCTTATTTTTCAAAAAAATTGTTTATACCTGGACATTGGTGCAAACAACTCTGAAGGTGACACACAAGAATGCAGCGACATTAAAAACGCATTTGGTTGGACTTTGAAAAGTAATATTTTTCATTCAGCTCGATCGGGCGATTTTCAACTAGATTATGTAAAATTGTAGTAAAAGTTCGGTTCAGTTGCATCACCGCGAATTTGATTGAGGTCGTAGTGACCTTAAACGCTGATTCGTAACGTGAATTGGTTGTCTGGCTGGATTGATAAGCATCAACTAGCAAAATGCATTTAATTACAGAGTTACATCTTAAATATTTGAGTTTTCTCTATTTTAATCATTGAAATCAATTTATCAACTCACAAAATGCATTTAAATGCAGAGTTTCATCTTAAATATTTGAGTTTTGTCTATTTTAACATTTGAAATCAATTTATCAACTCACAAAATAGATTTAATTGCAGAGTTACATCTTAAATATTTCAGTTTTCTCTATTTCAACATTTGAAATCAATTTATCAACTCACAAAATGCATTTAATTGAAGAGTTCCATCTTAAATATTTGAGTTTTCTCTATTTCAACACTTGAAATTAATTTATTAACTCACAAAATGCAGTTAATTGCAGAGTTCCATCTTAAATATTTGAGTTTTCTCTATTTTAATCATTGAAATCAATTTATCAACTCACAAAATGCATTTAAATGCAGAGTTTCATCTTAAATATTTGAGTTTTCTCTATTTTAACATTTGAAATCAATTTATCAACTCACAAAATGCATTTAATTGAAGAGTTACATCTTAAATATTTGAGTTATCTCTATTTTAACACTTGAAATCAATTTATCAACTCACAAAATGCATTTAATTGAAGAGTTCCATCTTAAATATTTCAGTTTTCTCTATTTCAACACTTGAAATTAATTTGTTAACACACAAAATGCAGTTAATTGCAGAGTTCCATCTTAAATATTTGAATTTTCTCTATTTTAATGTTTGACATCAATTTATCAACTCACAAAATAGATTTAATTGCAGAGTTCCATCTTGAATATTTGAGTTTTCTCTATTTTAATCATTGAAATCAATTTATCAACTCACAAAATGCATTTAAATGCAGAGTTTCATCTTAAATATTTGAGTTTTGTCTATTTTAACATTTGAAATCAATTTATCAACTCACAAAATAGATTTAATTGCAGAGTTCCATCTTAAATATTTCAGTTTTCTCTATTTCAACATTTGAAATCAATTTATCAACTCACAAAATGCATTTAATTGAAGAGTTACATCTTAAATATTTAAGTTTTCTCTATTTTAACATTTGAAATCAATTTATCAACTCACAAAATAGATTTAATTGCAGAGTTCCATCTTGAATATTTGAGTTTTCTCTATTTCAACATTTGAAATCAATTTATCAACTCACCAAATGTATTTCCATCTTAAATATTTGAGTTTTCTTTATTTTAAAATTTGAAATCAATGTATCAACTCACAAAATGCATTTAATTGCAGAGTTCCATCTTAAATATTTGAGTTTTCTCTATTTCCACATTTGAAATCAATTTATCAACTCACCAAATGTATTTCCATCTTAAATATTTGAGTTTTCTTTATTTTAAAATTTGAAATCAATGTATCAACTCACAAAATGCATTTAGTTGCAGAGTTCCATCTTAAATATTTGAGTTTTCTCTATTTCAACATTTGAAATCAATTTATCAACTCACAAAACGCATTTAATTGCAGAGTTCTATCTTAAATATTTGAGTTTTCTCTATTTCAACATTTAAAATCAATTTATCAACTCACAAAATTCATTTAATTGCAGAGTTCCATCTTAAATATTTGAGTTTTCTCTATTTCAACATTTGAAATCAATTTATCAACTCACCAAATGTATTTCCATCTTAAATATTTGAGTTTTCTTTATTTTAAAATTTGAAATCAATGTATCAACTCACAAAATGCATTTAATTGCAGAGTTCCATCTTAAATATTTGAGTTTTCTCTATTTCAACATTTGAAATCAATTTATCAACTCACCAAATGTATTTCCATCTTAAATATTTGAGTTTTCTTTATTTTAAAATTTGAAATCAATGTATCAACTCACAAAATGCATTTAATTGCAGAGTTCCATCTTAAATATTTGAGTTTTCTCTATTTCAACATTTAAAATCAATTTATCAACTCACAAAATGCATTTAATTGCAGAGTTCCATCTTAAATATTTGAGTTTTCTCTATTTCAACATTTAAAATCAATTTATCAACTCACAAAATGCATTTAATTGCAGAGTTCCATCTTAAATATTTGAGTTTTCTCTATTTCAACATTTGAAATCAATTTATCAACTCACCAAATGTATTTCCATCTTAAATATTTGAGTTTTCGTTATTTTAAAATTTGAAATCAATGTATCAACTCACAAAATGCATTTAATTGCAGAGTTCCATCTTAAATATTTGAGTTTTCTCTATTTCAACATTTGAAATCAATTTATCAACTCACCAAATGTATTTCCATCTTAAATATTTGAGTTTTCTCTATTTTAACATTTGAAATCAATTTATCAACTCACAAAACGCATTTAATTGCAGAGTTCCATCTTAAATATTTGAGTTTTCTCTATTTCAACATTTGAAATCAATTTATCAACTCACCAAATGTATTTCCATCTTAAATATTTGAGTTTTCTCTATTTTAACATTTGAAATCAATTTATCAACTCACAAAACGCATTTAATTGCAGAGTTCCATCTTAAATATTTGAGTTTTCTCTATTTCAACATTTAAAATCAATTTATCAACTCACAAAATGCATTTAATTGCAGAGTTCCATCTTAAATATTTGAGTTTTCTCTATTTCAACATTTGAAATCAATTTATCAACTCACCAAATGTATTTCCATCTTAAATATTTGAGTTTTCTTTATTTCAAAAATTTGAAATCAATGTATCAACTCACAAAATGCATTTAATTGCAGAGTTCCATCTTAAATATTTGAGTTTTCTGTATTTCAACATTTGAAATCAATTTATCAACTCACAAAATGCATTTAATTGCAGAGTTCCATCTTAAATATTTGAGTTTTCTCTATTTCAACATTTGAAATCAATTTATCAACTCACCAAATGTATTTCCATCTTAAATATTTGAGTTTTCACTATTTTAACATTTGAAACCAATTTCTTATTTAATTGCAAATTTTGGTATTTAAAAACGGTGCCAACTGTTGAATCCAACCTCAATTATGTTTCATCAAAGGCGATTTTTAATTTAATCATTTTTTGCACTAAAATTCAATGAATAATGAAACGAGATCGCCTTGTACCAATTAAGCCCAACCCTCAATGTAAATTCGCTGTTCAGGGTGTCGAGCTCAAGACTTCAAGTGTCCCCAACGCACCGGATTCTTCCCGGATTTAATTCAATGCGACCTCTATTACAAGTGTTCGAGAGGGGACGCAGAAGAAAAACTGTGTCCTGATGGCCTGGTCTTCGACGATACGGACCCCAACCACGAACGATGCGACATTCCAGCAAACGTGGAATGCGGAGAGCGAACGGAATTGCGTTAGTCTCATTTTTTATTCCGGAGGAGAAATTAAAAAGTTTGTGTTCACAGAGGACCCGCAACCGAGCGCAGGATGCCCCAGGGCCAACGGTTACTACCGGCATCCCAGTCTGGCGTCTTGTGACAAGTTCTACAACTGCGTGGACGGCGTTCCTCACGAGTTGCCTTGCCCTCCTGGTCTTATCTACGACGACATTGGCAGCACTTGCGCTTGGCCCGAAAGCAGTCGTCGCAAGGACTGCACCAAAACTCTCAGAGGTAAAGCAGCTTTTGCGAAATGAATTGGATCAATGCCAATCAAAAATTTGGGTCACCCGGTATTAAAATTAAATTAGGTATAAGGTTTATAATTGATATTTCCTCGCCTGCCTTTTTGTCTTCTATATTTTCTAATTCTGAACTTATTATGTCCATTGTACTTTCTAGTTTTTCTAATTTTGAAATTACGTCCCTTAACGAGGCAGTTGATTATTGAAAGGGAATTTCAAATTCGTCTGGGTTTCGTTGAGTTTACCGTATTTTTTAATTTGAGAAAAAGATTCAAATAGATCGCGCCAAAACCTAGATCTATGATTGGCTGCCAGCTGCGTGCAGTTCGCTGGCAGCCAATCATAGATCTACCTTTTGGCGCGATCAGTTTGAATCTTTTCAAATTAAAAAATACGGTATTATTTTTATTTTTTCAGTGATCTGATTATGATTTGGTCTACTTCGTTCTTTCTAAACTCTTCCTCAATCCAATTCTTCTGGCTACTGGGATCCTCAGTTTGACAAGAAGCTACCATTTGGATATTTGTTGATAATAGAAATTAGGTTGTCAACAAGGTGACTCTCTCGGTCCTGCAATTTTTAGTTTATCTGTTCATCAAATTATTAAGAATTTGAATTCAGAATTAAATGTTTGGTACTTAGATGAGGGTTCTTTAGGTGGTAAGGCTTTGGATGCCTTACAAGACTTAGAAACGATAATTTCCGAATTTAAGAAAATTGGCTTGGTTGTTAATTTCAATATATGCGAACTTCTCTTTCTTAATAATATTTCGGAATTAGACAAGTCTTCAATTTTGGATAGATTCGAATTATTAGCTCGTTGTATTCACGTTTGTAATGTTGAATATTATTCTTGGTTGTCTTATTTTCGATGCAGCAATTCCTTCATTCATTTCTAAAAAATTGATTCATTCTCTTTACTTTCTTCAAATCTATGTAAAATTAATCCCCATATTAGTTTATTTTTACTCCGCCATTGTTTTTGGATTCCTAATTTCACTTATAATCTTAGATGTTGCCCTTTTTGGAAATTTAAAAATGAGTGTCTTGAATTGGATAATATTGTTATTTCTTCTTTGGAAAAAATGTTGAATATTAAATTTACAATAAGATCTTGGACTCGAGCCAAATTACCGTTTTGGTGGATTAAGTATAAGGTTTATAATTGATATTTCCTCGCCTGCCTTTTTGTCTTCTATATTTTCTAATTCTGAACTTATTATGTCCATTCTACCTTCTAGTTTTTCTAATTTTGAAATTACATCCCTTAACGAGACTGTTGATTATTGGAAGGAAATTTCTAATTCGTCTTTACTCCCAAAAGAGCTTTCTATTCAAGGAAATTGGGACTTACCTATCTGTGAGAAAATATTTCAAAATTTATTATCTTCCTCAAATATCACACAAAAATCTATCTTATTAGCTGGATCTGAACTTGAACTCGGCGGAATCTTATAGTTATTCCGTCGAGGTTAGAGTATATACGTTCGGTTGAGTTCGTGTTAATACCTTGATGACATGAAAATAAATTACTTCTAAATAATTTTGATTCTACAATTACAATTACGTTCTATATAAATTTCATTCCGATTTTAGAACCAATTTATCTCAGCGCTCTCCTGTTGAACGTATCTATCGTAAACAATAAAATGCAACTGTACCGAAAATAAGATATTCGATCTGCACGTGTAACGATTACACAGAAATTGGCAGGGGAAAAATTTCTAGTTCCCCCGACGTCTTTCCTCACTTCGCCTGTTTGATGGCAGAGTAAATTCGAGCGATTTTATAAACTTTGCGTCGTGATACAAAATTGCAAAAATTAGCGTAGTTTTTTAAACGGTATTAAGCGTTTTTCCAAATGTTACTGGTAACATCTATGGTCAAGGGGTGGCGCATTTCTATTTTTAATTTTGTATGCCGTTCTTGAGATATAATTATTTAAAATAGGTCGTTTTCGGTCATTTTCAAGAATTTTTTATGCCTATTTAAGCAAATAAAGTTACAAAAATGAATGCATAGCCCTCTTCTCTAGTCTTTTTTCTTTGTGCAGAAAATATTTTATAACGTTGCTCTTATAATTAACCGAATCAATTGACTGTTCCTGACGGCCTGAAATGACTTATTTTTCAATGGTAAACCGGCGCCTTAATGAGTTATTTTATTTATTCCAGTTATTACGTATGTTATGTTATTTTATGTTATCGTTAAGATAATATAATTAGCTTTATTTTATAAATCCAGAGTTTTTACTGATGGTTTGAGTAATTGTAAACTTTTATTAAATATTGAATAACGAATTACAAAGAGCCACCAATTTGTTGATAACCAATAATGTTATTTATAACAACTAATTATCTAAAATTTTAAACTTTAAGTACAATTTAATAAAATGATTTATAGATGCGCTCGATGATGGCTTCTCGTGCCCTGATGGCGAAACGATGGGCCCCAACGGAAGAGCCCTTCCTCACCCGACGTTCCCCCACCCGGAAGACTGCCAGAAGTTCTACATCTGCAGGAACGGCGTCCAACCCCAAAAGGGTTCTTGCTCCGCGAAAAAGGTGTACAATGAAGAAACGTTCATGTGCGACGAGCCGGAAAACGTTCCCGGATGGTAACATTCCAAATTTGATTTTTTCGACGAATGACATTTTTATTTTTTCAGCGAAAATTATTACGAAGGAGAAAAGGCGAAAGGAAAACAGTAGTTTTAGGAGTTAGGAAACTGTTATTATTTAATATTGGGCAGAAAATATGTTAGGATTAAAATTTGTTGTATGATGTATTCTCGTGTGTATTAAAAGAGAAGAAGAATCGGAAATAATTAAAGTTTTTAAATCACCGGCGATCGATTTTATTACAAGGAAAGTTATTTAAGGAATTAAGTAAACAGAAAATGGTGTAACGTAACGTGTAAATACAACAATTAGCGCATAACTTGTAAGTGATGCGATTCAAATGACTGCATCGTAAGAAACCTATTACAGTAATTCCCTCTAACAACACATTTTCATTTGTCGTTTTAAAAATGTAAATTCTAATTAATGTGACTCATTGCGAAAGTGCCGTTGAACAGTATTAGGAATTTTGGTGAACAATGAAAATTTTAAGGTATACAGGGTGTTGAAGCATCGTGGAAATCGCCACAAAAGTG
This sequence comes from Dascillus cervinus, assembly GCA_949768715.1. Classification (NCBI taxonomy): domain Eukaryota; kingdom Metazoa; phylum Arthropoda; class Insecta; order Coleoptera; family Dascillidae; genus Dascillus; species Dascillus cervinus. Next base: position 35,715,156 of record OX458316.1, read on the forward strand.
GTTTAAGTAGATTCTGTTTAAAATTTTAATAGTTTGTCTAAGAGCACAACGTGGCAACACTGTACATATTTTTTTTTCTAAAGAATTAAATTCAGGTAGGCCTACTTCTTGTATCTAAGCAACCAACACTGACAGATACTGTCACTTGCACAAGATAAACAACTGTCACGTTGACATAACTTTTTTATTTCAAAAGAATTTATTGTAATTACACAATAATACACAAAAAACAGGTAATTGAAGGGCAAAAAGTCCTGAAGTGGCATTGTGGAGATTGTATTTGCGCTATTTCTGATAAGAATGGATGAATTTTCGATCGCATTTACTGATTTCCGCTTTGCGATGTTGCGACATTGATAAATTTTCCTCGGTGCCAAGAAACGGTACTCTAACATCGGTAATACAGTTGGTTTCAATAGATTTTTTACACTTTATTTAAAAACACCATCAACTGCATCAAATATACACTCTAAGAAGAAAATTATCACAAAATTCCATTTCATTTTGACTTTAAAATTTGTGTTTTGTTAGAAATCGTCTATAACCCCTGTATAGAGTTGTTGGTTCAGTTTAAAAAAATCTACAGAAATTATTTGAATTAGGGGAAAAGTATTTGAGATGGCACGTTGGGTAAGAAGGTGCAGTAATCTTTTCCAGCTCCTGAAAGTTGTGCAATAAATTATTTAACGAGCACATAATTCAGACTATTATTAACAAAGATTAATTTTCAAATACGAGGAAAAGGCGAGTACTGTAAACATCTGAGTTCATAATAGCCATTACATGCAAGTCAAATACGACTTTCGTCCTCGATTTTAGAAAACTATTTGTTAAAATTCTTAAAACATTAAGAGATATAGACAAAATAAAACAACCTCAGTATTTCTTATAGCCTTTACAAGATTAATCTCAACGTTTCAAGGTATCAATTAATATTGTGACATGAACAAAGGTATCAAAAATGTGTCGCTTGCAAGTTTCCTTCGAGTAGTCGAACAACAAATGTGCAAATAAATTATAACTTCAAAATCATTCGAGATATCTAAAAGCAGTAAGAACAATAATTGTAGGCTTTATCCGTAGCTACAACTTTTCTCGTATTGCTTTTTTTGTAACACTGTTAAATATTGCATTCTGGTGACATCTACTATTTTGTAGGAAAAGCTTAATGTGAGCAGTTTTCTTCATTGTTAATGTGACGAATAATAAGTGAAGAGTGGTTAGCCTCGAAAATAAAATAATCAAACTCAAAAACAAGTTTCCAGTCTAATTTGAATGAATCATTAAGTCACTTTTGACCACTTTTTAGGAAGTACACGAAGCGCCCAATTAAATTTTTTAATCTTATGTAAGTCCGTTTCGGAATTCCAACAAACTGAAATTCTGAAAGTAATTTCGTACAACCGGCAAAAACTAACGAGCAAGTAGGACAGTCTTTACATCACCGCATTTACCCCAACCTCAAGCGATTTTTTTTCTGTCCTCGGGCGACCAGTTTAATAATTACAAACTGCATTTCTTACCCCTTGCCGCCTATATCATACCTTTATTAACTAATCCAACATAAAGTGCATTGCGTAATAAAAATAATCGGAGCAGTGAAAGTGATACTTATTCTACATACGTGGTTTTGTTACATTTACACGAGACTTATTAATTGTCCGAATTCTGATGAACTAAACATGGCCGATTCATCGAAAGTGGTCCGTTATTCAGACCTTGACTAAAATTTACAAGGCCTTTATTTTTCGTTAAAATTCAAATATACCGTACGTCCAACGCAGTGGCGGCTCGTTGTAGTGACGAGTAAGGAGGTTAATACTTAGGAAGTATAGATACTCTACTTAGTCAACCAATTATGATGTTTTATTTTTGTACCACAATTTACCGTTCAGCAAGAACCATCGAAGAGGTGTAGAGTTATTTCTTGCTAGGACTGAATTAGAAGTTGAAGGATGATAAGATATGGGCTTACAAAATGTATTTTCTCTTACTTAATAATGAAAATAACATGTGATTCAATAAATTACCATTTTAGGTTGCTGGTAGCAAAAAGTCGTGCCTCAATTTGCACAATATTATTGATAATGACTGTTAAAAATCGGCAAATAAATTAGTAAATAACAGAATGGGATTAAGCTTGTAACAAGTGCAAGCGGAAATTCATTCAGTCGCATATTATAACCGTAGGAACAAAAACAAAAGTTCTAAAAAATAAAATAAGGTGAAAAATAAAAGCTCTCAGAAAAAAAGTAACAAAACGAAAATTCTTTAAAAGGGAACAAAAGTTTTTCGGTCACAAAATATAAACTAAATAAATATATAGACACATATATACAATTTATAGACAAACGGCCGACAGATTCAACTAAACATTTTTAAAAATCAATGGAATGCGCCTATTTTTCTGAAATGCAAAGTGATCAATCGCATTTTCATAAAATTTTGGCTTTATAATATGCTCACAAGTTTTAGAAAATAGATTTTGTAGTTCCACTTCTATATTGTCATTCAAATTCAAAATTTTATACCTGAATGAAATAATTGAAGTAGACTTGTCGCACCCAGTACAAAGGAATAAATTGATGATTAGCCTGCGATGCAATGGTTTCATGCTTTCGAACTCAAGTAATGCATCTCACTTCTTTTTAATGTTCAAGGTCAAAATCGTCTCATTCCATAGAATTAAAGGAGATGTTTGGAGTATAATGTAGCAAATTGTCTCCGACCCTGTCTCGACCATATTTCTGGCGCTTACATTCAACCTTCAAGTCCCATATTGTAAATAGAAGATCCCCTTTAATAAGGCCGTTCTGGTATGGTGAAAGAAAATTATCTATCAAATAACTACAGTAGAATCCGGTTATAACGAACCTCAAGGAACCGTCAAAATCGGTTCGTTATTTTCGAAGTTCGTTATAAGCGTTATTGAAAGAATAAATGCAAGAGTATTTTATGAGACCTTCATTGTCTAATATAAATATGCATATTTATAAAACCATTAAGAATATAAGGACTAAAGTTAAGTGAAACAAGTCAAAATGCAGCAAGTAATTTTATTTGAAATTTTTTTTTATTTTCGACTGAAGTATAAATTGTCCACACACGTTTCAATGTCACTAAGATTTTCAATAATTGAGTTCGGCGCACCGTAAAATTGTAAAAATCACGAATGTTGTTAATACTTCTCACAGCTTCCTGTGTAGATAAAATCTGTAATGCTGGTGTTTCCGGCTCATCCTCATTCCTCATTGGTTTTTTTTGGTCACTTTCGTCTACCACAAATACCCAAATATTCTGTTGTAACTAATAAATTGTCATTCATGTTTAAGTTTTCGAAACAATTTGAATTTTCTAATTGAAAGGCTCTACGTAAGAAGTATCTAAGTCACTTTTCATATTCTGCGACATTTGAGATTTATATTTCTGTTTGATCTGGAAATCACATTGTTTTGATTTTGACTAATCCCTTTTCACTAAAGAAGACTTACTTTAGTTAAAAAAAGATTATTGAAGGTCAAAACAATGTGATTTACAGGTCACATTGAAACATCAAATTTCAAATATCACAGAATATGAAAGTGACTTAGGTACTTCTTGCATAGAGCCCTTCACTTGCTGAAATTCACGTTCCCTTTGTTTCTATTTTTGTAACCACTCATTTAATGACAAGTCATCATCCGATTCAAAGGTTATTACGCGTTATATACAATGGAAAGTTCGTTATAGACAATTGAAATTTTATTAATTTCAGCTTTTTCAGGTTCGCTATATCCGATAGTTCGTTATATCCGAGTTCGTTATAACCGATTAATTTTTACATTGTTGCATAGGGGAAAATGTCGGGACTTGGAATAAAGTTCGTTGTAACCGGTGGTTCGCTATAACCGAAGCCGCTATAACCGGATTCTACTGTATTACCATTTATTTAATTGAGTACCTAATAATTGATTTCATACTGAAACTTTAATGAAAATCAAATTTGATTTAATTATTTATTTATTTCAATTTTATCGTGAGGAGGCTCAGCCTCCTTTGCCTCCTCTGACAAGCCGCCACTGGTCCAACGGAAATTATCTGTGGTCGAATCGATGGCTGGAAGTAATTTTTATGTTACGTCAGCTGTTGGCAATTTCGTCTAACGCTCCCACCATTGTTTGATTTATCTTTTTAATATTTACCATACGGAACCGTAAATGCCACAGGTGAAGGGTACCTTACAGTGTATTCACATGCTAGAAAGTCTCTTGACCAGAAGCCAGTTAGCAAGGATACCTATAGCAATATGAAAGTGTTCCTGTGCGCAGCTGTGTCTTTCGCGACCTTTATTTTTGGTAAGTATAACATATTGTTCAATTGGTTTTAAAACCCCCTTTTTGTAAAATTTTAATAATGGTAACGTTTGGTTCTCAAAAAAAAATTTAAAAGAGAAATCGATAAGTCAATAAATCCTCCAGTCGCCACTTTCTATTAACCCACTTGACTTTTTCTTAGTCCAGGGGGGTGTCCTGGTACAAGATGCCCCAAGCTGTCCCGAGCAGCACGGAATCCAGGCGTACCCTCACCCGGAGTCCTGCAACTTGTTCTTCCTCTGCACCAACGGTACCCTCACTGTAGAGCAATGCGAAAACGGGCTGCTTTTCGACGGTAAAGGCGCGGTTCACAACCACTGCAACTACCACTGGGCGGTGCATTGCGGCGAGCGCAAGGCAGATCGTAAGTGCCAATTTGCCAACTAGTCCAATTGAATTAGATCAAAAACTCGTGCGAAATTTAAAAAAATATTATCTGAATTTTTTTTGCGCCCAATGACGAGGAAGGGTATGTAGAATGATAATATAAAAAACTAACTCCAAAGAAGTGCCGCAAATTGCTCACTTTTTACTGCCTATAAAAATCTAAACGACCTACCGGAAAATTACTTATTGTATGTTGTAGGCAGTTAAGGTCCGGGAACTGCTAAGTAATGCACAATTCTTCCGCCTAGGGGGCACCAATTTTGCCCCTTAAAATAAAAAATGTTTAGGCAACCAAAGAAGTATCCTAACTAATAAGGTTTGAAACTTAAGTATTGAACAGAGAAAGAACAAAAAAAAAGAGTTGCGCGTTTTTCATACGCTTGTAACTTCATAAATATTATTTATATTCATATATATATATATATATATATATATATATATATATATATATATAAACTCAGTCGGAAAAAAAATTAGTCGATAATTTTTTGCTAATTCTTTGCCAATTTTGTGTTTTCATAATAATTAATCCCGTAACAGGCTGCAAACACATTTTCAATTATGCAAAGAGTAATCTTTATCCCCATTTTTATACTCTCATAATTTAATAAATATTATTTATATTAATGTCTGCGGCGATAACGGTGGTAAAATCAGTCAATACGATTGCTGCATTATTTCCTGTTTTTTTTTTGTAATTTTTTGTGAATAGATGCTTCAAACAATTTTTCCTACGATGCTATTCGAAACTAATATATATTGTACAATTTAGTAGGCTCGAAAATGTTTCATATCCTTACGCGTGCGAACATGGATATTTTGCATTATCAAGTGTGTATTTTTATAAATTTTTAGAGTTTTATATCCTTACGTGTGCGAATATGGTTATATCCTAACAATTTGCACAATATCAAGTGTGCATTTTAATACAAATTATTCTATCCATGCCGTCAATCAAAAAGGTACAGATTTGACAGGACATCTGTAATTAAAAGGACGAAGTATTTGACTAAAATCTTATGGAAAAACAACTTTTCCCGCAAAATGTAAAATTTAGACATTTATCCTATTTGGTTTACGGAAACTATTTCTTAAGTGCTAAAGGAACATTTTTATGTAATTTGTTGACGATGTTGTGTTCGGAAAGCAATAAAAAACGCGATCAAATAATACTGTATTTCGTACCACAACTTTTATATTTTTTTTCAAAGATATTCACCATGTTATCATAAAAAAAACATGTCATATTATAGTACTATATGTTTAGTATAAGTACCCCGAAGGAATTTCTACAATATAACTTACTTCTTGAGCTGAACTGAGTTTACTGGCACACTAAATTTTCAAAAAAATATTGTTGCCAATTTTTTTCTTCTTAAGTTATCAACTTTCTCGCAAAAAAAAAATATTTTCTTACAAGGCAATATATTCTCTATAAGTGCTGTAAAGTGCATTGCAAAATATTTCGTAACGATTTCAGTAAAAAACCGTCACTACTACATTTTTGCGAGAATTGCACTTTCGGAGGTTAATTTTTGAAAACTAGGCACTTCTTCACCAAAGCAAATATATCATTAGATGCGGTAACATTATGTTTACAACTGTTGCTTCGCAAATTATATATTGATAAGTACTTTCTAAGCTTAACTGAGTTTCTTAAAACTCTGTATTTTTTGAGGTTGAGTTCCCCAGCCTTAACAAATTCCTTGGTCAAATTGACGGTCAATCGAAGCAGCCTTTGGCACACATATTGGTCATTGGATTGAGCGTCTTTTCCATAAGTTTCATCAACATCCATCCATTTTTGCAATCATAATGCGTAATTTTCTAAAATTCGTTTTTTCACGTTCGACATTTATTTTACCGTTAACAAATTGGTTAAATATGACTTTAGGCATTCTAAATTGTAAGTAACTTAACTGCCTACAACATACAATAAGTAATTTTCCAATAGGTCGTCTAGATTTTTATGAACAGTAAAAAGTGTTTGAAAAAAGACATAATTTAGCCACTTATTTGCAATTTGCCAACTTAGTGGCACTTCTGTCGAGTTAGTTTTTTTATATTATCATTCTACATACCCTTCCTCGTCATTAAGCGCAAAAAAAGTTCAAATAATAATTTTTTTATGGTCAAACTCTAATTCGACTGGACTAAACCACCACCAATTTAACCCAACGGTTTTCAGTGACTCCGATCAGCACCCCGGGTTGCGAGTACCAGTTCGGCCTTCACGAAGAGAGCCCGGAATGCTCGACGAACTACATCAAGTGCGCGCACGGCGAACCCATTCCCCAACATTGCGAACCTGGTTTGGTTTACGACCACCGCATACACGGCTGCAACTGGCCTGATCTGCTTCTTGAAACCTGCAACCCAGAAGGTAAGTTCGCGGAGGCGCGTTGGCGGCGCTGATTGTTCGTTTTGCAGCCGTTGTTGGGTTCAAATGTCCCACGAAGGTTCCCTCTCACAGCGCGGCTGCGAGGTTCTGGCCGTATCCACGCTTCGCCGTCCCCGGAGACTGCGACCACTTAATCACCTGCGTTAATGGGTTCCCACGCTTGATCGGGTGCGGGGAGGGAAAGGTCTTCGATGAGAGCTCTTTAACCTGCGAGGAACCCGAGCTGGTACCGCACTGCGCCAACCACCTCAGAAAATAACAATTTGTAGAGAATTTCATTGTACAATATGGCTGAATTAAATTATCAACACATTTTTGTTGCTGTATTAAAAGAGATTGAATTTAAAAAAAAACTACTTTCTTGTTGGTAGAAATCGATTGGGTTGTGCCTGAACGAAAGCTGATCTTCGCGTTGTGATTTTCTCTGTTTTCACTCATCCAGTTGACAATTATAATCTCAAGAAGCTTATTATGGATTGTCTTTTAATTCCAGAATGTGAAAACAAATTTTATTTTATTTTAGGTTGGTAGTAATCAGTACTTAATCATAACTTAAAGGGAATACAGGTAGCCCTCGGTTTACGCCGCAGTTCCGTTCTTACAAAAGCCGGCGCAAATCGAATCGGCGTAAAAAGAACCCATATTTACAGTGATGTATAGGGTTAGGTTCTACATAAGTGAAAAAGAAGCAAATCATTTTATTTATTAATACAATATAATGCAAAATACCTATACACCTATCCCCCGATTTACACGGAAGATTGTTTTTTTATAGGCAAAACCGTGTAAAACGAAAACAACGTCATTTATTTAACGTAATTTTTTTTAATAAGATATTTTGAAAAATTAAAATAACAGTTCATTCATAAAATAACAAATATACAGTGCGAACCAGTCAAATGGAATACATTCAGTTTTTAAATTATTATGCAAAGTAAAAATTTCATCCTTAACCTCAACTCCCTTCGAGTGGCAGTTTCAACCCCCAAATTTTTAAATAGGAAGTAGGGATTTGTGATACCTCATTTGAAAGGTCTCTTCATGTTCCATTAAAAACTGCTATGGTTTAAAATTTTTAACGAAAAAATTTGTAAAATTGCTACAAAAATAATTGTTTATCGCTAACCAGTAAATATGAAGTTTAAAAAATTCTGATTAGTAAAAACACAATGATGTACACTTTTCTACTGGCACAAATTTACTGCAGTAATTTACGTGAATACGTAAGAAGTTTTATTGTGCATACAAAACGGGGAATCACCAATATGTATAACCAAGTGAACGGAGTTAAAAAATGATTTTAGAAATATGTACTCATCTGAAATATTCATTTTTACCATTTTATTTTGAATTCGTTATTTTAAAAACCGTGTAAAAGCGAAATCGTGTAAAAAAGTATCGTGTAAATCGGGGGAAAGGTGTATCATAAATTTAATTTTTAAAATGTATTTTAAGATAAAATGAAGTGAAATGTTTTTATTAAAGAATATTAACAAAAACAAATAAAATTTCAAAGTTTCGGATCTCTTACATTTTCTGGAAAAAGGAATTCACAACGTCGCGGCTCAACACTGAACCGAAAATCAGTCCAACATAGGAAGAATCGGTAATTTTCCACAGCGGCGTTATTGTGAATCGGCGTAAATTGAGCCGGCGTAAATCGAGGGCTACCTGTACACAAAAAATAAGTTTGTTTAATTTAACATTAAATAATAATTTAAAAAGATTTTTTTTGTGCTTCTTTAAATGTTACAGAATATTGAAGATAAAATTCTTCTCGTCAAAAGTTTTTTGAAAATAGTCACATTGTTTTCTTCGACAGAACCGTTTTGTGCTATATTTTCTAATTTTGAAGCTACATTACTAATGCCATTACTATGAATAAAGTAACAAACAATATTTTTTCACATCCCAACGGTTTCTGGAATTAAAAAACACATTATAATGTGTTGTATTAATAACACATTATAGCACAACGGTGCTTCTGTTTTATCAAGCATGAATTAATAATCTTTTCACCTTGTCCTGCTCCTAAAGTGTGACCGATTTACATAATTCTAAAATTAAGTATTTAGAAAATTTGACTAAAAAGTTTACTTTTAGAAGGTAACCACGAAACCAATGAGGAAATAAGAAAAGAAACTTTTATTGTAATTTTTTAAATAAATACCAACTTTTAACATTAACTAACTGATTTATTGTTTTGTGTTAATTATAGAGTTAAATTTCTGGAAGGTGAGAAATACATTTCGTTGGTTTTGTTTGAAATATGCATTTTTAACTTTCATTGCAGCCTGTCCGTGCAATGCCCCGTTTATTGTTCTTTTATTTTAACCATCCCAATCACGTAATTCCACTAAATTATTCCAACATACCTTATAATAATTCCGTGGGAACGAAATAGACACAATAACATTGGTTTTTGTTGAAATCATGGAAAGCTGACATAGGCAACCATTTGTATCAAGTCTTCAACAAAGATTGAAACCCACGTGATCGGGAAATATAGGCAACCAAACGTGCGGGTTTGTACTGGTTCCATAAATACGTTTAAAAAAATACTTTCTATGACATTTCCAACAGTTGTTTTTAATTTTAATTAACGTTTATTACCTACTTTATAAAATAGTGATATTTCATATTTAAAATTGATTAAAATTAGGAATTATGCAACTTTAATTAAAATCACGTTTTGTTGTTATTATGACGCAAATTCCAATTTTGAGATTTAATGAAGTCCATGAGGGTTTCAAGGTAATTTTCTAGTTGTACACTCTGCTGCAAATTAAATGTCACACGACGTTCGGGCGCTTGCAGACCATGTTACAAGGGTGTTTGCATGGTTGTATACAAATTATCAGGTCCGTATGCTAGATTTGATATTGAGGATTAGTGTTATGAAGTTATGTTATTTTTGTACTGTAGTTAAACATTATACTGTTAATATCTTACATAAAATTTATACATTTTAACTTTTTAGGGCACATTTAAATATATTTAAATAAATTTAAAAAATAAATCATTTAATAAAATTACTTTTATTTGTTATTATTTCGTAAAGTAAAGAAAATAATTGAAAATTGGAGACATTCAAATTGTATTTTCTCTATATAAGATTAGCTGCATATTTGAGGAGTGACCATTCAAAACTATACAATGTCCATATGAACTAAATTTAATGCAAAAAACTGCAAGAAACAGGTAACGTCTTTCCAGGATGCGAATGAGTGTATTGTGGAAAAAAAGATTAAGCAAACTTGCGCTAAAAAAAAAAAAAAATAGAATCCACATTTTCATAAAGTGTGCTCAGGTAAAAAAATTTTTCATTTTTTTTTGTCCTCTCTCTTAAGAGTTGGTTTTCCTACGTAAAGCCATGCAAATTGCAGTACACATTTTCATATAGTGTGCTTAGGTCAATTTTTTTTAATTTTATTTATTTTATTTTTTTAACAGTGCAATAATGTTTATTTAGAACAGGTAAATAATCACAACATAACCTCAACAGTGTAAAAATTCTAAAAATATCCCCGAAAGAGAAACACGAAAAGATAAACCCAGTTTGGTCAGGTTAAGATAGGTTAGGTTAGGTTAGTTTTTACCTCCTCTACAAAAAAAAGGTTTGGTTAGTTCAGGTTTAAGATTTCTATCTTTGTCAATCTTAGAGCAAATCGATTTTTAATAGCACCATCCTGTTCCTCGCAAAACAAATACATAAGTTTTCATGTTTATATGACGCTCTAAGCAAGAAAGAAAGAAGTCTTTTCCTTGGTTTGGCTTTTTTCTTTTCTTTTTTTCTTTCTGTTTTTTCCTTACTAGGATAACTTTTCCTGCCGGAAACGATTGAACAAGAATCAATTGAGTTGCTCCAGTATTAACGGAGCTACGGGCATTTTCTCGACTTATAGTTTTCTGTCTCTGTCAATTTTTCTTTTTTTTCGATTTACGTTAGAATCCTCTGATCATCAATATCAAATCTAGCATACGGACCTGATAATTTGTAGACAACCATGCAAACATCCTTGTAACATGGCCTGCAAGCGCCCGAACGTCGTGTGACATTTAATTTGCGGCAGAGTGTACCAAGTGGCAACCTTTCCATGAAATCAACTTAAGCAAATGAAAATTACCAGTTTAAATACATCACTGATCAGGTGGGATTCAATTATTAACGAAGGCCCTGTATAACAACATAAATGTTATTTATTTAATTAAAATAAAACAGACCTAATTTAATTTCTAACTAACTGTCGGTGAAGTGACATCTTAGAAAAAACCTACACTAAAATAGGTATTTAAATCTTGTAATTTATTTTTTCAAATCTTGTTAACATCAATTATATCTATTTAAATTGGCCAACGATTATTGTAAAAATAGACTACATGTTTTTTATTTTTCTTTCACATTTTTTAACCCAACAGACAGAATTGAATGGAAAAGGCGCTTTTGTTCTTGGAGGATGCAAATTAAGAGCGAGGAACTTGAAGACATTTTCTATTTTCTCTAATTATAGAGAAATTCTTCGATCATACCTACCTCGATTTGAACCTTTTTTTAACCATGGGAAGAATATCATATGCAGAGATGTACTCTGGTAGGGTATATAAGTCTGTACATTGACCTAATTGCTTAGTTTGTTATACATGGTCCAACAAGTTTGTGACTTCAGAAGTGATTACGCACCGACCATCCATTAAATATTCAAAAACACCCAACAAACGAAGCCACAACAACCCATGAAGGTACCTCATTTTATTAATTTTTTACAGTAATTGCCATTTTTGTTTCGATTTTATTTATTAGAATTATGCTTAAATTTTTGCGATTTAAAAACAACGATAATTTAAAATAGCGAAAATAATTTGACTTTAAATTTTGTTGCCGCAGCTTGTTATTCAGAGATAATGTAGGTAACTAGGTAAAGTTATTATTAGAATGTAAGTGGAGAAGAATTTGACCTACTGGACGTGTTATCGTCACGCTGCATCAATTCCGGAAGGAACTAAAATGTGATCAAACGAGTTATCTCTTATTTAACCTATTTACCAGGTCGTTTAATTAAAACTTTCTTGCAGGCCGCCGTTTTACTCCTCATCGCCGCCTGGACGGTGGAAATCTCTTCGGGCGACTACAGGTACAAGATGCACCCACCCACGCCGCCCCGGCCGCCGCACTTGTCCCAATTCATGAAGAAGTGGCAGCAAGGGCCGCCGATTCGCGGGCCTATGAGGGTCCGACCCAACGTCCCCGCTGGGCCCACGGGGCCGCCAATCAGGAACAGGCCGATTCCGCTTAGGAATTCGTGGAAGAAGAACAAATTGCGGTTGCCTGAGAAGCCTTTTTTGTCGTCACCGCCGATTAGTGTCGTCGATTATGACCATCACATCCAAAATAACAACATTCCGACGCAGCAGGTGGTTCCTATTAAGCAGATTGATGACAAGGGTCCCATTCATACCATTCCGGCGCCGAATTTGAGCCTGGCCGATAAGCCTATTGTGGTTGAAGAAGTTCAGAAGCAGTATCAAGTTAGTGAACAGCCGGAAAAATATTATTTTCGACCTGATCTCAATCAGAACGTTGCCTTTTCTAATCAAATCTTGCAGGAGAAAAATATCCAAGCGGTTCCGAGCGCACAAGAACCTCAACAAACTCAATTCTCGCAGGCGGAATTGTATCAGATTCTCAATTCATTGCCGCAACAGCATCAACAGCTGCAGCAACAGCAACAGCAACAGCAACAGCAACAGCAACAGCAACAGCAACAGCAACAGCAACAGCAACAGCAACAGCAACAGCAACAGCAACAGCAACAGCAACAGCAACAGCAACAGCAACAGCAACAGCAACAGCAACAGCAACAGCAACAGCCACATCAGCAGCAATATCATCACCAGCAGCAACAACAACAGCAGCAGCAGCAACAACTGCAACAACATCTTCAACAGCAACTGCAACAACAACTACAACAACACCCTCAGCAACATAACCAGCAACAACATCAACAACAACATCAACAACAGCAGCAGCAATTACAGCAACAGCAGCAGCAAGAACAGTTGATTGATAATTATAGGCAACCCATTTTACACCAACCGTTGAGCGAAGCTCAATCGCCGAATTATCACGTTCTTCTGTCCCAACAAATTCAACCGGAAGCTTACGTTAATCAGCAAGACAAGCAATTCAGTGAAAACTCCCAATCGCAGTTTGCTCAACAGTTTTTCGAAAATGTAGAAGCTGAGCCACAAGTGGAGCCTCAAGGTTACAACGTGGATTTCGGCTTGAAAAATAATGAGGAGGACGCGTCTTCCGGATATTACACGTCACTTCCGAACCGGAAGGCGGCGGAAACGCTGGCGTCGTTGCAGAATGCAGGGAAAGTCAATACTAATTTGATGAAGTTGGTGCGACAGACGGTGAAAATCGCTCCCACGGAAGAGAATATTCAATATGAGGATGAGGATGGAGCTGCTCAGAAGAGTGAGGATGAGTATGAATTGCTGGAAAATTTCGGAAGTAGATTGCCTGCGAGAAGAGCGTAAAATTGTGATTAATAATTTAATTTTTTTTTTTGTTGTTTACAGAGTGGACACAAATTGTTAAATGTGTGAGGTTTGAATCAACTTTTGTAGCTCGCTATTTATGTCCACTCTGTATAATTATTATTGTAAAGAACTATACAGGACTGTTATTTATTTATTATTTGTTACTTACTGTAATTTTCTTGTTACTTCAACTGATATTAAATATTTCGTTGATTGATTGAATTTTCTTGTAAAAAAAAATCTGGAAAAATTGGAAATAGTCTCTTATATTATAAGTACATTATTCAGTACAATAATTTCATTGTAAAAAAATACACTTACGTCACAAACAGTTGAATACATTTCTTGTAGATATAAATAGCAACTATATAAAATATTTTACAACAACTTTAATAACTAATAATACGATCATGGTCAGTGGTTTTTATGAATAGAATGTAAGGACAGATTGCTGATTACCACGAACTAAAAGATATGGAGGTAAATCTTTAGTTAGAGCATCCAACCAAGCCATATAGAGTGCTGCAGGCACTGTTCCTTTCCTAGGCATAGGTAAAGACCTGAAAATGACACATTGTTACATGCAATATGGAGAGATAAAACAAACTGTACATGATTATCAGTGATGCTCCACTGGAATTTTCCAGCAGTACCAACAGCAACAGCAACATCAGCAGCAATATCATCATAAGCAGCAGCAATAACAACTGCACCAACATCTTCAACAACAACTGCAACAACAACTACAACAACACCCTCAGCAACATAATCAGCAACAACAGCAACACCAACATCAACAACAGCAGCAGCAATTACAGCAACAGCAGCAGCAAGAACAGTTGATTGATAATTATAGGCAACCCATTTTAAACCAACCGTTGGGCGAAGCACAGTCGCCGAATTATCAGGTTCTTCTGTCCCAACAAATTCAACCGGAAGCTTACGTTAATCAGCAAGACAAGCAATTCAGTGAAAACTCCCAATCGCAGTTTGCTCAACAGTTTTTCGAAAATGTAGAAGCTGAGCCACAAGTGGAGCCTCAAGGTTACAACGTGGATTTCGGCTTGAAAAATAATGAGGGGGACGCGTCTTCCGGATATTACACGTCACTTCCGAACCGGAAGGCGGCGGAAACGCTGGCGTCGTTGCAGAATGCAGGGAAAGTCAATACTAATTTGATGAAGTTGGTGCGACAGACGGTGAAAATCGCTCCCACGGAAGAGAATATTCAATATGAGGATGAGGATGGAGCTGCTCAGAAGAGTGAGGATGAGTATGAATTGCTGGAAAATTTCGGAAGTAGATTGCCTGCGAGAAGAGCGTAAAATTGTGATTAAAAATTAAATTAATGTTTTTTTTTGTTTACAGAGTGGACACAAATTGTTAAATGTTAAATGAATCAACTTTCGTAGCTCGCTATTTATGTCCACTCTGTATAATTCTTATTGTAAAGAACTATACAGGACTGTTATTTATTTATTATTTGTTACTTACTTTAATTTTATTGTTACTTCAACTGATATTAAATATTTCGTTGATTGATTGCGTTTTCTTGTAAAGAAAAATCTGGAAAAATTGGAAATAGTCTCTTATATTATAATTACATTATTCAGTACAATAATTTCATTGTAAAAAAATACACTTAGGTCACAAACAGTTGAATACATTTCTTGTAGATATAAATAGCAACTATATAAAATATTTTACAACAACTTTAATAACTAATAATACGATCATGGTCAGTGGTTTTTATGAATAGAATGTAAGGACAGATTGCTGATTACCACGAACTAAAAGATATGGAGGTAAATCTTTAGTTAGAGCATCCAACCAAGCCATATAGAGTGCTGCAGGCACTGTTCCTTTCCTAGGCATAGGTAAAGACCTGAAAATGAAACGTTGTTACACGCAATTTGGAGAGGTAAAACAAGCCTTACATCACTATCAGTGATGCTCCACTGGAATTTTCCAGCAGTAGCTCACGCAATCGTAACTGCCTATTTGTCTTTTCTTGAAGGGCTGACAATGCAATTGCACTTATTTTATATTCTGCAAATTTAAAATAATATTTAAAAAATTTGTAAACAATGAATAAAACACAAAAATATAGTGAGACAATTACCACTGTCATTTGTAATATCGTGCGTCACAAATTCATCTATAAGATTATTGAAAAATTCCAAAGTAGCCGATTTTGGTTTATCGCTGATCTGGACCATCTTCAAACTTGAATAATCCAACCTAAACTTAGCCAATAAATTAGCCATGCTGCAATTAAAAATTAATAATGACAATTCATGCCCAGAACTGTAGCAATTACTTGCTCTCTTCCACTTCAAGTTCTTGTTTGTTGTTCGCCAAGGCGAAAACCCTTAGTTTGCAATGGGACCAATTCTGCCTTGTTGATATTATGTACGGTAGCAGCATGGTCAAACCGCCATCGTCGTAAAGCCACCAAACGTCGATGGTCCCCTTGTGCTTCCTTCTGAATATGGCCATGTTGTCCAAAATTGTTTTTGGAAGTTCCTGGCCGGTGGATGAAGTGTATAGGATTTTTTCGGCAATGTCGCGTTTCTTGTTCCTCAAATTTTTGATGCCACCATTTCTGTAAGTCACTAAAACGAAAACAAAACGTGAGTGTTAACGGGATAAGACAATGCCCAAGACATTGGAGTTCCCTGTGGGGCTATGGGAAGTGTGGAAGAAGGAATGTTCAGTACAGCAAAACTGAAGAGTTGGTCCTATTGGACTGGTGTGCTTGGAAGGTTTGGGAGTCTTGAAAAATTTGGAAGGTTTGGAACATAATGAGGAACGGGATAAGACAATGCCCAAGATATTGGAGTTCCCTGTTGGGCTATGGGAAGTATGGAAGAAGGGATGTTCAGTACAGCGAAAATGTAGAGATGGCCCTAGGTATTGACCTACTGGGTAATGTGCTTGGAAGGTTTGGAAGTCTTAAAAGATTTGGAAGATTTGAAACATGATGAGGAACGGGATAAGACAATGCCCAAGACATTGGAGTTCCCTGTTGGGTAATGGGAGGTATGGAACAAAGGATGTTCAGTTCAGCGAAAATGAAGAGATGGTCCTAGGTATTGCCCTATTGGGCTGATGTGCGTGGAAGGTTTGCAAGGCTTGAAAGATTTGAAAGGTTTGGAACATAATGAGGAACGGGAGAAGACAACGCCCAAGACATTGGAGTTTCCTTATGGTCTATGGGAAGTATGGAACAAAGGATGTTCAGTACACCAAAAATGAAGAGATGGTGGGAAGTATAGAAGAAGGGATGTTCAGTACAGCAAAAATGAAGAGATGGTTCTAGGACTGATGTGCTTGGAAGGTTTGGGAGACTTGAAAAATTTGGAAGGTTTGGAACATAATGAGGAACGGGATAAGACAATGTCCAAGACATTGGAGTTCCCTGTTGGGCTGTGAAAAGTATTGAAGAAGGGATGTTCAGTTCAGCGAAAATGAAGAGATGGTTCTAGGTATTAACCTATTGGACTGATGTGCTTGGAAAGTTTGGAAGGCTTGAAAGATTTGGAAGGTTTGGAATATAATGAGGAACGGGATAAGACAATGTCTAAGATATTGGAGTTCCCTGTTGGGCTATGGGAAATATGAAACAAAGGATGTTCAGTGCAGCGAAAATGCATAGATAATCCTAGGTATTGACCTATAGAGCTGATGTGCTTGAAAGGTTTGGAAGACTTGAAAGATTTGGAAGACTTGGAGCGTAATGAGAAATGGAATAAGACAATGCCCAATAAATTGGAGTTCCCATTGGATGTTCATTACAGCGAAAATGCAGAGATGGTTCTAGGTATTGACCTATTGGGCTGATGTGCTTGGAAGGTTTGAAAGTCTTGAAAAATTTGAAAGGTTTGGAACATAATGAGAAATGGAATTAGACAATACCCAAGACATTGGAGTTCCCTCTTGGTCTATGGGAAGTATGGAAGAATGGATGTTCAGTACAGCGAAAATGCAAAGATGGTTCTAGGTATTGACCTATTGGACTGTGTGCTTTGAAGGTTTGGAAGTCTTGAAAGATTTGGAAGGTTTGGAACATAATGAGGAACGGGATAAGACAATGCCCAAGACATTGGAGTTCCCTGTTGGTCTATGGGAAGTATGGAAGAAGGAATGTTCAGTACAGCGAAAATGCAGAGATGGTTCTAGGTATTGACCTATTGGGCTTGAAAGGTTTGAAAGTCTTGAAAGATTTGGAAGATTTGGAACATATTGAGGAATGGAATAAGACAATGCCCAAGACATTGGAGTTTAATTATGGTCTATGGGAAGTATGGAAGAAGGAATGTTCAGTACAGCAAAAATGCAGAGATGGACTGATGTGATTGGAAGGTTTGGAAGGCTTGAAAAATTTGGAAGGCCTGGAACATAATGAGAAAAAAGAGGAAGAAAACTTACTTAAGTTAGACAATGTTGAAGCAACACTTTCGGATGTTGTCAGATGCGACAAGTTCAGATTCGAATCGGCATGCATCATGTGAGCCGAAGAAGTGTGCAGATCGCACTGCGTGTTCGGTTGGGAAAACGTCAGATCCGCACTCGGAGGCACGGCATGCTCTTCCTCTTCAGTTATTTTACTGAAATCCAATCCATCCGGCAGTTTCAAGATGGCCACCGCCAAGCGATTATCGAAAGCGTTGCTGCAACAAACCAAATTAATTTCAGCAACCCCAAACTCGAACCAATTACTGCAAAACGTTGAAGTAAGTGATCAATTCGGTAGTATTGCAAGTCCTCCAATCGTTCTTGTATCCCATCATCAACACATTCGGACTCAATTTTCCAATACCAGAGGCCTGAATCAGGGCGTTGGCGCCATTTTCAAACTGCATGCCATCGACCAGAGCGTAAAAAGCCTTGATTTTGTGATCCCTTAACCAAGCGTAGGTCGCCTTCATCTTGTGAGCTCGAGCTCGATATGACAATCGCGACTACAACACAAGATTCAATTTTGGCCTAAATCACATTTAACAATAAATCGGTCAAGAGCGAGTCAGGCTCGCACAATTGGGGTTCCGTACTAAAACAATTTTCTCCTAAGTATTACATTCAGGGTGGTTACTGATATTCATTTTCAAAATGCCCCGACTCTTCCAGGTTTTCCAGATCAAATTTCGACAAATTGTAAAAAGGCCCAAATTAAGAAAAGTAACTTGCACATAGAGACATTTTCGTATGAAACAAGTCGGTAGCCGCAATTAACAACATTGTAACTGACAATTTGTCGATTTCCACTTTTTTTCACATTTGATATCTTGGGTGTGATTTACATGATTTAGTAAACTCAAATTATTTTTTATTTTTTGTCTTATTATAAAAAAATAACAATTTTTATCTCATTATATCTGCAATAACCAACAGATAAAACATGGTAAAGAATTTTACTGAAATTTAATGCGTGACCTAAAAATTGTAACATACTTTACCTTTCCAAGAACTAACAAATTTACTTAAATAAAATTGTACCAAAGCTTAATGTTGTTGCCGGGATCATACATTCTTTTACGCTCATTCATAGGGATGTTAATGATTCTTACAATGTTATTCTTCGGATTCGTTTAAGATTTATTGACTTACAATGTTCTTGCAATGGTTATCGGACTAAACGACGACTACGCACACTTACAAGGTTGTTTCCCGCTTAAAATTCGGTAACATCGAAACACGGTAGTTTGATTTTATTAGTATTTTGTGAATACGAGTGAATTATATTGTTAGTGAAACAATATTGTCATGTCTTCACGTGGAAGGACAATTTTGAAGTTGCTACAAAATCAACACGGTAAGTAAGACTTATGAATTATTGCATTGGTTCAACCTAACCTCGTTATTTTAACTCAGACAACCGCCTAAGGAACCACCTTGGCGCGTGGAAAAATTAGTATAAATATAATTTTTTTTGACGCAGCTATTAAAATCATAAAAGTCCTATGCTACATTTTAGATAATATAAAAAATACGTGGTATAAGTTTTATCAATATCGGTTGAGTAAATTTCCAGATATCTTGAACACCAGTTTGAACAAAGTACCCGAGATGCGGCCGTACTTTGCTGCGCTCACTTCAAATTGCCAGAACTCCGAAAATAATTTAAACTTTCAAGTTAAACGCTTAAAATATCCTGCAAAGTATAAACAATAAATCTTGCCGAAAAGAAAAAATTGATTTTCTGAAAATCTCAAGGTGGTGTAACTAATAAGATTTTGTTGTTCTTCAGATATTTCCGAAGATTCGAATATTAATAAAAATGATTCCCCGTTATCAGTAATACTATAATTATTGCTATAAGCAGCCTAAAAAGTTGAAATGTATTGGAGCTTACAATATTATTACAACAAATTTCAAAAAGTAAATGAGTTGCAAAACACTTTATAATCTTATTCGATAAAAATTCTGGGTGCAAAATAATTGTAAGCGAAATTACAATGGTATAACTGTAAACATTACTTCTATGTACAGTAAACGCTGGTAAATCCGTTAAATCAATAAATTTTCTCAAAATAAATTATACAATGATGTTATATGAGTTAAAATAAATGAGATCCATCAATTTCAAACCCAAAAAAGAATTATCTCCTCAAGAAAAATGAAAAGAAAAGATGTAGAATCTTTAAAACGCTCTCCTGAAAAATTACGTTTTGCTAGTTACAATGTTGTTCATTGCAACTACAGAAGTTTTAGCTACATACCTCGACGACCTCTCCCACTAGCAACAACGAATTGTGCTTTGTTATCAAATTGGCGAAATCTAGTAAAGGTGGCCTCACGTGTGGTTTTCCACACAACACCAAAATCTGTGGTTGGTAGTTTTTGACATGCTCTCCTGTATTAATTAGACGATGGGCTGTGGTTAGTGCTGTTTTGTAAGTTTGAGCTTGCGTTGATGAGCCCCAGTTGACGTCTGGTTTGCGGTAAACTACCACCAAGTAGAGGCATAGAATTACAATGAAAGTAATCAGCGATGACTGCCAATTGATTAAGAACATGATGACAACGCACATGAAAAATCCAGCTAAACTCAACCAAGTGTTGTAGTACTGAAATTATGTTTTTTTAAGTTAGAGCGATTTTAGAATCTCGTGAACTTCTCGAAGGCGGAGCCAAAAGTAAGTTCATGAGATTTCTGAATTGGACATGAAAAATCCAGCTAAGCTCAAGCAAGTGTTGTAGTACTGAAATTATGTTTTTTTTAGTTAGAGTGATTTTAGAATCTCGTGAACTTTTCGAAGGCGGAGCCAAAAGTAAGTTCATGAGATTTCTGAATTGGACATGAAAAATCCAGCTAAGCTCAACCAAGTGTTGTAGTACTGAAATTATGTTTTTTTAAGTTAGAGCGATTTTAGAATCTCGTGAACTTCTCGAAGGCGGAGCCAAAAGTAAGTTCATGAGATTTCTGAACTGGACATGAAAAATCCAGCTAAGCTCAACCAAGTGTTGTAGTACTGAAATTATGTTTTTTTTAGTTAGAGTGATTTTAGAATCTCGTGAACTTTTCGAAGGCGGAGCCAAAAGTAAGTTCATGAGATTTCTGAATTGGACATGAAAAATCCAGCTAAGCTCAACCAAGTGTTGTAGTACTGAAATTATGTTTTTTTTAGTTAGAGTGATTTTAGAATCTCGTGAACTTCTCGAAGGCGGAGCCAAAAGTAAGTTCATGAGATTTCTGAACTGGACATGAAAAATCCAGCTAAGCTCAACCAAGTGTTGTAGTACTGAAATTATGTTTTTTTTAGTTAGAGTGATTTTAGAATCTCGTGAACTTTTCGAAGGCGGAGCCAAAAGTAAGTTCATGAGATTTCTGAATTGGACATGAAAAATCCAGCTAAGCTCAACCAAGTGTTGTAGTACTGAAATTATGTTTTTTTAAGTTAGAGCGATTTTAGAATCTCGTGAACTTCTCGAAGGCGGAGCCAAAAGTAAGTTCATGAGATTTCTGAACTGGACATGAAAAATCCAGCTAAGCTCAACCAAGTGTTGTAGTACTGAAATTATATTTTTTTTAGTTAGAGTGATTTTAGAATCTCGTGAAGTTTTCGAAGGCGGAGCCAAAAGTAAGTTCATGAGATTTCTGAATTGGACATGAAAAATCCAGCTAAGCTCAACCAAGTGTTGTAGTACTGAAATTATATTTTTTTTAGTTAGAGTGATTTTAGAATCTCGTGAACTTTTCGAAGGCGGAGCCAAAAGTAAGTTCATGAGATTTCTGAATTGGACATGAAAAATCCAGCTAAGCTCAACCAAGTGTTGTAGTACTGAAATTATGTTTTTTTAAGTTAGAGCGATTTTAGAATCTCGTGAACTTCTCGAAGGCGGAGCCAAAAGTAAGTTCATGAGATTTCTGAACTGGACATGAAAAATCCAGCTAAGCTCAACCAAGTGTTGTAGTACTGAAATTATATTTTTTTTAGTTAGAGTGATTTTAGAATCTCGTGAACTTTTCGAAGGCGGAGCCAAAAGTAAGTTCATGAGATTTCTGAATTGGACATGAAAAATCCAGCTAAGCTCAACCAAGTGTTGTAGTACTGAAATTATATTTTTTTTAGTTAGAGTGATTTTAGAATCTCGTGAACTTTTCGAAGGCGGAGCCAAAAGTAAGTTCATGAGATTTCTGAATTGGACATGAAAAATCCAGCTAAGCTCAAGCAAGTGTTGTAGTACTGAAATTATATTTTTTTTAGTTAGAGTGATTTTAGAATCTCGTGAACTTTTCGAAGGCGGAGCCAAAAGTAAGTTCATGAGATTTCTGAATTGGACATGAAAAATCCAGCTAAGCTCAACCAAGTGTTGTAGTACTGAAATTATATTTTTTTTAGTTAGAGTGATTTTAGAATCTCGTGAACTTTTCGAAGGCGGAGCCAAAAGTAAGTTCATGAGATTTCTGAATTGGACATGAAAAATCCAGCTAAGCTCAAGCAAGTGTTGTAGTACTGAAATTATATTTTTTTTAGTTAGAGTGATTTTAGAATCTCGTGAACTTTTCGAAGGCGGAGCCAAAAGTAAGTTCATGAGATTTCTGAATTGGACATGAAAAATCCAGCTAAGCTCAAGCAAGTGTTGTAGTACTGAAATTATATTTTTTTTAGTTAGAGTGATTTTAGAATCTCGTGAACTTTTCGAAGGCGGAGCCAAAAGTAAGTTCATGAGATTTCTGAATTGGACATGAAAAATCCAGCTAAGCTCAAGCAAGTGTTGTAGTACTGAAATTATATTTTTTTTAGTTAGAGTGATTTTAGAATCTCGTGAACTTTTCGAAGGCGGAGCCAAAAGTAAGTTCATGAGATTTCTGAATTGGACATGAAAAATCCAGCTAAGCTCAAGCAAGTGTTGTAGTACTGAAATTATATTTTTTTTAGTTAGAGTGATTTTAGAATCTCGTGAACTTTTCGAAGGCGGAGCCAAAAGTAAGTTCATGAGATTTCTGAATTGGACATGAAAAATCCAGCTAAGCTCAAGCAAGTGTTGTAGTACTGAAATTATATTTTTTTAGTTAGAGTGATTTTAGAATCTCGTGAACTTTTCGAAGGCGGAGCCAAAAGTAAGTTCATGAGATTTCTGAATTGGACATGAAAAATCCAGCTAAGCTCAAGCAAGTGTTGTAGTACTGAAATTATATTTTTTTTAGTTAGAGTGATTTTAGAATCTCGTGAACTTTTCGAAGGCGGAGCCAAAAGTAAGTTCATGAGATTTCTGAATTGGACATGAAAAATCCAGCTAAGCTCAACCAAGTGTTGTAGTACTGAAATTATGTTTTTTTAAGTTAGAGCGATTTTAGAATCTCGTGAACTTTTCAAAGGCGGAGCCAAAAGTAAGTTCATGAGATTTCTGAATTGGACATGAAAAATCCAGCTAAGCTCAACCAAGTGTTGTAGTACTGAAATTATATTTTTTTTAGTTAGAGTGATTTTAGAATCTCGTGAACTTTTCGAAGGCGGAGCCAAAAGTAAGTTCATGAGATTTCTGAATTGGACATGAAAAATCCAGCTAAGCTCAACCAAGTGTTGTAGTACTGAAATTATATTTTTTTTAGTTAGAGTGATTTTAGAATCTCGTGAACTTTTCGAAGGCGGAGCCAAAAGTAAGTTCATGAGATTTCTGAATTGGACATGAAAAATCCAGCTAAGCTCAAGCAAGTGTTGTAGTACTGAAATTATATTTTTTTTAGTTAGAGTGATTTTAGAATCTCGTGAACTTTTCGAAGGCGGAGCCAAAAGTAAGTTCATGAGATTTCTGAATTGGACATGAAAAATCCAGCTAAGCTCAACCAAGTGTTGTAGTACTGAAATTATGTTTTTTTAAGTTAGAGCGATTTTAGAATCTCGTGAACTTTTCAAAGGCGGAGCCAAAAGTAAGTTCATGAGATTTCTGAATTGGACATGAAAAATCCAGCTAAGCTCAACCAAGTGTTGTAGTACTGAAATTATATTTTTTTAGTTAGAGTGATTTTAGAATCTCGTGAACTTTTCGAAGGCGGAGCCAAAAGTAAGTTCATGAGATTTCTGAATTGAACATGAAAAATCCAGCTAAGCTCAACCAAGTGTTGTAGTACTGAAATTATATTTTTTTTAGTTAGAGTGATTTTAGAATCTCGTGAAGTTTTCGAAGGCGGAGCCAAAAGTAAGTTCATGAGATTTCTGAATTGGACATGAAAAATCCAGCTAAGCTCAAGCAAGTGTTGTAGTACTGAAATTATATTTTTTTTAGTTAGAGTGATTTTAGAATCTCGTGAACTTTTCGAAGGCGGAGCCAAAAGTAAGTTCATGAGATTTCTGAATTGGACATGAAAAATCCAGCTAAGCTCAACCAAGTGTTGTAGTACTGAAATTATATTTTTTTTAGTTAGAGTGATTTTAGAATCTCGTGAACTTTTCGAAGGCGGAGCCAAAAGTAAGTTCATGAGATTTCTGAATTGGACATGAAAAATCCAGCTAAGCTCAACCAAGTGTTGTAGTACTGAAATTATATTTTTTTTAGTTAGAGTGATTTTAGAATCTCATGAACTTTTCGAAGGCGGAGCCAAAAGTAAGTTCATGAGATTTCTGAATTGGACATGAAAAATCCAGCTAAGCTCAAGCAAGTGTTGTAGTACTGAAATTATATTTTTTTTAGTTAGAGTGATTTTAGAATCTCGTGAAGTTTTCGAAGGCGGAGCCAAAAGTAAGTTCATGAGATTTCTGAATTGGACATGAAAAATCCAGCTAAGCTCAACCAAGTGTTGTAGTACTGAAATTATGTTTTTTTAAGTTAGAGCGATTTTAGAATCTCGTGAACTTTTCAAAGGCGGAGCCAAAAGTAAGTTCATGAGATTTCTGAATTGGACATGAAAAATCCAGCTAAGCTCAACCAAGTGTTGTAGTACTGAAATTATGTTTTTTTAAGTTAGAGCGATTTTAGAATCTCGTGAACTTTTCAAAGGCGGAGCCAAAAGTAAGTTCATGAGATTTCTGAATTGGACATGAAAAATCCAGCTAAGCTCAACCAAGTGTTGTAGTACTGAAATTATATTTTTTTAGTTAGAGTGATTTTAGAATCTCGTGAACTTTTCGAAGGCGGAGCCAAAAGTAAGTTCATGAGATTTCTGAATTGGACATGAAAAATCCAGCTAAGCTCAACCAAGTGTTGTAGTACTGAAATTATATTTTTTTTAGTTAGAGTGATTTTAGAATCTCGTGAAGTTTTCGAAGGCGGAGCCAAAAGTAAGTTCATGAGATTTCTGAATTGGACTTGAAAAATCCAGCTAAGCTCAACCAAGTGTTGTAGTACTGAAATTATATTTTTTTTAGTTAGAGTGATTTTAGAATCTCGTGAACTTTTCGAAGGCGGAGCCAAAAGTAAGTTCATGAGATTTCTGAATTGGACATGAAAAATCCAGCTAAGCTCAAGCAAGTGTTGTAGTACTGAAATTATATTTTTTTTTAGTTAGAGTGATTTTAGAATCTCGTGAACTTCTCGAAGGCGGAGCCAAAAGTAAGTTCATGAGATTTCTGAATTGGACATGAAAAATCCAGCTAAGCTCAAGCAAGTGTTGTAGTACTGAAATTATATTTTTTTTAGTTAGAGTGATTTTAGAATCTCGTGAACTTTTCGAAGGCGGAGCCAAAAGTAAGTTCATGAGATTTCTGAATTGGACATGAAAAATCCAGCTAAGCTCAACCAAGTGTTGTAGTACTGAAATTATGTTTTTTTAAGTTAGAGCGATTTTAGAATCTCGTGAACTTCTCGAAGGCGGAGCCAAAAGTAAGTTCATGAGATTTCTGAATTGGACATGAAAAATCCAGCTAAGCTCAAGCAAGTGTTGTAGTACTGAAATTATATTTTTTTTAGTTAGAGTGATTTTAGAATCTCGTGAACTTTTCGAAGGCGGAGCCAAAAGTAAGTTCATGAGATTTCTGAATTGGACATGAAAAATCCAGCTAAGCTCAACCAAGTGTTGTAGTACTGAAATTATGTTTTTTTAAGTTAGAGCGATTTTAGAATCTCGTGAACTTCTCGAAGGCGGAGCCAAAAGTAAGTTCATGAGATTTCTGAACTGGACATGAAAAATCCAGCTAAGCTCAACCAAGTGTTGTAGTACTGAAATTATATTTTTTTTAGTTAGAGTGATTTTAGAATCTCGTGAACTTTTCGAAGGCGGAGCCAAAAGTAAGTTCATGAGATTTCTGAATTGGACATGAAAAATCCAGCTAAGCTCAACCAAGTGTTGTAGTACTGAAATTATATTTTTTTTAGTTAGAGTGATTTTAGAATCTCGTGAACTTTTCGAAGGCGGAGCCAAAAGTAAGTTCATGAGATTTCTGAATTGGACATGAAAAATCCAGCTAAGCTCAAGCAAGTGTTGTAGTACTGAAATTATATTTTTTTTAGTTAGAGTGATTTTAGAATCTCGTGAACTTTTCGAAGGCGGAGCCAAAAGTAAGTTCATGAGATTTCTGAATTGGACATGAAAAATCCAGCTAAGCTCAACCAAGTGTTGTAGTACTGAAATTATGTTTTTTTAAGTTAGAGCGATTTTAGAATCTCGTGAACTTTTCAAAGGCGGAGCCAAAAGTAAGTTCATGAGATTTCTGAATTGGACATGAAAAATCCAGCTAAGCTCAACCAAGTGTTGTAGTACTGAAATTATATTTTTTTTAGTTAGAGTGATTTTAGAATCTCGTGAACTTTTCGAAGGCGGAGCCAAAAGTAAGTTCATGAGATTTCTGAATTGGACATGAAAAATCCAGCTAAGCTCAACCAAGTGTTGTAGTACTGAAATTATATTTTTTTTAGTTAGAGTGATTTTAGAATCTCGTGAACTTTTCGAAGGCGGAGCCAAAAGTAAGTTCATGAGATTTCTGAATTGGACATGAAAAATCCAGCTAAGCTCAAGCAAGTGTTGTAGTACTGAAATTATATTTTTTTTAGTTAGAGTGATTTTAGAATCTCGTGAACTTTTCGAAGGCGGAGCCAAAAGTAAGTTCATGAGATTTCTGAATTGGACATGAAAAATCCAGCTAAGCTCAACCAAGTGTTGTAGTACTGAAATTATGTTTTTTTAAGTTAGAGCGATTTTAGAATCTCGTGAACTTTTCAAAGGCGGAGCCAAAAGTAAGTTCATGAGATTTCTGAATTGGACATGAAAAATCCAGCTAAGCTCAACCAAGTGTTGTAGTACTGAAATTATATTTTTTTAGTTAGAGTGATTTTAGAATCTCGTGAACTTTTCGAAGGCGGAGCCAAAAGTAAGTTCATGAGATTTCTGAATTGGACATGAAAAATCCAGCTAAGCTCAACCAAGTGTTGTAGTACTGAAATTATATTTTTTTTAGTTAGAGTGATTTTAGAATCTCGTGAAGTTTTCGAAGGCGGAGCCAAAAGTAAGTTCATGAGATTTCTGAATTGGACATGAAAAATCCAGCTAAGCTCAAGCAAGTGTTGTAGTACTGAAATTATATTTTTTTTAGTTAGAGTGATTTTAGAATCTCGTGAACTTTTCGAAGGCGGAGCCAAAAGTAAGTTCATGAGATTTCTGAATTGGACATGAAAAATCCAGCTAAGCTCAACCAAGTGTTGTAGTACTGAAATTATATTTTTTTTAGTTAGAGTGATTTTAGAATCTCGTGAACTTTTCGAAGGCGGAGCCAAAAGTAAGTTCATGAGATTTCTGAATTGGACATGAAAAATCCAGCTAAACTCAACCAAGTGTTGTAGTACTGAAATTATATTTTTTTTAGTTAGAGTGATTTTAGAATCTCGTGAACTTTTCGAAGGCGGAGCCAAAAGTAAGTTCATGAGATTTCTGAATTGGACATGAAAAATCCAGCTAAGCTCAAGCAAGTGTTGTAGTACTGAAATTATATTTTTTTTAGTTAGAGTGATTTTAGAATCTCGTGAAGTTTTCGAAGGCGGAGCCAAAAGTAAGTTCATGAGATTTCTGAATTGGACATGAAAAATCCAGCTAAGCTCAACCAAGTGTTGTAGTACTGAAATTATGTTTTTTTAAGTTAGAGCGATTTTAGAATCTCGTGAACTTTTCAAAGGCGGAGCCAAAAGTAAGTTCATGAGATTTCTGAATTGGACATGAAAAATCCAGCTAAGCTCAACCAAGTGTTGTAGTACTGAAATTATGTTTTTTTAAGTTAGAGCGATTTTAGAATCTCGTGAACTTTTCAAAGGCGGAGCCAAAAGTAAGTTCATGAGATTTCTGAATTGGACATGAAAAATCCAGCTAAGCTCAACCAAGTGTTGTAGTACTGAAATTATATTTTTTTAGTTAGAGTGATTTTAGAATCTCGTGAACTTTTCGAAGGCGGAGCCAAAAGTAAGTTCATGAGATTTCTGAATTGGACATGAAAAATCCAGCTAAGCTCAACCAAGTGTTGTAGTACTGAAATTATATTTTTTTTAGTTAGAGTGATTTTAGAATCTCGTGAAGTTTTCGAAGGCGGAGCCAAAAGTAAGTTCATGAGATTTCTGAATTGGACATGAAAAATCCAGCTAAGCTCAACCAAGTGTTGTAGTACTGAAATTATATTTTTTTTAGTTAGAGTGATTTTAGAATCTCGTGAACTTTTCGAAGGCGGAGCCAAAAGTAAGTTCATGAGATTTCTGAATTGGACATGAAAAATCCAGCTAAGCTCAAGCAAGTGTTGTAGTACTGAAATTATATTTTTTTTTAGTTAGAGTGATTTTAGAATCTCGTGAACTTTTCGAAGGCGGAGCCAAAAGTAAGTTCATGAGATTTCTGAATTGGACATGAAAAATCCAGCTAAGCTCAACCAAGTGTTGTAGTACTGAAATTATATTTTTTTTAGTTAGAGTGATTTTAAAATCTCGTGAACTTTTCGAAGGCGGAGCCAAAAGTAAGTTCATGAGATTTCTGAATTGGACATGAAAAATCCAGCTAAGCTCAAGCAAGTGTTGTAGTACTGAAATTATATTTTTTTTAGTTAGAGTGATTTTAGAATCTCGTGAAGTTTTCGAAGGCGGAGCCAAAAGTAAGTTCATGAGATTTCTGAATTGGACATGAAAAATCCAGCTAAGCTCAACCAAGTGTTGTAGTACTGAAATTATGTTTTTTTAAGTTAGAGCGATTTTAGAATCTCGTGAACTTTTCAAAGGCGGAGCCAAAAGTAAGTTCATGAGATTTCTGAATTGGACATGAAAAATCCAGCTAAGCTCAACCAAGTGTTGTAGTACTGAAATTATGTTTTTTTAAGTTAGAGCGATTTTAGAATCTCGTGAACTTTTCAAAGGCGGAGCCAAAAGTAAGTTCATGAGATTTCTGAATTGGACATGAAAAATCCAGCTAAGCTCAACCAAGTGTTGTAGTACTGAAATTATATTTTTTTAGTTAGAGTGATTTTAGAATCTCGTGAACTTTTCGAAGGCGGAGCCAAAAGTAAGTTCATGAGATTTCTGAATTGGACATGAAAAATCCAGCTAAGCTCAAGCAAGTGTTGTAGTACTGAAATTATATTTTTTTTAGTTAGAGTGATTTTAGAATCTCGTGAACTTTTCGAAGGCGGAGCCAAAAGTAAGTTCATGAGATTTCTGAATTGGACATGAAAAATCCAGCTAAGCTCAACCAAGTGTTGTAGTACTGAAATTATGTTTTTTTAAGTTAGAGCGATTTTAGAATCTCGTGAACTTTTCAAAGGCGGAGCCAAAAGTAAGTTCATGAGATTTCTGAATTGGACATGAAAAATCCAGCTAAGCTCAACCAAGTGTTGTAGTACTGAAATTATATTTTTTTAGTTAGAGTGATTTTAGAATCTCGTGAACTTTTCGAAGGCGGAGCCAAAAGTAAGTTCATGAGATTTCTGAATTGGACATGAAAAATCCAGCTAAGCTCAACCAAGTGTTGTAGTACTGAAATTATATTTTTTTTAGTTAGAGTGATTTTAGAATCTCGTGAAGTTTTCGAAGGCGGAGCCAAAAGTAAGTTCATGAGATTTCTGAATTGGACATGAAAAATCCAGCTAAGCTCAAGCAAGTGTTGTAGTACTGAAATTATATTTTTTTTAGTTAGAGTGATTTTAGAATCTCGTGAACTTTTCGAAGGCGGAGCCAAAAGTAAGTTCATGAGATTTCTGAATTGGACATGAAAAATCCAGCTAAGCTCAACCAAGTGTTGTAGTACTGAAATTATATTTTTTTTAGTTAGAGTGATTTTAGAATCTCGTGAACTTTTCGAAGGCGGAGCCAAAAGTAAGTTCATGAGATTTCTGAATTGGACATGAAAAATCCAGCTAAACTCAACCAAGTGTTGTAGTACTGAAATTATATTTTTTTTAGTTAGAGTGATTTTAGAATCTCGTGAACTTTTCGAAGGCGGAGCCAAAAGTAAGTTCATGAGATTTCTGAATTGGACATGAAAAATCCAGCTAAGCTCAAGCAAGTGTTGTAGTACTGAAATTATATTTTTTTTAGTTAGAGTGATTTTAGAATCTCGTGAAGTTTTCGAAGGCGGAGCCAAAAGTAAGTTCATGAGATTTCTGAATTGGACATGAAAAATCCAGCTAAGCTCAACCAAGTGTTGTAGTACTGAAATTATGTTTTTTTAAGTTAGAGCGATTTTAGAATCTCGTGAACTTTTCAAAGGCGGAGCCAAAAGTAAGTTCATGAGATTTCTGAATTGGACATGAAAAATCCAGCTAAGCTCAACCAAGTGTTGTAGTACTGAAATTATGTTTTTTTAAGTTAGAGCGATTTTAGAATCTCGTGAACTTTTCAAAGGCGGAGCCAAAAGTAAGTTCATGAGATTTCTGAATTGGACATGAAAAATCCAGCTAAGCTCAACCAAGTGTTGTAGTACTGAAATTATATTTTTTTAGTTAGAGTGATTTTAGAATCTCGTGAACTTTTCGAAGGCGGAGCCAAAAGTAAGTTCATGAGATTTCTGAATTGGACATGAAAAATCCAGCTAAGCTCAACCAAGTGTTGTAGTACTGAAATTATATTTTTTTTAGTTAGAGTGATTTTAGAATCTCGTGAAGTTTTCGAAGGCGGAGCCAAAAGTAAGTTCATGAGATTTCTGAATTGGACATGAAAAATCCAGCTAAGCTCAACCAAGTGTTGTAGTACTGAAATTATATTTTTTTTAGTTAGAGTGATTTTAGAATCTCGTGAACTTTTCGAAGGCGGAGCCAAAAGTAAGTTCATGAGATTTCTGAATTGGACATGAAAAATCCAGCTAAGCTCAAGCAAGTGTTGTAGTACTGAAATTATATTTTTTTTTAGTTAGAGTGATTTTAGAATCTCGTGAACTTTTCGAAGGCGGAGCCAAAAGTAAGTTCATGAGATTTCTGAATTGGACATGAAAAATCCAGCTAAGCTCAACCAAGTGTTGTAGTACTGAAATTATATTTTTTTTAGTTAGAGTGATTTTAAAATCTCGTGAACTTTTCGAAGGCGGAGCCAAAAGTAAGTTCATGAGATTTCTGAATTGGACATGAAAAATCCAGCTAAGCTCAAGCAAGTGTTGTAGTACTGAAATTATATTTTTTTTAGTTAGAGTGATTTTAGAATCTCGTGAAGTTTTCGAAGGCGGAGCCAAAAGTAAGTTCATGAGATTTCTGAATTGGACATGAAAAATCCAGCTAAGCTCAACCAAGTGTTGTAGTACTGAAATTATGTTTTTTTAAGTTAGAGCGATTTTAGAATCTCGTGAACTTTTCAAAGGCGGAGCCAAAAGTAAGTTCATGAGATTTCTGAATTGGACATGAAAAATCCAGCTAAGCTCAACCAAGTGTTGTAGTACTGAAATTATGTTTTTTTAAGTTAGAGCGATTTTAGAATCTCGTGAACTTTTCAAAGGCGGAGCCAAAAGTAAGTTCATGAGATTTCTGAATTGGACATGAAAAATCCAGCTAAGCTCAAGCAAGTGTTGTAGTACTGAAATTATATTTTTTTAGTTAGAGTGATTTTAGAATCTCGTGAACTTTTCGAAGGCGGAGCCAAAAGTAAGTTCATGAGATTTCTGAATTGGACATGAAAAATCCAGCTAAGCTCAACCAAGTGTTGTAGTACTGAAATTATATTTTTTTTAGTTAGAGTGATTTTAGAATCTCGTGAACTTTTCGAAGGCGGAGCCAAAAGTAAGTTCATGAGATTTCTGAATTGGACATGAAAAATCCAGCTAAGCTCAACCAAGTGTTGTAGTACTGAAATTATATTTTTTTTAGTTAGAGTGATTTTAGAATCTCGTGAACTTTTCGAAGGCGGAGCCAAAAGTAAGTTCATGAGATTTCTGAATTGGACATGAAAAATCCAGCTAAGCTCAAGCAAGTGTTGTAGTACTGAAATTATATTTTTTTTAGTTAGAGTGATTTTAGAATCTCGTGAAGTTTTCGAAGGCGGAGCCAAAAGTAAGTTCATGAGATTTCTGAATTGGACATGAAAAATCCAGCTAAGCTCAACCAAGTGTTGTAGTACTGAAATTATATTTTTTTTAGTTAGAGTGATTTTAAAATCTCGTGAACTTTTCGAAGGCGGAGCCAAAAGTAAGTTCATGAGATTTCTGAATTGGACATGAAAAATCCAGCTAAGCTCAAGCAAGTGTTGTAGTACTGAAATTATATTTTTTTTAGTTAGAGTGATTTTAGAATCTCGTGAAGTTTTCGAAGGCGGAGCCAAAAGTAAGTTCATGAGATTTCTGAATTGGACATGAAAAATCCAGCTAAGCTCAACCAAGTGTTGTAGTACTGAAATTATGTTTTTTTAAGTTAGAGCGA
Organism: Dascillus cervinus; assembly: GCA_949768715.1. Lineage (NCBI taxonomy): Eukaryota > Metazoa > Arthropoda > Insecta > Coleoptera > Dascillidae > Dascillus > Dascillus cervinus. The sequence continues at coordinate 35,748,086 of OX458316.1, forward strand.
TTTTAGAATCTCGTGAACTTTTCAAAGGCGGAGCCAAAAGTAAGTTCATGAGATTTCTGAATTGGACATGAAAAATCCAGCTAAGCTCAACCAAGTGTTGTAGTACTGAAATTATATTTTTTTAGTTAGAGTGATTTTAGAATCTCGTGAACTTTTCGAAGGCGGAGCCAAAAGTAAGTTCATGAGATTTCTGAATTGGACATGAAAAATCCAGCTAAGCTCAACCAAGTGTTGTAGTACTGAAATTATATTTTTTTTAGTTAGAGTGATTTTAGAATCTCGTGAAGTTTTCGAAGGCGGAGCCAAAAGTAAGTTCATGAGATTTCTGAATTGGACATGAAAAATCCAGCTAAGCTCAACCAAGTGTTGTAGTACTGAAATTATATTTTTTTTAGTTAGAGTGATTTTAGAATCTCGTGAACTTTTCGAAGGCGGAGCCAAAAGTAAGTTCATGAGATTTCTGAATTGGACATGAAAAATCCAGCTAAGCTCAAGCAAGTGTTGTAGTACTGAAATTATATTTTTTTTTAGTTAGAGTGATTTTAGAATCTCGTGAACTTTTCGAAGGCGGAGCCAAAAGTAAGTTCATGAGATTTCTGAATTGGACATGAAAAATCCAGCTAAGCTCAACCAAGTGTTGTAGTACTGAAATTATATTTTTTTTAGTTAGAGTGATTTTAAAATCTCGTGAACTTTTCGAAGGCGGAGCCAAAAGTAAGTTCATGAGATTTCTGAATTGGACATGAAAAATCCAGCTAAGCTCAACCAAGTGTTGTAGTACTGAAATTATATTTTTTTTAGTTAGAGTGATTTTAGAATCTCGTGAAGTTTTCGAAGGCGGAGCCAAAAGTAAGTTCATGAGATTTCTGAATTGGACATGAAAAATCCAGCTAAGCTCAACCAAGTGTTGTAGTACTGAAATTATATTTTTTTTAGTTAGAGTGATTTTAGAATCTCGTGAACTTTTCGAAGGCGGAGCCAAAAGTAAGTTCATGAGATTTCTGAATTGGACATGAAAAATCCAGCTAAGCTCAAGCAAGTGTTGTAGTACTGAAATTATATTTTTTTTTAGTTAGAGTGATTTTAGAATCTCGTGAACTTTTCGAAGGCGGAGCCAAAAGTAAGTTCATGAGATTTCTGAATTGGACATGAAAAATCCAGCTAAGCTCAACCAAGTGTTGTAGTACTGAAATTATATTTTTTTTAGTTAGAGTGATTTTAAAATCTCGTGAACTTTTCGAAGGCGGAGCCAAAAGTAAGTTCATGAGATTTCTGAATTGGACATGAAAAATCCAGCTAAGCTCAACCAAGTGTTGTAGTACTGAAATTATATTTTTTTTAGTTAGAGTGATTTTAGAATCTCGTGAACTTCTCGAAGGCGGAGCCAAAAGTAAGTTCATGAGATTTCTGAATTGGACATGAAAAATCCAGCTAAGCTCAACCAAGTGTTGTAGTACTGAAATTACAGTCGAACTCCTCTATAGTGACCTCCTCTATAATGAATTCTTTTTTATAATGATGTTTTTGTCAGGAATGTGCATTTTCGCACGTTTTGCGTATAAAAATACCTTTCTATTATGATGTTAAGTCTCTATATAGTAATTATTTTTTAACAAAGGTTTACCAAAATTCTTGGGGAACGGAATTTTCGGTAATAGAAATATAATGGATGTATTAAGCATCTGGTTTTTCCCCAAATTTCGACTACCTGAAAAATCTTTAGGATTTCTTGCAAATTCCTTATGGGAATTTCCATTTTTAAAAGTACTGCTATACAATAAACTTTGAGCAGATATTTTCAACAAGTATTTAATTACATAAATATGATCAACAACTGTCAAACATAATAAATCTTAATTTTTTGTTCCATTTTATCGATTGGTTTTTAAAGTGACTGCCAAAACAGTAAAATTATACTTGAATTCTATATAGTGAAGTTTCTCTATGGTGATGTTTTTCATGGCTTTTCTAACATCACTATAGAGGAGTTCGACTGTATAAATTTTTTAAATTGTTAGAGTCATTTTAGAATCTCGTGAACTTCTCGAAGGCGGAGCCAAAAGTAAGTTCATGAGATTTCTGAATTGCATATTTACTCTGAATGTTGGCCTCCATCCCAACGGTTTGATCAAAGCGGCGTGAAACGTGCAGAAATTAATGAGCGCGTACGATGCCAAGTAAAAATTGGATATGAGTGGTGCAATGGCATTCAAGTCGGCTAAAAATAAACCACTCAGCACTCGAAAGAGCTTAAGTACTGTATTTACCAATCAGCAAAAATGCAGCAGCGACCAGGAATGTCAAAACGTAGCCGCGATAGGGCTCTCCAGCTTTGCCGTAGCCCTTGGAGAAAAAAATCAGCCCCGGATAAATCCGGTCAATGCCGAGGGCCTGTATCAGCCGAGGGACGGACAGCAGATTCGTCAGGGCCGTACTGAGCGTGGCGGCGAAACAACCCGCGTAAATAAAGGGCCCCCAGCTCGACATCAGCTGCATCACCTGTTAAAAAGGGCGTCTTTAGTGCAATCGATAAATGACGTCAACCTATTCAAAGACGCTGTTTACGACGCGCTAAAAATAACGAAGGTTTGTCCAAGGAAATATTTCTCTCGAAGCGATCGTAAATCAATAATCGGGAATGATCCCAACATGCAAACACTTCAAAAAATCACTTAAAAATATTTTAATGGAATATTCATAAATTATTTTTATTGTTTCGCTGTTTATGCGAGCGGTTAAATTTGGATTGGCACCACTCACCGAGTAACTGTTGAAAAGGCCGTAATCGCAGGAGAACGTTGCTGCGCAGTCTGTGACGGAGCCGTTCACCAGGTCAGTTATGCTGCCGCTGGCGTCCCTCATGGCGGCGGCGCCGGCGAAGACCACGAAGAGGATGTAGGAGAACATGGAGATCAAAAGGGCCAACAGCGTTCCTTTTGGAATGGACGAGGCCGGGTCCTAAAGTTCAAACTTGACTATAAGCCGTTTTTTAATTCGGAGGAGTGATTCAAAAATGTCATTCAAGCTATTCAAATTCAAATTCGCCGCTCAAAAATATTTGCTAGTGATATTCCAGTGAAAATTGTAGAAATTTCGGATTTCATGAAGGTATAGAAATTTCAGATTGCGTGAAGTTATAGAAATTTCGGATTTCATGAAGGTAAAGAAATTTCGGATTGCATGAAGGTATAGAAATTTCAGATTCCGTGAAAGTACAGAAATTTCAGATTGCGTGAAGTTATAGAATTTACGGATTGCGTGAAGGTATAGAAATTTCGGATTGCATATGAGTATATAAATTTCGGATTGGATGAAGGTATAGAAATTTCGGATTTCCTAAAGGTATAGAAATTTCGGATTGTTTGGTAGTATAGAAATATCGGATTTCATGAAGGTAAAGAAATTTCGGATTGCATAAGAGTATAGAAATTTCAGATTCCGTGAAAGTACAGAAATTTCAGATTGCGTGAAGTTATAGAAACTTCGGATTGCGTAAAGTATAGAAATTTCGGATTGCATACGAGTATATAAATTTCGGATTGGATGAAGGTATAGAAATTTCGGATTTCGTAAAGGTATAGAAATTTCGGATTGTTTGGTAGTATAGAAATATCGGATTTCATGAAGGTAAAGAAATTTCGGATTGCATAAGAGTATAGAAATTTCAGATTCCGTGAAAGTACAGAAATTTCAGATTGCGTGAAGTTATAGAAACTTCGGATTGCGTGAAGTATAGAAATTTCGGATTACATACGAGTATATAAATTTCGGATTGGATGAAGGTATAGAAATTTCAGATTTCGTGAAGGTGTGTAGAAATTTCGGATTGTTTAAGAGTATAGAAATATCAGATTTCATGAAGGTAAAGAACTTTCGGATTGCATGAAGGTAAAGAAATTTCGAATTGCATAAGATTATATAAATTTCGGATTGCATAAGAGTATAGAAATTTCAGATTCCGTGAAAGTACACAAATTTCAGATTGCGTGAAGATATAGAAATTTCGGATTGCGTGAAGGTATAGAAATTTCGGATTGCATACGAGTATATAAATTTCGGATTGGATGAAGGTATAGAAATTTCGGATTTCGTAAAGGTATAGAAATTTCGGATTGTTTAAGAGTATAGAAATATCGGATTTCATGAAAGTAAAGAACTTTCGGATTGCATGAAGGTAAAGAAATTTCGGATTGCATAAGATTATATAAATTTCGGATAGCATGAAGGTATAGAAATTTCAGATTCCGTGAAAGTACAGAAATTTCAGATTACGTGAAGTTATAGAAATTTCGGATTGCGTGAAGGTATAGAAATTTCGGATTGCATACGAGTATATAAATTTCGGATTGGATGAAGGTATAGAAATTTCGGATTTCGTAAAGGTATAGAAATTTCGGATTGTTTGGTAGTATAGAAATATCGGATTTCATGAAGGTAAAGAAATTTCGGATTGCATAAGAGTATAGAAATTTCAGATTCCGTGAAAGTACACAAATTTCAGATTGCGTGAAGATATAGAAATTTCGGATTGCGTGAAGGTATAGAAATTTCGGATTGCATACGAGTATATAAATTTCGGATTGGATGAAGGTATAGAAATTTCGGATTTCGTAAAGGTATAGAAATTTCGGATTGTTTGGTAGTATAGAAATATCGGATTTCATGAAGGTAAAGAAATTTCGGATTGCATAAGAGTATAGAAATTTCAGATTCCGTGAAAGTACAGAAATTACAGATTGCGTGAAGTTATAGAAACTTCGGATTGCGTGAAGTATAGAAATTTCGGATTACATACGAGTATATAAATTTCGGATTGGATGAAGGTATAGAAATTTCAGATTTCGTGAAGGTGTGTAGAAATTTCGGATTGTTTAAGAGTATAGAAATATCGGATTTCATGAAGGTAAAGAACTTTCGGATTGCATGAAGGTAAAGAAATTTCGAATTGCATAAGATTATATAAATTTCGGATTGCATAAGAGTATAGAAGTTTCAGATTCCGTGAAAGTACACAAATTTCAGATTGCGTGAAGATATAGAAATTTCGGATTGCGTGAAGGTATAGAAATTTCGGATTGCATACGAGTATATAAATTTCGGATTGGATGAAGGTATAGAAATTTCGGATTTCGTAAAGGTATAGAAATTTCGGATTGTTTAAGAGTATAGAAATATCGGATTTCATGAAAGTAAAGAACTTTCGGATTGCATGAAGGTAAAGAAATTTCGGATTGCATAAGATTATATAAATTTCGGATTGCATGAAGGTATAGAAATTTCAGATTCCGTGAAAGTACAGAAATTTCAGATTACGTGAAGTTATAGTAATTTCGGATTGCGTGAAGGTATAGAAATTTCGGATTGCATACGAGTATATAAATTTCGGATTGGATGAAGGTATAGAAATTTCGGATTTCGTAAAGGTATAGAAATTTCGGATTGTTTAAGAGTATAGAAATATCGGATTTCATGAAGGTAAAAAAATTTCGGATTGCATGAAGGTATGGAAATTTCAGATTGCGTGAAGGTACAGAAATTTTGGATTGCGTAAGAGTATAGAAATTTCGGATTGCGTGAAGGTATAGAAATTTCGGATTGCATAAGATTACATAAATTTCGGATTGGATGAAGGTATAGAAATTTCAGATTTCGTGAAGGTGTGTAGAAATTTCGGATTGAATGAAAGTATAGAAATTTCGGATTGCACTAAAGGCTACCGCATAAGAGTAGAGAAATTTCGGATTGCGTGAAGGTATAGAAATTTCGGATTGCATAAGATTACATAAATTTCGGATTGGATGAAGGTATAGAAATTTCAGATTTCGTGAAGGTGTGTAGAAATTTCGGATTGAATGAAAGTATAGAAATTTCGGATTGCACTAAAGGCTACCGCATAAGAGTAGAGAAATTTCGGATTGCGTGAAGGCATAGAAATTTTGGGTTGCACTAACGGCTACCGCATAAGAGTATAGAAATTTCGAATTGCGTGAAGGCATAAAAATTTCGGATTGCACTAAAGGCTACCACATAAGAGTATAGAAATTTCGAATTGCGTGAAGGCATAAAAATTTCGGATTGCACTAAAGGCTACCGCATAAAAATATAGAAATTTCGGAATGTATAAAGGTATAGAAATTTCGGATTGCATAAGAATATAGAAATTTCGGATTGAATGAGATTGTAGAAATTTCGGATTCCATGAAAGTGTAGAAATTTCGAATTGCGTGAGATTATAGAAATTTCGAATTGAATGAAAGTATAGAAATTTCGAATTGCACTAAAGGCTACCGCATAAAAATATAGAAATTTCGGAATATACAAAGATATAGAAATTTCAGATTGCGTGAGAGTATAGAAAATTGTTCCTACAATTTCGCTCCTCCTAATTAAAAAATAAACTAAATCGGTTATTTTACCTTGAGGTCGCCTGAAATGTTCGCTCCTGCTTGAAGTCCCGTCACGGAAGGAAAAAAAATCGCGAACACTTGAAAAAAGTTGTACTCGATCCCGTCCTGCTTGCGGTAATTGGGCCCCCAATTCGCCGCAAAAACCGTATCTGCGACAATTAAAACCAATCAAAGTCTTCAAATCAAATTGCAACTCACAGTTAAATCCGGTGAATCCTTTCGATTCCTGCTCGTCAGATAACGGCCCGATTATGGTCCCAACGACAAAATCTATAATAGCTCCTACTATAATCGCAATTAAAAAATTTTGCGCCTTCGATTCCCACTCCATCCCCACGGCGCAGACGACAATCATCAACAATAGGGCGACCACCCCCACGATTCGGACGTCTTGGACCGCGTTGTCGATTATTTTCAGCCCGGAATTGCGCAGCAATTCGTTGAGGGAGTCGCAGAACCCGATGGTGTTCATCGACGCCGCCACTGCGTTGGCGAAGGCGAAGACGATGCCCACCGAGGCCCCGAACTCAGGGCCGAGCGATCGGGAGATTATGTAGTAAATTCCGCCTGAAAATCGACCCTCCTGAGTTAAAATCATTGATTTTGCTCCAGGCTAAATTAACGCACCTCCTTTGACTTCGCCGTTGGTGCAGATGGCCGACAGGGATAGGGTCGTTATGACGCAGACCACGGCGGATATGCCAATAATGATGAGGGAGTGTCCTGAGGGAAAACAACAATTTTTCCTATTTCATCCCAGTTTTCAGTACAAACCTATTCCCGACTGAGCAACCACCCAAGACAGCCGCAGGAACAGCATGACGCCCCAGATGTTGAGCAAACAAGGAATAAGTACTCCTTGTATCCATCCCAGTTTGACGCTCTCATGGTTCGGTACCTCCGGCAGTTTTGTTTCAGGAACATCAACTTGCTCATTGTTTTCCTGCAACACCAATCAAACTCGGTTATAACAAATCGAGTAAATAAAGTCCATAAAACAAAATAAATTTAATATTATAAAATTATAACATATTACAAATTAAATTACAAAATACAAACTAAAAATTACGTTAAATTAAATAATTCGTCCAGAGAAAAAGAAATAGGCACGGTTCCCAGAACGCTGGCTGCGTTACCCTCTGAATGGCAATACTAATTCGTTGTTTTAAGTATGTTTTCGCCTGAGGAATACCTGTGGCGTCAATAATGAGGACCAAAGGTTTCAACAGCAAAGCTAACGAATTATATTTTCTTCTTTTAAGACTTTCTGCTTTGTTTGCAGCAGATCTAACAGCCAAGCTCCAGATTCGGGTTCAGACACTGCTAATAAAATAGCTTTTTGAGTAACATTTGAGGAAGATAATAGCTTTTGAAAATTATTTTCAATAATTGGCAAATCCCAATTTCGTTGAATGGAGGGAGATGTCGAGGGTAAAGACGAGGAATTCGATATAATTTTCCATTCTTCAATGGCTTCACCGGAATAAGATGTCTCGAAGTTGGAAAAACGAGAGTAGAATATCTTAAGGCTGGGGAACCCAACCTCAAAAAATCCAGAGTTTTAAGAAACTCAGTTAAGCTTAGAAAGTACTTATCAATATATAATTTGCGAGGCAACAGTTGTAAACATAATGTTACCGCATCTAATGATATATTTGCCTTGGTGAAGAAGTGCCTAGTTTTCAAAAATTAACCTCCGAAAGTGCAATTCTCGCAAAAATGTAGTAGTGACGGTTTTTTACTGAAATCGTTACGAAATATTTTGCAATGCACTTTACAGCACTTATAGAGAATATATGGCCTTGTAAGAAAACATTTTTTTATTGCGAGAAAGTTGATAACTTAAGAAGAAAAAAATTGGCAACAATATTTTTTTGAAAATTTAGTGTGCCAGTAAACTCAGTTCAGCTCAAGAAGTAAGTTATATTGTAGAAATTCCTTCGGGGTACTTATACTAAACATATAGTACTATAATATGACATGTTCTTTTTATGATAACATGGTGAATATCTTTGAAAAACAATCTAAAAGTTGTGGTACGAAATACAGTATTATTTGATCGCGTTTTTTATTGCTTTCCGAACACAACATCGTCAACAAATTACATAAAAATGTTCCTTTAGCACCTAAGAAATAGTTTCCGTAAACCAAATTGGATAAATGTCTAAATTTTACATTTTCGGGGAAAAGTTGTTTTCCCATAAGATTTTAGTCAAATAGTTCGTCCTTTTACTCACAGATGTCCTGTCAAATCTGTACCTTTTTGATTGACGGCATGGATAGAATAATTTGTATTAAAATTCACACTTGATATAGTGCAAATTGTTAGGATATAACCATATTCGCATCAGTAAGGATATAAAACTCTAAAAATTTATAGAAATACACACTTGATAATGCAAAATATCCATGTTCGCACACGTAAAGATATGAAACATTTTCGAGCCTACTAAATTGTACAATATATATTAGTTTCGAATAGCATCGTAGGAAAAATTGTTTGAAGCATCTATTCGCAAAAAATTACAAAAAAAAACCCAGTAAATAATGCAGCAATCGCATTGCCTGTTTTTACCGCCGTTATCGCCGCAGACAATAATATAAATAATATTTATCAAATTATGAGAGTATAGAAATGGGGATAAAGATTACTCTTTGCATAATTGAAAATGTGTTTGCAGCCTGTTACGGGATTAATTATAGCAGGTACATCTATGAAAACACAAAATTGGCAAAGAATTAGCAAAAAATTATAGACTAATTTTTTTTCCGACTGAGTTTACCGTCGTTATCGCCGCAGACCATAATATAAATAATATTTATCAAGTTACGAGCATATGAAAAACGCGCAACTCTTTTTTTTGTCCTTTCTCTGTTCAACACTTAAGTTCCAAACCTTATTAGTTAGGATATCTCTTTGGTTGCCTAAGCATTTTTTATTTTAAGGGGCAAAATTGGTGTCCTCTGAGCGGAAGAATTGTGCATTACTTAGCAGTTCCCGGACCTTAATGAGCCGAGAATTAGCAAAGATAGAAGATAGGAAGATAAGAATACCTAGACCACCAAAACGGACAGGTAACTTGGTTTGATCCCATGACCTGTTTGTAAATTTTATGTTCAAATTTTTTTCCAGAGTCGAATGAATATTACTATTCAGTTCTTGACATAAATTTTTTAATTTCCAAACAATTAGTTATTTAAGGAAAAGGAAATCCGAACGACAAATGGTCCCGATTCAACGCTAAATCGCTCGTTGGCCGGTGTTTGGTAAATATTGAAATTGAGGAAATTAGTAATTTCGAATTTTTGTAATCGCTCGATTAAATTGGACTTTGTTGTTTTGGAAATCACGTTTTGTCGCTCGACGCACGGAATTATCGCCCAATTACCGAAATGAATGTTAAATCGATCTGAAAATTCCCGAGGGGAATGACAAATTGCTCTGCCCGCATCTTGAAACTTAAAAGAAATCGGATTTTCCCAACATACGACAAAAATTATTTCCTGTGAAACATTTGTTTAGATGGGCGATAAAATTTGAGTTTGAACTGCATAGTTGGGCGTAAAAAACGTATTTGTAATTGATTTATCGAGAAATTCCGTGATTTTCCATTTAGCATTGTTTGGGCGATAATAGTTGTAAACAAACAACAAATATTTTTACTGTTCTTTTAACTCACGAAAGTATTTATTAGGATATTATTTAATCTCAGTTCATAATAACTTTTATGTGCGAGTCAAATACGACGTTTTATCCTCGGTTTTAGGTAATTTTATTGGTTTTATTTATTAAAATTCTTGAAGCTGTAAAGTGGTAGTTAGATAGAAAAACAACGCATTTATTATATTTGGTATGGCATAGTTTACAATATGGTATGACTTTATTAAATCTGGACAGTACAGACTTTGTTGTATAAAGATGCAAACCATGCATATCTTATTATAACAGTTGAGAAATGATTATTTATCAATATTTTAAACGTTTTTCTTATGTGATTAGGCCTCTCAATATGAACTTTTTTCTTTTTTTTTTTAACGGTGCAATTTGTTTATTTAGAACAGGTAAACAATCACAACATAACCTCAACAGTGTAAAAATTCTAAAATATCCCCGAAAGAGAAACACAAAACGATAAACCCAGTTTGGTTAGGTTAGGTTAGGTTTAAGATTTCTATCTCTGTCAATCTTAGAGCAAATCGATTTTTAATTGCACTATCGTGTTCCTCGCAAAAAAACACAAGTTTTCATGTTTATATGACGCTCTAAGCAAGAAAGAAAAAAAGTGTTTTCCTTGGTTTGGCTTTTTTTAGCAGTCTCGATAGTTTCAGCGCGAGAAAATTATTTAGGCTAGTTTCAGATGTATTCATGGTTAATGTTAACGCTACCACTTAAAATCTCGCCTTCAACTTGATATCAAACAAACAAATTACAAATTGGTTCATTCTTCTTTAGAATTATCGAAAACTGATCAAATTATTACAAAACTCGAACAATAACAAACGCACGTGGCACAACGTGACGTCACGACAAGGAGTTCACTTAGTGTAATTTATTTACGCTAGAGTCGCTGCTTAGGTTGAATTGCTTTAGTTTTAGTTTTGTTTAGATTGACATTTTGGCCTAATTTATTATTAAAATTTCATAAAATTATGTTACACAATTCCGCGACAATGAAATAATAATTATACAAAAATAGGTTGAAAAGTGTAACACTGATAATGTTCCACTTAATGCCGAGACAGCTTTTCCTCGTGTTGTCTGATAAGGCTAATACTAATCAACTCAGAATTAATTTAAATAAAAAGTTAAGATTTGAAATTTGGACGATTTCCAACTTGTTTCATATGTAGTTGCTAAATTCTTGAGCCCAACAAAAAAATAAGAAGGCAGCTTTATCGTTGATATATTTTTAATCGCTTTAATATTTTTTAAGGATAATTTCACCCCAGATTTATTGTTCCAATTGCATAATTAAAATCATTATCTTTAGCTTATCCACAAAAAATGTCAATATTGTTTATTGCTAGTTAACATTGAGAATTTTGATTCAATTTGAAATTAAATTGTGTTATTGAATTAATTGAAATCAATTAATTAAATGAATTGAAAAGATTATTGTAATGTTTAATAATTTGGCATTGAATTTACTTAAAACACAAATTATAATAACTTAATATTTATTTAAACAATTCGTTACTAATTAAAAGGGCAAATATTGTTTGCTATGAATTAGTTTTCAAAATCGATCACTGTAAACATTTCTCGGTAGTTGTGACTAACGGAATTATCAGATTTTCAATAAATTTGCTGTAAATTGAAAATGAGAATTAATTAAGATTTTTAAATTACAGAAAGATCTCCAAAAATGTTGTATTTACTTGTGAAACAAATTTCTACTATAAAGTCTTGAATAAAATTCCAACGTTCAGCAAAGTTCATTTTTAATTTTTTAATTTATTGCATGTTTTTGCGAAGAACCTGCTATCGTACCGTATATCCTATCAAAGCACCTTGTCTAATGATAAGGTGCATTAAGAACCAACCGAAACTAGCTAAATCTTACTTTCAGTTAAAAACAAACAACAATACGTTGATTCAAGCGAATAAAATGTTTACAACGACATAATTCCACACTTTTGTAAAAATCACAAACCAACCATAAAACTCTCACATAAAGCAACAATTTATTGATTGCAGCATAAATCACGTGCGTAAAAGAAGTCGTCAAAGAAACAACATTTATCAATAATTGATTAATTTAATGTGGGGGTTTACCAAATTTTTGTCTACGGCCTAATTAACAAATTTGTTGAAATTGTCTTAATTAACACCTAGGTCAAGCAACACAGCAAAATAAATGTCATAATTTAACATAAATAATACCTGGAAACCGACTGTGTGATTTTGTCAAATTCGAAAATCATAATTTTTAATTTGTTATAAACAATTTTCAACAAGAAATCGCGTTTTTTTAGTTTCTTGCTTGTAAAATGGAAACTAATTAAGCAATCTTAATGATGTCAATAGACGAATTGTAGAAAATTAAATTACGAAGAGAATGAGAGGTCGGGTGACCCGATCGGGTAATTAAAATCGGAAAAAACCCGAAAAACCCGGAAAATTCAGTGCTTTCTTAAAAAATTTACAATTTCGTCATTTTTGAATTTTAAAAATTAAAACTTTATACAGAATTCGCTATTTATGGGTACTTTATGTGTGCAAAACCCCGATGCTGTCAAACTATCAACTTTTGCACAATTACGATTTCAATATTTTTTTGCGATATTTTCGCGGAGGACTGGATGCTTCTGTAATTATCCGATTTAAATTTTAAAAACAGAATTAGAAACTAGACGCGCACAGCAACAAAATGCCTATTTTGGTTTTTCCATAAAATGCCGGAAAATGGCTGAAAAACTGTCGTGAATATGAGTAAAAGCGGTCGAGCACAAAAAAGTGGTCGAGTAGTGGGGGAAACCAGCCGTTGAGGGGAAGCGCATCTCGGTTCTATTCCTATATAATGCGCTTCCCCTCAGCGGCCAGTCTCCCCCCACTACTCGATTATTTTCTCATGCTCGACCGCTTTTACTCATATTCACGACCGTTTTTCAGCCATTTTGATGCATTTTATGGAAAAACCAAAATAGGCATTTTGTTGCTGTGCGCGTCTAGTTTCCAATTCTGTTTTTAAAATTTAAATCGGACAATTACAGGAACATCCAGCCCTCCGCGAAAATATTGCAAAAAAAAAATCAAATGGAGCTTGTGCAAAAACTGTTAGTCCAACAGAGTCGCGGTTTGGCACACATCAAGTACATATAAATAGCTACCTTTGTGGAAAGTTTCAGTTTTTAAAAATAAAAAATGTCGGAATTGTGAATTTTTTAAGAAAACACTAAATTTTTCGGGTTTTCCGGGTTTTCTCCGGTTCTAATTATCCGATCGGGCTATTCGACCTATCATTCTCTTCGTAATTTAATTCTCTACAATTCGCCTATTGACACCATTAAGATTGCTTCATCACTTTCCATTTAACAAGCAAGAAACTAAAAAAAACGCGATTTTTTGTTGAAAAGTGTTTATAACAAATTAAATAAAATCGCACAGTGGTTTCCAGGTAGTATTTAATTGATAATTGGCGATTACCTTTTTGAAGTAATTGGCCCCGTGCAACAGCTCCCCCAAAGAGGGCCTTTTCAGTGCGCGCCTGGAGTTTCGGTAATTGTCCAAGCGCGGCAAAGCTTCCCGAGTCAGCTGCACTAAAGACTTCTTCCTTCGTCCGAGATTTTCGTGCAGGCAGGTCGTCGAGGCTGCACTCACTAATTCTCCAACCACGTTCTGAGATTCCGCCTGCAAAGCCAGGCCGTTTTCCTTCAGCTGCATTCCCTCGTTATCAATGCCGTCGTTTTCCACGCGATTGACGGAAAATCGTCCTTCCATTTCAACACAATTTTTTGCACAAACAAATAAAAAGACTAATTTTCAGGCTCGATCCCCGTTGCCACCATAATGTCACTATTTTCAGCCATAATTCGCGTTTGGTCAATTGAGTCGGGCGGATTCGTTCCGGAGGAACTTTTCAATATTTCAGAACGCACTGAAAGCGCCGTGGAGTTCTCCCGCTTTAAGTAGGAAGGCACCTACTCTCAATGACAACGCATGCCAGTTACACGTGGTGTATAAATATTTGCAGTTCGGTCGCTTTACACGGCAGTTTACACTTACCCCTAATTGCACTGGCGAATTAGCAACAAACGTAATTTATTGTCGGGATTTTGTAATTAAATTCGCAGATTAATTTTTACAGATTGGATTACAAGGAAACGGCGCAAATAACACCTTTTGTCAACATATTGTTATTTGAGGTCGACTTTGCTTGCAATTCAATCAATACATAAAAATTGTTTGCGGAGGCGCTACAAAAGCGTGGAAAATGAAAAATTTTGATTAGCTGCAAAAGCTTTTAATTTATTAAAAAAACACTAAGGGAAACAGCAACCTACATATCTTTTGACGGTTTAAATTAATCCATTTTGCCATTTTAACTGAAATGAGAGCAATATTTGCATCTAACATTGACCAAATAATTAAATGATTGACATTGAATTTTTGCAAACAACGAATAACATTAACAGTAAATTATAACATATTTTAAACGCAATTTCTCACACACTCATTACACTAACAATAAGGTTGTTAATGTCAGCAGTTACTTCATAGATTAGTGAAAAGTGGGTGCGATAAAGAAAATTCATTAAATAACGTTTGTAATTTAAAAACTGTCAATGGAAACATGTAAGTGGGTTGTATTAACACATCGAAATTATTGACGGTCGAATTAGTTAAGACGATTAGGTTTTCAAAAGGGGACAAATAAAAGAAAATTATCACACAGCCGAAAAAACATTTATATTAACAAATATTGACAAAATTGTAAACCTGCTGTTTCGAATGACGTCCTAATGGATTTAGTATAATTTGATGAGATGAGTTAAAAGCTCTAAAGAAAATAAAGCGATCCACCCAACGTTAATTCTGCTGATGACGCCATCAAAATAGAAGACAGTTATGTAGAATTGTGGAAACCTGCTTCATTTTCCGAGATATCGATTTGATAACGAGAAGTCAAATAAACAACCGTTCGTCCTTTGAGAACTCCTTATCGGCACAATTATATACTTTTTTCATTATTTATTCATTACACTGAGAAAATTTTTTAAAAATCTTAATACAAAACAAGTATTATGTATATTTTATATACAACGTGTCCCAGAAATAGTGTCATTAATTTTAACCAGTGATAGAACTCATCAAATCCAAGAACTTTTTTAAATAACTTTTTAAAAATTGTTGACAGATTTGACTCTTATTTCGTTACCCGCCTATGGATCATAATGCTGAATGTTAAACACCGATAAGCGTAGAACAAAAAACCAATGCAAGAAAACATTCCCTGCTTTTTAGTTCTGTCGACGCAGCAACTCATTAATTTGACCGTTGCTGTTATTGTAAAGTTCTGGAATGCAAATTGAAAAATGCTATGGTAATACATAAATGAAATAATTTGAGCCCTTGTCAAAGTTTTACTACCAAAAATGGTTTGTTCAAAATAATTGTTACAAGTTACAAGTCACAATAACAAAGACTAGATGTGCGTCGGTTGGTTTAAATAAGTGAGTAAAAAAATTATTTATTATAAAACGCACATACCTTGAATATCCAATGAAAGATCATTTTTATGCAGTCAGCAAAAACTAATATTCACGATTACCGTCAGTGATTTATCAAATCAAGGCGACTCGTCAATTTCAGGGAGGGTAAAATGCCAAAATAAAATTGCGATTTCGGAAAAATGATACATAGAAAAAATGTTTGTTTTGAGGAGTTCTAATACGGGTTAAAATTAATGACATTATTTCCGGGACACGTTGTATAATAGCATTAACTATTGAATAGTATATAAGACAATATTTAATAAAACTTTGGCTAATATACAATACAACTATAATATCATACTTATATTTGATATTGAATATAACTACATCGCTTGCTAATACGACTTTACTTAAAATGCAATATAAAATTAACTTAATATTATAAACATACTAGATTTTGAGTATTAAGAACCGCTAGCCATTTGGATCGACATATCCGGGTCAGGGGAGAGTATCTGACCGCGTTCCTTTTTACAGGACATTAGTAGTTTTTCAGTTTATTTGAATGGCTCAAACTTTCAACATTGTAAAATGATCCTATTGCATAATTTAAGTGTATTGTGTAAATAGTGTCTTTATTAGCAATAAATAAATTTAACAACAAAGAATGTCTCATAGATTATTTCAAAAATTCTTGTTTGGTTGCTTTAAAGTTTAGTTACATTTTTTACAATTGTGTAAAAAAGTGAAACAGTAAAACTATTTAGTAGGTAAATCACATAAAAATCAATGTTAAACAAATTTAATTTGCCCGTTATGAGAATTATGTAAAAGGTCACAAGACATAAGGATATTATGCAAGATTCACGAACTGGTATATGGGTGACATGAATATTAATCAGCAAGTAAAAGTAGCCAAATCAAGTGCAATTTAAAAGTGCAAGAAATACTTGGGGCAAACCAATATTATTGTGATCAAGGTTGTCACAAACGCCATAAAAACGCAGTAATAAGTCATCGAACCTCGTAAACAAATAAATTATTGCGGCTTATCTTCCACCTAATGTAGCTTCAAATTAATTTTCATCATTTTTGACTTCTGTTGAAAATGCTAGTCGAAAACTGGTACAGTAACCAGTCTGAGTTCATAATAGGCTTTATGTGCGAGTCAAATACAACCTTTTATCCGTGATTTTAGATAATATTATAAATTCTTAAAACATTAAAAAGGTTAAAAATATAAACCAACACCACAATAAAATTATTTCTTTCTTATGGCATTTTATTTTTAACACCACCAAGTATGATGCGATATGGAGAAGGAAAACTATGAGATTAGTTGAACCTCAACAACTTTGGTGTGTCCCAAGTATTGGTTTAAAATCGTGAGTTGTCCTTCTAAATAGAAATTTATCAGTTTCAGGGAAAATTTACCTTTATCGCTTTTTTATCGTTATTTAAAAGAACTTGTATCAACAAAAGTATATTGCCAGTGGAATCACATACCTACTTTATGACAGGTGTAAGTTGAAGGTGTTGACTTGACCTATTTTAGAAGACAATGCCCAATGGTAATAAATAAAACCAGTTTCATTACAATTAACTTTTAGCAGTATTAAGTAATCAAATTTTTAACAAATGATTAAATAGGAATTGTAGTAAATCAAGAAGATAATTTGTTAAAAACTTAGTACGTACCTATTAATTATCATTATTACCATATCGCCATCTAATCGATGAAAGTGTTATTAATTGTCCAGTATCGAGTGACATATATACCGTAACGGAGACTGCACCCCTACATTAATTTAATTAACTGGGACAATATTCTGGATAAAAAGGATCGCATTTCAATTACACACGAAAAGGACGCCTAAGGGAAATTTCGCCACTTTGTGTTGAATTTAATTGAATACTTTATTGTTACTCGAGACATATCACAGATCGATGAGTGTCGCAGACATTATATTAAATTTCAATCAATTTTATCTCTTCCTGGAGGTCAACTTATTGTTATACAAAAATCAACACTCGAGTGGATAATTGAAACATTGAAGCAAACATGACTCCATGAGATGTGCGGAATTGCTGTCTTCTTACATAATCTGGTCGGATTTTGGCAGTTCGATCCGGTGGAAACAGACCGTGTTTTATTTCCTACATTTACTTAATGGTAGTAATTGTCAAATTGTTATATTGAGTGTTAATCGTTAAAATGTCTAATCTGTAGTGCACATAATCAAAACTTGACGAATTTAAACAGACAACACATTTTGTGGTTAATTTTGCATTGAATTGTTTTTCACACCTTGTTTTAAATTAACTCTTAACTAATGGAAGATTTTTGCGTTTAGCGGAATTTGTAATAAATAGGAAATTTACACAATTAATATTTTGATGCTTTGTGGTAATTTTCTTAATTTTTAGATTGTGCCAATTTATTTTCTTACTTGTTCTGAAATAAACTGATAACGTGGTTTATAAGCAATAAAAGGTGTAATCGAATTAGGCTTAATTTAAAAAAAAAAGTTAAAAAGTTAAAAAACTTGCAAAATTAATATTTTGATGCTTAATGGTAATTTTCCTAATTTTTAGATTGTGCCAATTTATTTTGTTACTTTCTTGTTCTGAAATAAACTGATAACGTGGTTTATAAGCAATAAAAGGTGTAATCGAATTAGGCTTAATTTAAAAAAAAAAGTTAAAAAGTTAAAAAACTTGCAAAATTATTATTTTGATGCTTAATGGTAATTTTCCTAATTTTTAGATTGTGCCAATTTATTTTGTTACTTTCTTGTTCTGAAATAAACTGATAACGTGGTTTATAAGCAATAAAAGGTGTAATCGAATTAGGCTTAATTTAAAAAAAAAGTTAAAAAGTTAAAAAACTTGCAAAATTAATATTTTGATGCTTAATGGTAATTTTCCTAATTTTTAGATTGTGCCAATTTATTTTGTTACTTTCTTGTTCTGAAATAAACTGATAACGTGGTTTATAAGCAATAAAAGGTGTAATCGAATTAGGCTTAATTTAAAAAACAAAAAGTTAAAAAGTTAAAAAACTTGCAAAATTAATATTTTGATGTTTAATGGTAATTTTCCTAATTTTTAGATTGTGCCAATTTGTTTTCTTACTTGTTCTGAAATAAACTGATAACGTGGTTTATAAGCAATAAAAGGTGTAATCGAATTAGGCTTAATTTAAAAAACAAAAAGTTAAAAAGTTAAAAAACTTGCAAAATTAATATTTTGATGTTTAATGGTAATTTTCCTAATTTTTAGATTGTGCCAATTTATTTTCTTACTTGTTCTGAAATAAACTGATAACGTGGTTTATAAGCAATAAAAGGTGTAATCGAATTAGGCTTAATTTAAAAAACAAAAAGTTAAAAAGTTAAAAAACTTGCAAAATTAATATTTTGATGTTTAATGGTAATTTTCCTAATTTTTAGATTGTGCCAATTTATTTTCTTACTTGTTCTGAAATAAACTGATAACGTGGTTTATAAGCAATAAAAGGTGTAATCGAATTAGGCTTAATTTAAAAAACAAAAAGTTAAAAAGTTAAAAAACTTGCAAAATTAATATTTTGATGTTTAATGGTAATTTTCCTAATTTTTAGATTGTGCCAATTTATTTTCTTACTTGTTCTGAAATAAACTGATAACGTGGTTTATAAGCAATAAAAGGTGTAATCGAATTAGGCTTAATTTAAAAAACAAAAAGTTAAAAAGTTAAAAAACTTGCAAAATTAATATTTTGATGTTTAATGGTAATTTTCCTAATTTTTAGATTGTGCCAATTTATTTTCTTACTTGTTCTGAAATAAACTGATAACGTGGTTTATAAGCAATAAAAGGTGTAATCGAATTAGGCTTAATTTAAAAAACAAAAAGTTAAAAAGTTAAAAAACTTGCAAAATTAATATTTTGATGTTTAATGGTAATTTTCCTAATTTTTAGATTGTGCCAATTTATTTTGTTACTTTCTTGTTCTGAAATAAACTGATAACGTGGTTTATAAGCAATAAAAGGTGTAATCGAATTAGGCTTAATTTAAAAAACAAAAAGTTAAAAAGTTAAAAAACTTGCAAAATTAATATTTTGATGTTTAATGGTAATTTTCCTAATTTTTAGATTGTGCCAATTTATTTTCTTACTTGTTCTGAAATAAACTGATAACGTGGTTTATAAGCAATAAAAGGTGTAATCGAATTAGGCTTAATTTAAAAAACAAAAAGTTAAAAAGTTAAAAAACTTGCAAAATTAATATTTTGATGTTTAATGGTAATTTTCCTAATTTTTAGATTGTGCCAATTTATTTTCTTACTTGTTCTGAAATAAACTGATAACGTGGTTTATAAGCAATAAAAGGTGTAATCGAATTAGGCTTAATTTAAAAAACAAAAAGTTAAAAAGTTAAAAAACTTGCAAAATTAATATTTTGATGTTTAATGGTAATTTTCCTAATTTTTAGATTGTGCCAATTTATTTTGTTACTTTCTTGTTCTGAAATAAACTGATAACGTGGTTTATAAGCAATAAAAGGTGTAATCGAATTAGGCTTAATTTAAAAAACAAAAAGTTAAAAAGTTAAAAAACTTGCAAAATTAATATTTTGATGTTTAATGGTAATTTTCCTAATTTTTAGATTGTGCCAATTTATTTTCTTACTTGTTCTGAAATAAACTGATAACGTGGTTTATAAGCAATAAAAGGTGTAATCGAATTAGGCTTAATTTAAAAAACAAAAAGTTAAAAAGTTAAAAAACTTGCAAAATTAATATTTTGATGTTTAATGGTAATTTTCCTAATTTTTAGATTGTGCCAATTTATTTTGTTACTTTCTTGTTCTGAAATAAACTGATAACGTGGTTTATAAGCAATAAAAGGTGTAATCGAATTAGGCTTAATTTAAAAAACAAAAAGTTAAAAAGTTAAAAAACTTGCAAAATTAATATTTTGATGTTTAATGGTAATTTTCCTAATTTTTAGATTGTGCCAATTTATTTTCTTACTTGTTCTGAAATAAACTGATAACGTGGTTTATAAGCAATAAAAGGTGTAATCGAATTAGGCTTAATTTAAAAAACAAAAAGTTAAAAAGTTAAACAACTTGCAAAATTAATATTTTGATGTTTAATGGTAATTTTCCTAATTTTTAGATTGTGCCAATTTATTTTCTTACTTGCTCTGAAATAAACTGATAACGTGGTTTATAAGCAATAAAAGGTGTAATCGAATTAGGCTTAATTTAAAAAACAAAAAGTTAAAAAGTTAAAAAACTTGCAAAATTAATATTTTGATGTTTAATGGTAATTTTCCTAATTTTTAGATTGTGCCAATTTATTTTCTTACTTGTTCTGAAATAAACTGATAACGTGGTTTATAAGCAATAAAAGGTGTAATCGAATTAGGCTTAATTTAAAAAACAAAAAGTTAAAAAGTTAAAAAACTTGCAAAATTAATATTTTGATGTTTAATGGTAATTTTCCTAATTTTTAGATTGTGCCAATTTATTTTCTTACTTGTTCTGAAATAAACTGATAACGTGGTTTATAAGCAATAAAAGGTGTAATCGAATTAGGCTTAATTTAAAAAACAAAAAGTTAAAAAGTTAAAAAACTTGCAAAATTAATATTTTGATGTTTAATGGTAATTTTCCTAATTTTTAGATTGTGCCAATTTATTTTCTTACTTGTTCTGAAATAAACTGATAACGTGGTTTATAAGCAATAAAAGGTGTAATCGAATTAGGCTTAATTTAAAAAACAAAAAGTTAAAAAGTTAAAAAACTTGCAAAATTAATATTTTGATGTTTAATGGTAATTTTCCTAATTTTTAGATTGTGCCAATTTATTTTCTTACTTGTTCTGAAATAAACTGATAACGTGGTTTATAAGCAATAAAAGGTGTAATCGAATTAGGCTTAATTTAAAAAACAAAAAGTTAAAAAGTTAAAAAACTTGCAAAATTAATATTTTGATGTTTAATGGTAATTTTCCTAATTTTTAGATTGTGCCAATTTATTTTGTTACTTTCTTGTTCTGAAATAAACTGATAACGTGGTTTATAAGCAATAAAAGGTGTAATCGAATTAGGCTTAATTTAAAAAACAAAAAGTTAAAAAGTTAAAAAACTTGCAAAATTAATATTTTGATGTTTAATGGTAATTTTCCTAATTTTTAGATTGTGCCAATTTATTTTCTTACTTGTTCTGAAATAAACTGATAACGTGGTTTATAAGCAATAAAAGGTGTAATCGAATTAGGCTTAATTTAAAAAACAAAAAGTTAAAAAGTTAAAAAACTTGCAAAATTAATATTTTGATGTTTAATGGTAATTTTCCTAATTTTTAGATTGTGCCAATTTATTTTCTTACTTGTTCTGAAATAAACTGATAACGTGGTTTATAAGCAATAAAAGGTGTAATCGAATTAGGCTTAATTTAAAAAACAAAAAGTTAAAAAGTTAAAAAACTTGCAAAATTAATATTTTGATGTTTAATGGTAATTTTCCTAATTTTTAGATTGTGCCAATTTATTTTGTTACTTTCTTGTTCTGAAATAAACTGATAACGTGGTTTATAAGCAATAAAAGGTGTAATCGAATTAGGCTTAATTTAAAAAACAAAAAGTTAAAAAGTTAAAAAACTTGCAAAATTAATATTTTGATGTTTAATGGTAATTTTCCTAATTTTTAGATTGTGCCAATTTATTTTCTTACTTGTTCTGAAATAAACTGATAACGTGGTTTATAAGCAATAAAAGGTGTAATCGAATTAGGCTTAATTTAAAAAACAAAAAGTTAAAAAGTTAAAAAACTTGCAAAATTAATATTTTGATGTTTAATGGTAATTTTCCTAATTTTTAGATTGTGCCAATTTATTTTGTTACTTTCTTGTTCTGAAATAAACTGATAACGTGGTTTATAAGCAATAAAAGGTGTAATCGAATTAGGCTTAATTTAAAAAACAAAAAGTTAAAAAGTTAAAAAACTTGCAAAATTAATATTTTGATGTTTAATGGTAATTTTCCTAATTTTTAGATTGTGCCAATTTATTTTCTTACTTGTTCTGAAATAAACTGATAACGTGGTTTATAAGCAATAAAAGGTGTAATCGAATTAGGCTTAATTTAAAAAACAAAAAGTTAAAAAGTTAAACAACTTGCAAAATTAATATTTTGATGTTTAATGGTAATTTTCCTAATTTTTAGATTGTGCCAATTTATTTTCTTACTTGCTCTGAAATAAACTGATAACGTGGTTTATAAGCAATAAAAGGTGTAATCGAATTAGGCTTAATTTAAAAAACAAAAAGTTAAAAAGTTAAACAACTTGCAAAATTAATATTTTGATGCTTAATGGTAATTTTCCTAATTTTTAGATTGTGCCAATTTGTTTTCTTACTTGTTCTGAAATAAACTCATAACGTGGTTTATAAGCAATAAAAGGTGTAATCGAATTAGGCTTAATTTAAAAAAAAAAGTTAAAAAGTTAAGAAACTTGCAAAATTAATATTTTGATGCTTAATGGTAATTTTCCTAATTTTTAGATTGTGCCAATTTGTTTTCTTACTTGTTCTGAAATAAACTCATAACGTGGTTTATAAGCAATAAAAGGTGTAATCGAATTAGGCTTAATTTGATATAAAAATGTGTTTTTCAGAAATAATTGCATTGATGTAACGCTGCAATTAATTGTGCACGCATTGTGCAGCCTTGTGGTTGCATGAGAACATCATTGAGAAAAATGGTTAGTAAATCCATTTGGCCACCAGTTAAAAAAAACAGTGAAAATTGAATTAGCAAAACCAGTTTGGCAGTTTGTTTTTCTCGGCGATTGTTTGCAAAAAACCGCAGCAATTTTTTTAGCTATTTCCTAGACTTTGCTGATTTAAGAAATGACATGTTTAATGTAAAAGATGTGAAAACATATCTTCTAAAAATATAAATGATATTTTTGACAAATCAAAATAAATCGCATACGCAATAAAAAAACGTTGATGTTATCTCCGATTAAACAGGAAGTTCCATTATTGTTGATAACTTGTTTAACCGAACGGCATAGTTTCAGTGGCACTTGTTAAAAAAATATAATATAAATAATACCATACATATTTCTAAATAAGGTCAAATATCGCGTTTTAGGTCAACTAAATTCACCAACTAATTCCAATCAATTCGAAAGAGATAAATTAAATCCGTAGGTAAATACTCGCCAATAATCTCAAGATTATTTTATTACATTCGAACCAGGTCGTGCAAATTTATTTTTATTGGATTCCGCCAATAATTACAGCAACTCACTTCGTTTTATATCCGCAAATAAATTTTTGTGGCTAAATTTAAAACTGCAATAAAAAATGCAACTGCTACTATCACAAAGCAAAATAAATTACAATAAAAGTTGCGACATGCAGTTAAATAAATTCATGTTAATGTCGACCTCACTTGATTTTTATCGTGCAAATGAACTTGTCATAACTCATTCTAACAAGGTTTTTTTAGGTCAGTCAAAAATGATTTTTTTTTAATTAAAAATTACAACAATGAGACGATTTGATTTACATTGGCTGGAAGAAGTTGTTAGCTTTTTTGTTGTTGGCCATTCGATCTGCAGAACTTTTCCACAGTTTAATCTGCTAAAAGCCAGATTTAACCGCACCTTAGTTCCTTGCAGGTAACGAGTGGAACGAAATTGAAAATGTTCCCTGAACTCAAATAGATTTCCCAATTGAATGCAAAAGGGAACTCTTTACTTCCGACATCTGAAATACCTGAACTAACTTATAAATTATTTTTTTATTTCATTAATTAACTGTGTAATCAATATACAATGTCTTCCAAAGTTGTTGGAACTTTACCGATAATTATCTCAGTCAATAAGAAGTCAAAATGTTCTGCAGTTAATTTTGAAACAATACATTTTATCCAGAAACTTTATAAATTGGTAAATTGGTCATAACAGGCAAGTAAACACTGAAAAAAAAAGTAGTAAATAAAACTACAATTGTACAAATTTTTACCACAAATTGTATTAAAAATACGACTAGTTACAAATTGTATCATTTTTTTCTAAACAATTGTAGTAACTTGGTTGTAGCTACATTTACAATAATTTGTGGCATATAGTACTAACGTGTATAGCGAGATTTTCGACAAATATAATAGTAAAGTGTACTACACAGTCATTGCAAAATTTACTAAAATAAAGACTAATGTGTTCCAAATCTTTACAGTAAAAAGTATAAGATTTTATACTAAAAATTACTATTTTAGAGATTAAATTTTGCGACAAAAAAGAGAAACAGTTACCATATACACATATCTTTTTCTATTATTATTGCCGTTATTTTTACTACAGGTTTTGCAGCATATTTTGCAACAATTAACAGACTTCTGCGCCTAATTAATGTAGTAAAAAGTAATATGTATATTCGTTGCAAAATACTACATTTTTTATGAATCACAATTTACTACTTTTTTTTGGAATGGAATTAGTGGTAAAATGAACCAGGTAAAATGAAACGCAAGAATTAATTATAACAGGATTGTTTCTTATATATTTTAAACAACATCTACAGTAATAATACAAGTAAATACAAAAAGAGCTTTTACTTACAAATTATGTTCCTTGTTCATAACAATTTTTAAAATTTTTTAACACTTATTACAAATCACAAACATTTTAAAAAACACATTCTTTAAAACATTGTTAAATACACAAATTACATTTTAAAAACATATTTTTTAAAAACATAAGGGAAAAATTTAATAAATTAAATAAACAAAAAGAGCATGGATAATACATAACTTACAATTGTAACACATTTAACAACAATATTTAATAGAAACGAAAGTTTTTTCATTCATTTTCTTTTTTAAGCATGTTATGTAATCATGTAAATCGTTAAATAATATAATTTTATTTGCCACCTTGCTAGTAAATTGGAATTAATTCCTTGAGATCTTCTCGATCAAGATTGAGTAAGGTCTGTTTGTCGACTTCGTTTACTGTAAAACAAATTTCATAATTAATAGTTACTGTCAAATAAAACGCGGTAAAACAATAGAGGTATGTTGCAACGATGGACTTTATGAATACTTTATTAATGAATAGTAAAAACTGTTTCGATAGTACTTACCGTCAAAGCTCACCCTCAACCGGTCTAACAAGCCCCAGCTTTCTAAGGTTGTCTTAACGAAGTCATCCATACCTAACTCACACAAAATCACAACGCAAAACTAATAATTATTAATAAACTTATCGCACTTATAGTCAGTAAGTTAAGACTTTATTAATTTCACTTTACTAACTAATTATAATTAAAAAGATTGATACAAAATTATGCGTATTAAAAAGAAGTTGTTCGTAAGCTCTCGAAAGAATGAATGACCGTTTTTAATCAGTTTGTTTATATTGCGAGGTTGTTTATCACTCCAATTGCTGGAAGGCGCTCTTCACCGGCTCCACCGACCAGCCACAACATCCTCCTTCACGCATATCGACTACACACTGTTTCGGATGTATAATATAAATAAATAAATGCAAAATCAGCAGAAATTCACAACTCTTATCTGTAAACCGCAATATAATCAATATTGATTAAAGCCCAATTTTCCGTGGCATTAACCTATTAACTCCAATGACGGTAGCGTTCTAGTGTTAAAGGCGTATTTTGTGTGACTTAATACTGTTTGGGTCAGAAGTCCAAATATACGTTATACACGGCTTGTAAAACAGACAATGAGAGCAAAATCTCAAAAAATAATTTTGTTACGATATTTTTCCCTGGTATCCTATTTCCTAGCGGGGTGCGATCAGTGTAAATTATTTTATTGTCGGCAATTTTTCGGCAACGGGCCGCGTCCGCAAATCTGTTCCTTCCCTCTCGATCACTTTCAATAAAATACATTCGGCAAGCACGTGCCAACAATTATGAATTTGTATTGGCCAGAAATTTTCGAAAAATATGCAACAATTGTAGTGACGTTAATCCATTTATTTTATAGTAAAACTCACTCAAAATATAATGTAAGTTGCAACAATCTTATAGCAAATATTAAAACAAAAGTAATACCATAATTGTTTTGAAAAAGTAATACACTTTGTAGATAAGATTGCTACAAAGTTTTCACTACAAATGTTTTAAAAATTGTATTACAATTTTAAGTAACAAATGCTCTCTTTGTAGCAAAAATTGTTACAAAATATGTGCTACATTATTGTAGTAATTTGTAACATACGATTTTTTTCAGTGAACCAACGCAGGACAAATCGTTAAAATAATCAATCGATAATAACATGCGAATTAATGTAATTTTCTCTGAAGTACACTAATTCAATAATATAATCCTGGATTATGTTAAAAAATTGTTTTTCACGTAGCTGCGAAACGATTTGACGTCAGAAAAATTATTGGATTTTGCGAAACGAAAATGTTTCTATTATACTCTTTCCTGCAGAGGCACATACATTTTGTGTTTAAGAAACTTGTTAATAATTCCGATTTATTCCGGATATACTGGATAAAACTGTTTTGAGGATAAGCCACTTAAGATAAACACACCTAGATACTAATTATTTAATAATACATTAACAGCTTCGATTGTAAAATTTGAAGTTGCTTAACCAAGGAACTGTTGGACCCGCTTGATCACTCACCAAGCTTTCAGAAGTATCAAAATTAATCGAAAGCTATTTGATGAACAAATTGTTTTAATTGAAGTCGATGGTGAGTTAATAAATATGATTTTCAGCCAATTTTTGTTGAATTTCTCATTTTCAGCTGAAACCAATATTTGATATTATCTCTTTCAACCCATCGCGTTTTTGACGAATTCTTAATCGTTCAGTTGGGTTGTACAGGTTGAGTTAAGTTTTACCGCCCGTGGCAAAATAGGCCTTTAAAATAATTTGTCAATTCTCATAAATTGCATGAGTCATTTTATATAATTAAGGTACATAGAAACCAAGAAAAAATCTTTTTTTTAATCAGGTAAAATTTTGGCTTTCTTTCAATTACTAATTGCTCAATTTATTAGTTTTTTTATGTACGAACAGTAAAATATTTTCACACAATTTAGTGTAATTGAAATAATTTTACTAATTTGGGTCCATTAAATAAAGCCATTTCCGTATTAGAGGGTATTTTTTTAAATGATTTACGACATAAGCTGACCAATTCACCTAACAATGGTATTGGTTTTGGGTACTTGGCTGATTATTTATGACAGTCATAAAGTTAAGTTAAAAAGTGCAACGTTACATTTTACAGGACCGGAATAAGAGTCTTCACTATTTCTTTAAAAATTCACAACATCGTAACTAACAGCTTCCCGGTAATTATAATCAAAATAAAAAATAATTTTTGCAATATTGGATTTTAAACTCGATAAGAAAATCGCTTACCAACTTCTAATTTTCGTTGGTATATCTGTCTACAATTTTGTGTTTTAATTTTGCCGTCTGCAAAGTCAATATACCTATCGGTTATTGAACCTTCCCATAAAATAAATTGCTTAATTCACCCAAAGTTTAAAAACCCTGGTCACAACCCTAGGTCACTTTGTGAATAAAGAAACATTCACAATCGCAACAAATCTTCCAACACTTAATCATCGTTGGTAAAAAGTGAAAATTAAAACTTTGTTTTGTGGAATAGTGAACATTTGTGTTTAGTTCAGGTATAATCATGCCATTTCAATACTCAGTCGAGGAGAAGCTTGAAATGCTTTTAATTTATGGGTAATGAGGCATCACTTTGAGCATCTTTTATAAAATAAACTATTTACCTGTTATAAACTTATTTTATTTTTTTCACAAATTCAAGAATACGGGTCTGGCAACAACTAAAACGCCGTTTTCTTCAGTTTTATGGGTCGATCATCAGGTATTATCCGTTGTTGGAAAGTCATAAATAAAAGTATTTTTCGTGCTTTATATTAAATTTGATTTAACTCAAAAATGAATATTTTTTTAACGAAACAAATTGCAATTAACAATGCTACGAATAATTTGACAAATTTTGAAATAAAAAACCAAACATGGGAATTTTACCCGAAACTCTTTGTTTTACTTTTTTGACTTCAAATAAAAACGATTTGGAAAACTTGTGGCACTAATCGAAAGTGTAAACTTCAACTGATGTAACATGTAAATTGCATACTTTCCCCTGAATCTTTAATAGGTATTATGGCCAGGGCGGTAAAACTTAACTCACCCTGTACTAATTGGAAGAGATGGTGCCTGGTCAAAGTTCAGGAAATGTTTGAATTTGAGCGACATTGAGAATAAGAAGAATCCTAAAACAGCAAAGCTCATAGATACATCATCAATGCAAACAAAAAATATTTATTCAAACTTGAGAACGTTCCAGATGTTTGCTTTCTTTTTCGAAATTATGTTGTAAACAATACGGTTGCTTGTAACCTCCTGAAATTTTCAGGGTTAGTTTTATAACACCGAGGCCACAATTTTAATTCGAAGGTCTTTGCATACATGAAAAATAATTCCAGGATGTTCAAATTGTTTCACTGAAAATGCAAAAAAGTTGAACCCCACTCACTTAAATCTCATTGTGAATTTACTTAAATTTATTTTGTGCTTATTTGCATTAAGTTTTATAATTTCTGTACATAGTTTTATCTACAAACCGTCAATATACACCAATTTTTTTATCTTTTATATACACAAATATTAACAATAATACAGAGAGCATTGCATTTAAATTATAGTTATTACTAACTGGTCGAAATTGTCTGAAAAACAGCAAAATACTAAAAAGGCATTTAAAAACCTATAAAATACAATTTTTAATAACCAATTATAAATAAGTATGGACAGATCACAATTATTACTTGAAAACAATGCACAATTTGGTGACTTAAATGTATTTTTTTTTTTAATTTTAATAATCACATGTTTAAAAGGTAGCTACGTATCTTAAAGAAATATTTTATTTAAATTGAATCTAAAACGCCTCCTGTTAATTTGGTTGCATAAACCGATATGACCTGAAATTTCAATGAATCAACTATTTGTGGATTAAGGGGGCCACTTGAGAAGCAAGATTCACAAGATGGCGCCACCGTAGTAAAAAGTGTCAATTTTGTAAAATGCTTTTTTCATTAACAAGCTTTTTTATATAAAAAACTAGTGGCGGATTTAAAAGATAAAAAAATGATCTAGGTATAGACATAAATTTGCCATGGAAAAAGTTGAGAAAAGTATTTATTCAAAAATGTCAAACTTTCAATAATATTTGAATTTTTTGTTAAAGTAAAGAAAATCTTGCTGATCACACCCTGGAAGCATTAATCATAAGTATACTCGTACATTATCTAATCACATTTGTCAGTATTTAAGTCGAAAAGCATCGGAAAGTGTGACATTTTTGAATAAATACTTATTTAAGTTTTTCCATGGCAAATTTATGTCTATACCTAGATAATTTTTTTATCTTTTATATCCACCACTATTTTTTTGTATAAAAAAGCTTGTTAATGAAAAAATCTTTTACAAAATTCACACTTTACTACGGTGGCGCCATCTTGTGAATCTTGCTTCTCAAGTGGCCCTCTTAACCAAAACTCGTACCTTGTAAATGAAGCAATACTGCTCCTTGGTTTGGACAGAACTGGCCCGATTCTTTCGTATCCTGTAAACGATCTTAGGTATATCAATGTGGCGGGTTAATTCAAATTCTTGAATCGCTGTATCACATGCTATGACGGTTCCAGTCCTCCCGGTTCCAGGACTGCAGTGAACCACCATGGGACTAACGGAACTTCCGGAAAAATTATGTATATCTTCATTCTAAAACCTCCTTTGTAATGGCGATTCACCGAATTGTTTAACTTACTTTAGCTTCGCTGTGGGACATTTTTAAATAGCTGCGAGCTTCCAGGAGGAACACAATCAGAGAATTGGGTTCCGTTGGCGCGCCTTTCTCAGGCCAATCCAAGAACCTCAAGTGCGTGACTTCGCGCCAACTGTTTGAAACCATGCTCTACAAAAAATCAACTTTACTTCAATTTTCCAATCAAATATGAGCGTTACCTTGAGCTGCAATATGGAGATTATGTATTTATCTTTGACTTCCTGTCGTTTTAGTGTGATCTGGAAGTCTCCAAACATGCGGTGACAGTCCATCACTTCTGATGGTGGCAGGTAATCGACGCTCCTTTCCTAAATTAATATTGAGCAAGCTAGAAAAATGATTTTTGATTTGCTTACAATTCCGTTTTCGAAATGTTGTGTCAGCATGAGGATGACTCTTGACTGTTGCTCCCAGACCATCCTCCAAAAGTCGTCCACTGTATTGTGCATGGGAGCTTGGCAGGCAATGTAATAACACTTTGCTTCTTTTGGTCCCTGCAAGATGCACTTTAATTTGTGAGACTTCCCAAGGGGAAACTTACCATGATGTAGTTCGCGTTTATGTAATCACTATTTGGACAGTTTTCGACCAACTTCAGGAATACTCTGGTCTCTGGTAATGGTATAACATTAGCGTACCTATTCTTTGCTTCGCATCCCTCCGGCAATTCATTGGTTTGCGCGGTTACTTGAGGAATCTCCTCAAACTCGGTTATGATGCCTTCAGTATTGTTGGCGAATTTTATGAGAGCTGCAAAGTTCAACGGATGCGTAACCGCGCCCTAAAATTGCAATTGCAATGAACATCAAGAAGAAGATACTCAAATAGCAAATAGTCCAACATAGTGAGCGATTGGAACCAGAAGAAGATACTCAAATAGCATGGATAAGCCCAACATAGCATTTGGAAGAAAGAAGATTTGGAAGAGGGTTGGAAAATTAGATAAAAACTTACGAGATCTTCAAATGCGGCGTTGACATAAGCCCGTTTGGAACCCCTCAGTACCATTCCTTTCCTCCGAAGAGCCATGCTGTTGTAAGCCGACACGTTGTCCACGCTGTAAGAATCCAAACTTACTGGAGTACACCGCTGGCCATAATTAAATCTCTTGTGGCGTTTCCTTATTATTATCTGTGAAGAATAATTTGTAAAAACGATTTGAAGATAATAAGAGACTATTACCAACAGCACCGCCAGGGCTATGAGACAAACGGCCCCAATACATGATATTACAACTGCAGCAATGGTTCCACTGTTATCACCGCCTCCAGGTGGTTCAGTCGACTCCAAATCGTTTGTCATACCTGACATTGTAACATCTTCTTCTATTATCGTCACTAAACTGGTGCTAAAACTTGTATTAACAACCGGTACCAACACAGTGGTGCCTTCTGTTACCACCCTGTTGTTCTTCGCTGGATTTACTTCAGTTGGTACTAAATCACTTTCATTTATAATTGGTCTAGCTTTATCCTTGTCATTACTTCCATTGATATTTTCCTCTTTATTATCTTCATTTGGTACTAAATCGCTTGATTTGTTACCACCATTTCTTTCATTAATAATTGGTTCATCTTCATCCTTGTCACCATCATTACTTCCATTGACAATTGGTGTAGTTTTCTCTTTGCTATCTTCATTTGGTACTAAATTACTTGATTTGTTGCCACCATTACTTCCATTAATACTTGGTCCATCACCATCGACTCTTTCATTAATAATTGATCTAGTTTCCTCTTTGTTTTCTTGATTTGGTGCAAAATCACTAGGTCTGTTACCACTATTACTTCCATTAATAATTGGGTCATCTTCATCCTTGTCACCATCATTACTTCCATTGACAATTGGTGTATTTTCCTCTTTGCTATCTTCATTTGGTACTAATTTACTTGATTTGTTGCCACCATTACTTCCATTAATACTTGGTCCATCACCATCGACTCTTCCATTATTAATTGATCTAGTTTCCTCTTTGTTTTCTTGATTTGGTGCAAAATCACTAGGTCTGTTACCACCATTACTTCCATTACTAATTGATCCATCTTTTTCCTCGTTAATTTCATGACTTGATTTATTGCCATTAATAATTGGTCCATCTTTATGATCTTCATTTGATTTGTTACCTCCACTACTTCTATTAATGATTGGTTTATCTTCCTCCTTGTTATCTTCATCAATTTCAGGCGTGGTTGGGTCATTATTAGGCAAAGTCACTTCATCCACAAGTAAATCGTCTTTCACCACTTCTGAAGAATTGTCTGTTATGTTGGTAACTTCATTGCTATCATTGAGAATATTCAAAGATTGGGTGTCATTTACATCATAAAACTCCACTGAACTGTGATTATCTTGATTGGTTGCTTCTTCTTTGAAATCTTGTTCTTCGGTACTGTTTTTAATACTAATTGGATCACTGGTGGTTCTTTCAAAATTGTATGTCATAAGATTTGTGGTGGTTTCTTCATTTTCAAAGATTGTTGTTGTTGTTGTTTCAACTGTTGACGTTTCTGTGGTCACAACAAATGTTGTGGAATCGGTTTCAATTTCAGGGGTCACTTCTTCAGTGGTTACAGTTTCTTTAATATTAGTTGTTGTTTCAAAATTCGCATTGGTCAGCTTTTCGTCAACAACACTACTTATTGAAGAATTGATCTCATTCTCCAATATTGCAGCATTTTCAGTTTTAGTTCCATTAGTTAGTTGCGATTCAGTTGTACTCACAATTGGAGTTGTAGGTAGAACATTTGTACTATTGGCAATTTCAGGTGTCACCGAACTACGTTTACCAACGTCCAGGTAAGTGGCAGAACTACCAAAATCCTGAATTTTATCTTCTGAACTCAAATTGTAGTTCTGAGTCGTCGAAGGCACCAAAGAAGAAAGTTGCAGTTCTGGCGGTGTGACGATATTACTTTCAATGGTATTATTCAACAGTGAAACTCTATTTTCCAGTTTTAGATCCTCCACACTATCGGTGACTTTTTTCATTATTTCCGTGGCATTTTCCGGGATCTGATTATCGTTCCGAGAAAAATCTTTCTGAAACAGGTTCCAACCGGTGCTATTAGCATTCAATTTCGTCTTCTTGTTCTTATTGCTAATAATCTTGTGCTTGTTATCGAACGACAGAAAAGAGTACTCATTTTCGGGTTCCGAATCCGGCGAAGATTCGTTATTGCTGATTTCCTTTTTGGAAAACTCGTCCACATACTGCAAGTCGGATTTGAACTTATTTTCGGTGGTTGTTGGTACATTTTTCAATGGAGACGTCAATTTGAGGTCGTCGTCGCTGTACTTTTGCAAACCAGTCGGAGACAGGTCGTAGATGTTGTCTTTAGAATGAAGATGAGCTGTTAAATGCTTGTTTCCGTTAAAATCTACGGCTCGGCTGTTTTCTGTCCTGAGGGAGGAATTCCTCGCGGTTTGAGAATCATTGTTCGCTTGTTCGGATGAGTCTTGGGAAAGTTGCGGTTTTTGATTGTCGGTTTTCTTAAAATATTTACCATCTTCAGTCTTCAACTTGGTGCTGTTGGTGCTATTGCTGATCGGATCTATCACAAGTTTAATCTCATTGTATCTTATGCTGCTATCTAATTCCGTATTGTTCCGATCGGTTCCGTTTTGGATTTCCTGGGACTGATTTTCCAGAGCACTTGGACGGATGAGGTCCCATTTCGTCTTAGCTTGAACTCCCACAATCAATACCAAACCTACAAAAAAATTGCTTCATTAGAACCACAGGTTTTACTACAAAAATTGTGATGGCCATTTTCGAGCGTTTCTGCTACACCCACTTGAAAGTACAATTTTGTTCACAAAGAGCATTCCTGAGTGAGAGCCGATGAATCATACTTACATGACATTAAGTGTGTCACGGTATCAATAGGGCAAACCTAATTTTGAATCGTTGTAACTAATGGAGCAAGATATTACTAGTTATTTGTTTGTAAATGTTATTAATAAAATAATTCAGTGCAGCTGTTTTTATTGATTGATTACGAATCGGTGACTAATTCGTAAAGATAGCCAAATTTAGAATACAAAGAAAAATTGAGGACGGATTTCAAAAAATGTCGGTTACTTAACTTCTCTAATCGTATGTTAAATGTGCTTTAATTAAACCACTCACTGAGCGCACGTTACTGACCTCAAACATGACATGTGTTAAAGATCTCTAGCAAAAATTGAGGGCAAAAAATATTTACCTAAAATCGCCCTAATCAATAAGCCCATAATCACATTGTTACTGCCAACGGGGGTTAGCTATCTGCAAAAAAAAAAACATAATTAATTTCGACGATTAATTAAAATTAATTAATTATTTAAATTAAAAGCAAGAGTCAAGAAACAATTTTTCAATGTCTTCAGTTCACTACAACAAATTTGAATAAAAAACCGATAAACAGAATAGTATTTTTAATTACCAAATTGTTGCTGATAATCAAGAATAATAATAAACACCGAAACAAAATTTATGAATCACTTTAGAAAGTTAAAATTATTTTAAAAAGTGCACTTCGGAATAAATTAATTCGACTCACTACGTTCGAATATAACTGCGATTTTACAAGCTGCGATTAATTTGGTTTCGACGAGTAATTTGACAACTTAGTATTTATTTACGTCGACGGCTGCAACGGTATGCACTACAACTGTGTAAGTTGATATGCCATCTCCGTTGTCCGTTGAGCACTACTGAATTAAGTGAGTAAACAAATTAATTGAAAATAGGCGCTCAACCTTGACCGGCCGATCTTAGGGGCTAAATTGATTATGCCTCAATTATTCGTTTAAATTGGGAGCATCAATTTCAACCAACTTAACCAACTTTAATTAATCGTTAATTAATTAATTTGCTGGCGATCATAATTTTTAATAAATAAAATTATCTGAAATCCATGATAAAAGGTCGCATTTGACTTGCGCATAATTTGTTAAGGCTGGGGAACCCAACCTCAAAAAATGCAGAGTTTTAAGAAACTCAGTATCGCTTAGAAAGTACTTATCAATATATAATTTGCGAAGCAACAGTTGCAAACATAATGTTACCGCATCTAATGATATATTTGCTTTGGTGAAGAAGTGCCTAGTTTTCAAAAATTAACCTCCGAAAGTGCAATTCTCGCAACAATGTAGTAGTGAGGGTTTTTTACTGAAATCTTTAGAGTTACGAAATATTTTGCAATGCACTTTACAGCACTTACAGAGAACATATTGCCTTGTAAGAAAATATTTTTTATTGCGAGAAAGTTGATAACTTAAGAAGAAAAAAATTGGCAACAATATTTTTTTGAAAATTTAGTGTGCCAGTAAACTCAGTTCAGCTCAAGAAGTAAGTTATATTGTAGAAATTCGTTCGGGGTACTTATACTAAACATATAGTAGTATAATATGACATGTTTTTTTTATGATAACATGGTGAATATCTTTGAAAAAAAATCTAAAAGTTGTGGTACGAAATACAGTATTATTTGATCGCGTTTTTTATTGCTTTCCGAACACAACATCGTCAACAAATTACATAAAAATGTTCTTTTAGCACCTAAGAAATAGTTTCCGTAAACCAAATTGGATAAATGTCTAAATTTTACATTTTCGGGGAAAAGTTGTTTTGCCATAAGATTTTAGTCAAATAGTTCGTCCTTTTACTCACAGATGTCCTGTAAAATCTGTACCTTTTTGATTGACGGCATGGATAGAATAATTTGTATTAAAATGCACACTTGATATAGTGCGAATTGTTAGGATATAACCATATTCGCACACGTAAGGATATAAAACTCTAAAAATTTATAAAAATACACACTTGATAATGCAAAATATCCATGTTCGCACGCTTAAGGATATGAAACATTTTCGAGCCTACTAAATTGTACAATATATATTAGTTTCGAATAGCATCGTAGGAAAAATTGTTTGAAGCATCTATTCACAAAAAATTACAAAAAAAAAAAATAGTAAATAATGCAGCAATCGCATTGACTGATTTTACCGCCGTTATCGCCGCAGACAATAATATAAATAATATTTATGAAATTATGATCGTATAAAAATGGGGATAAAGATTACTCTTTGCATAATTGAAAATGTGTTTGCAGCCTGTTACGGGATTAATTATAGCAGGCACATCTATGAAAACACAAAATTGGCAAAGAATTAGCAAAAAATTATAGACTAATTTATTTCCGACTGAGTTTACCGTCGTCATCGTCGCAGACCATAATATAAATAATATTTTTTCAAGTTACGAGCGTATGAAAAACGCGCAACTCGTTTTTTTTGTTCTTTCTCTGTTCAATACTTAAGTTTCAAACCTTATTAGTTGGGATACCTCTTTGGTTGCCTAAACATTTTTTATTTTAAGGGGCAAAATTGGTGCCCCCTGAGCGGAAGAATTGTGCATTACTTAGCAGTTCCCGGACCTTAACAAAATTTAATTAATTGTTAATTAATTAATTTGCTGGCGATCATGATTTTTAATAAATAAAATTATCTGAAATCCGTGATAAAAGGTCGCATTTGACTCGCACATAATTGGCTAATTGCTGAAGAAAAATTCGCGATTCGTTGGTGACTGAAGGTAATGTTACGATATGTACGCGCTAAGAGAAAGTGTATTCGCCGTTACGGAAAAGGACACTGGTCGGCATAAAATAGAGGTCGACATACAAACAATTTAGATTTTCACTCGAAATTTAATGGTAATTGGAAAATTGCTTTACTGATGGGCTAATCGCAGCTCGAAATTCTAGTGCGCGCTTTGAAATAAATAATTTTTTTTATCATTTTAGTTGCTACGTTGTGCTGCACAAACAGGAACAGTTACAATGAAAACAAATTATTTCGGTAAACGCAAAAACCATGAAAAATAATATTTTTATTAGGTTGACGGTGTCAAGCCGTGTGTACCGTTACGGGTTCAAGTTAACTCGGTGTAGCTGCAATGATAGCCTTGGTTTAATGTCAAACAAAAACGTCTTTTCGGTACCAAGAAATTACGGTTCCGTTGAACACTACAAATAAATTTCCTCTTATTTCACGAAATGTAAACATACAGGCAAAAAACTTCTGCAGCGACAAAAGTAGAAAAAGAAACAGATTAGCTTTTGTAAATGGAAAGTTGAATAAATCGGTCCAATTCAACCAGCGGAACACTTATTCAACAAACCGTTAACTCACGGATTTTATTTCAAATACTCTGCCAATAGTTAATCCGAAATTGTGTCCGTCATTCATTAATTATGCAAGATTTCTTGAAACGATTTTTTAACAGCATCGGTTTTGTAATAAAGAAATTATTTGTAACTTGTATAATTATGGTGGGTTTTTGAACTGAAGTGAAGAGAATTTTTTGCTTCTGCAATCAGCTGCACAAATTTATGATATTGCTATGCATGGCACGCCATTTGATATGTTCGCTGTCGTTTTTATGAGGCGTGTAAAAGGAAATAAAAATATCGATTCGCAGTAAAAATATAAAATCATGACTCGTAAAAAACTTGTTTAGTAAAAAACTTCATTATTCAATTTTTAAACAAACAATTTTAGTGGAAATGTACAACAAAGTGCCTTGGATTTTCCAGCCACAATAAAGCCAATAATTTGTTTAAACACCGTTGAGAAAGAGAAAAAAGGTATATACCGAGTTAGGATGAAGTACGACGGTTACCGACAGATGCGACAAACATAAAATTAATTTTTCTCTTTGTTTGAATTTTGTCGCCCAAACTCTACACCATTATTCTTAGGTTTCCAGTATCTCAAAATTTTGTGGGAATAAAAAAACAATAAATGTACAGTAGAATCCGGTTATAACGGCTTCGGTTATAGCGAACCACCGGTTATAACGAACTTTATTCCAAGTCCCGACATTTTCCGCTATGCAACAATGTAAAAATTAGTTGGTTATAACGAACTCGGATATAACAAACTATCGGATATAGCGAACCTGAAAAAGCTGAAATTAATAAAATTTCAATCGTCTATAACGAACTTTCCATTGTATATAACGCGTAATAACCTTTGAATCTGATGATGACTTGTCATTAAATGAGTGGTTACAAAAATAGAAACAAAGGGAACGTAAATTTCAGCAATTGAAGGGCTCTATGCAAGAAGTGACTAAGTCACTTTTCATATTCTGTGATATTTGAGATTTGATGTTTCAATGTGACCTTAAATCACATTGTTTTGACCTTGAACAATCTTTTTTTTACTAAAGTAAGTCTTCTTTAGTGAAAAAAGATTAGTCAAAATCAAAACAATGTGATTTCCAGATCAAACAGAAATATAAATCTCAAATATCGCAGAATATGAAAAGTGACTTAGATACTTCTTACATAGAGCCCTTTAATTCGAAAATTCAAATTTTTTCGAAAACTTAAACATGAATGACTATTAATGTAGACAATTTATTAGTTACAACAAAATATTTGGGTATTTGTGGTAGACAAAAGTGGCCAAAAAGAAGCCAATGAGGAATGAGGATGAGCCGGAAGTACCAGCATTACAAATTTTATCTACACAGGAAGCTGTGAAAAGTATTAGTAACATTCGTGATTTTTTACAGTTTTACGGTGCGCCGAACTCAATTATTGAAAATCTTAGCGACATTGAAACGTGTGTTGGCAATTTATACTTCAGTCGAAAATAAAAACAAAATTCAAATAATATTACTTGTTGCATTTTGCTTTGTTTCACTTAAGTTTAGTCCTTATTTCTTAATGGTTTTATAAATATGCATATTTATATTAGACAATGAAGGTCTCATAAAACATTCTTGCATTTATTCTTACAATAACGCTTATAACGAACTTCGGATATAACGAACCGATTTTGACGGTTCCTTGAAGTTCGTTATAACCGGATTGTACTGTACTTATTACATATTACAATTCAACTTGAATTTTCCTTAATAAATATAGTTTTTACACAACTGTCGTTTTATCACTTGAGCAGACAACCAATATCACAGTGTTTAATAAATATTAAACACAGGATATGTCCAATTGAACACAGGTATCGACGTATTTGTAGTTGGGTAGATACATAAACAAATGTATTATGATATGATTGTTAATAAAGGCGTTGATTTACCTACATAAAACAGCACGAAATTGAAAAATAAAGAATCATGGAATTATCGATTTTTTAATTTCAAATTACTAATATTATGCCCAAATTGATTTGGGCATAATTTGGTTAGTTGAATTTGTGCTGGTTTTTACACTTTCTATTCGGAGACAGCGCTGAAATTGCTCACAAAAATTCCTCAACGGAATCACTAATTAGAAACTAGTAATAATATTTGAAGAAGCGGCGTCTCTTCGATAACACTTGACCCAAATTGAACAAAACAATTACCGTTTAAAGTGGGGCAGATTTGATTATTTACATTTGCTTTATTTGGTTTTATGTAATATTCTTTATGAAAGAAATTTAGATCAAAAAACGCCGATTTTCGGTTCACTGTGATGTCGATCTTTTGATCATTGATTTTTGGCCGCGAAAGAAAACATTGTTAGTAAGATTGTGTCAGCAATGATATCTTATCTGGAGAGTGCCATTGTTTAATTACCAGGAACATTGTAATGCTGCTGGATTGTGAACCTTGGTTTTTAGAACTTTCGTTAAAACCACTCCAATAATTAAACAAAAAAAGTTATGAATAAATAAAATAAAAACGTCGCAACGAATCGATCGATTTTGACGAATTCTTGCGAAACAAATCCAACGTACGGTTTCTCATTGTGGCAGTAAGTGCATTTCACCACTTCTGGTTTAAAAAAACGCGGAAATCTCAAATTTAGAAAGTTCCACTGAACCAACATCTACAAAAACATTCACGCGATTGGTGTATCGGTAATAAGTTGGGCTCATAAAACCGCAGGTAAGTCCTGATTGCGCGCGTTTATTTCCACAATATTAATAGGGACCTTGACGATTTTTATTATGACGTACGTTCGTAGATAATGAACACTTCATAATAATGCGCAAGCATTGGCAGCTGTTGCTGGTTGCATTTCTACTTACGTTACGTTATCGCTAATTGTTAGTAAAAAAATCAGTGGCGAACATCTACCTGGTGCAAGCGAATCAGAGCAGCCGGTTAATTTCACATATACACACGTAATCAGCTATATCCTGCACCGCACTACTAACAACATATTCTCCACAACTGGCAACAAGCAATTGTCAATGGTTATGCGCGGCTCTGATGTAAAAGTGTTACGTAGCAACTAAAGCATGCCTTCCCCCCACCGAACGTGTAGTTTATCGAGAATCGGACAAGTTTATGAATAAGGAATATTTCACATTAAAATTGACTTTTCATTTCCTCCTGAACCACAACAAATAATTAAAGCGTCAGTCAGTTTAGCAACCAAGAGACAACTCAGAAAAAAAATTGTTATAGGTGAGAAAATTTGGGCTTAAATTTAAAATCCGGCGTTTTTAATTTTGGCCCAAGAATTGGTCATTCTGGAGTTTTAAGAATGTTAATTATTGTTGTCAAATTTAAGGTTTCAAGAATGTTCTTAATTAATGTGTTTTATTATTTAAGAAATGTAGATGGCCTTATTATATTAAATAAGCACTTGTAAATACAATAATTTTTTTCTAATTTTTATGAATTGTAGAGTGGAATGCTTGAATTGAAGAAATTTTAGAATATAAAGTTGTTTCTCATACGTATTTTTATTAGTAGGTGAAAATTTAACATCACATCACATCCTGTTTAAAAACACATTTTCAGTTTAAGAACCACATTATCATTTGGTAACAGATTACGTATATGAAATGGAAGTTCGTCGAAGTCATTAGCCTTCTTAATGAATTTTGGTCGTCACACAAATAAATTGTTTTTCCCTCAAGAAATAATTGGCCAAAATCTACATCAATCTAAAAACAAAGAAACAAAATGCTTACA
Source organism: Dascillus cervinus (assembly GCA_949768715.1). Lineage (NCBI taxonomy): Eukaryota > Metazoa > Arthropoda > Insecta > Coleoptera > Dascillidae > Dascillus > Dascillus cervinus. The sequence goes on from OX458316.1 coordinate 35,789,459, forward strand.
TTGTACCATGGATATATTATTATAAAAATTTACCAATATAGACCAGTTTGAATGCTTCAATAATGACCATTCCACTTTATGCAGATTTCCTTTCCACAAATCTGCGTACTTCAGTCACGCTTGTGTTTTGTTAAATTCTTACAAAGAGCTCTACATTCGCTAAATATTAAAATTTGTTATAAGATAGATAAATAACACTAAATGTATAAAAGAAAATCAAAATTATTTTTTTACCTTCGTCGTTACTATCAATTCTGTTGTAGAGGCAACTGGTTTGCATGTCCCTTTCGTTTTATCTCTTCTTACTTTTCGTTCCGACGGAAATAATCTAAAAAACAATTTGTTTAATAGCTGTCCCATTAAAAAAACTTGTAGAACTTTTACAAAATTCATTCGGTAAGCTAAAAGTGTGGGAAAAATTATAATTACAACAAATTTACTTACATGCGAATTTATCAAACACTGAATCAGAAAATCCCCATAATTTCAGTACCATTTTTAGAAATGGTGTTTGAAACTGATCTTTTGTTGATCGACATTTATTAATATTGCATTGAATTAACATCTTCATCTCGGCACATTAAACCACTTGTAATATTTCCCATTTCTTCACAATTAAACACTCACTAATTATGTAAGTTACTAAAAATTCACTTTGTTGGCAAATTTAAGAGTGAGTCATGCTTGATTTCAAGAATGTTTATTCTATTTGTCAAATTTAAGAACGGGACATTCTCAATTTCAAGAACGTTGATTCTTCGTGACAAATTCAAGAAAGGGTCGCTCTAATTGTAAGAACTTTTATAAGTTTTACATTTAAGAATAGGTCATGTTGATTTCAAGAACTTTTATTTAATTACTTAAGATTGTTCTTAATAATGTGTTTTCTTATTTAAGAATTGAAGATGACCTTCTTATTATATTAAATAAGCACTTGTAAATACAATAATTTTTTTCTAATTTTTATGAATTGTAAAGTGGAATGCTTGAATTGAGGGAATTTTAGAATATAAAGTTATTTCTCATACATATTTTTATCAGTAGGTGAAAATTTAACATCACATCACATCCTGTTTAAAAATACATTTTCAGTTTAAGAACCACATTATCATTTGGTAACAGATGTACGTATATGAAATGGAAGTTCGTCGATAGTCTTTTCAATGAATTTTGGCCACCATACAAATAAATTGTTTTTCTCTTAAGAAATAATTGGTCAAAATTTACATCAATCTAAAAATAAAGAAACTAAATGCTTACATTGTATCATGGATATATTATTATAAAAATTTACCAATATAGAGCAGTTTGAATGCTTCAATAATGACCATTCTACTTTATGCAGATTTCCTTTTCGCAAATCCGCGTACTTCAGTCAATCTTGTGTTTTGCTAAATTCTTACAAAGAACTCTACATCTGCTAAAAAGTAAAATTTGTTATAAAATAGATAAATAACACTAAATGTATAAAAGAAAATCAAAATTATTTCTTTACCTTCGCCGCTACTATTAATTCCATTATAGAAGAAACTGATTTGCATGTCCCTTTCTTTCTATCTCTTCTTACTTTTCGTTCCGACGGAAATAAACTAAAAACAATTTGTTTAATAGCTGTTACATTGAAAAAACTTGTAGAACTTTTACAAAATTCATTCGGTAAACTAAAAGTGTGGGAAAAATTATAATTACAACAAATTTACTTACATGCGAATTTATCACACACAGAATCAGAAAATCCCCATAATTTCAGTACCATTTTTAGAAATGGTTTTTGAAGCTGATCATTTTGTTGATCGACATTTATTAATATTGCATTGAACTAACATCTTCATCTCGGCACATTAAACCACTTGTAATATTTCCCATTTCTTCACAATTAAACACTCACTAATTATGTAAGTTACTAAAAATTCACTTTACAATAAAAATACAAAAAATGCACACCGTAATATGTATTTTCTTACTGCAAACCGAGTTTGGTGTAACGTTTTTCAACTAAATTTGTAAGAAATTCTAAAGTAATTTATCTATTGTCAGGAAACAGTCCTTCGCAGAAGGTCATAAAGCAATTTACAACATTCCGTACAATTATATCCGTCCTTGGTCTTCCTAATTAATCTTCCAGCTGAAAGCCACATTTAATATTTTGTGTCCTCCTTTTTGTTCTACTGTAATTGAAGTTATGTGGTCCTTGGTGGTCAATAATATGAGACATAATATTTAATGATTGGTTTCGTTGTTTGTCATTTTTGCTGGAAATATTTTAGGAGCACCATTCAGCAACCTACGTTTAGAGTAGGTAATGGTTAGTGTCGAAAGTAATGGACGAATGCAAATTGTCATGTAATAACATTAATCCATAGTAACTTAATTACCGCACACAGCAAGATTGCCGCACGAATTACTACCTATCTACATAATTGGATAGATGGTACGACGTACTAAAGCTAAAAATAAATGTAGATCAACATATAACGAACATGTAAGTGCTCATAAAACGTCGGAAGGTTTATTGTCGTTATTAAAAATTATGTTTAAATAAGTTATGTAAGATGCAAATATTTAAGTGTGTATTTGCGTTCTCCAATCACGAAAATATCTTTTTGATCGAAAAAATTGATATCTCAATATCAACTCAACAGGAACCTAATAAATTCTGGTCAACAAATCAGAAACATATTTTTTCAATTGGCTTTAACGTAATTAAAAAATTGATGTCTATTTGAAGCAATGAAAAAGTTATTTGTAAATGAAGTTCTGAACTGCAAATTGGAGTGCACATTTTCATAAAGCGCGCTCAGGTCAAATTTTTTCTCATTATTTTTCATTTTCTTTCTTTTTTTTTGTTGGCTTAGTTTAGAAACCACATTTTCATAAAGTGTGGTCAGATCAAAATTTTTTTTTCAAATGGTTACAGTAAGGGTTGAATCTTAAGAGTCGGTTTTTCCAGGTAAAACCATGCAAATTACAGTGCACACATTCATAAAGTGTGCTCAGGTTTTTTTTTAACATTAAGAACTGATAAAAGTCTTGTATTTAGCACGATTCTGCTTGCTATTAGCACGAACAATATTAAATCTAGCAAACCACCGTTTTGGATTAAGCACGGGGATGCTCAACTTGTGGAGACCTCACTGAAGGTTTTGTTCGAGATGAACGTTAGGTCCAAGGGTTCTATAATATAATTGTTTAGAAGTCTTGCGCTGGGTCCAGCTAGGCGGATACAATTGTACGGAATGTTGTAAATTGCTTTATGACCTTCTGCAAAGGACTGTTTACTGACAATAGATAAATTACTTTAGAATTTCTTACAAATTTAGTTGAAAAACGTTACACCAAACTCGGCTTGCAGTAAGAAAATACATATTACGGTGTGCATTTTCTGTATTTTTATTGTAAAGTGAATTTTTAGTAACTTACATAATTAGTGAATGTTTAATTGTGAAGAAATGAGAAATATTACAAGTGGTTTAATGTGCCGAGATGAAGATGTTAATTCAATGCAATATTAATAAATGTCGATCTACAAAATGATCAGTTTCAAAGACCATTTCTAAAAATGGTACTGAAATTATGGGGATTTTCTGATTCTGTGTGTGATAAATTCGCATGTAAGTAAATTTGTTGTAATTAAAATTTTCCCCACACTTTTAGCTCACCGAATGAATTTTGTAAAAGTTCTACAAGTTTTTTCAATGTAAGCTATTAAACAAATTGTTTTTTAGTTTATTTCCGTCGGAACGAAAAGTAAGAAGAGATAAAAAGAAAGGGACAAGCAAACCAGTTGTTTCTATAAAAGAATTAATAGCAACGACGAAGGTAAAGAAATAGTTTTGATTTTCTTTTATGCATTTAGTGTTATTTATCTATCCTATAACAAATTTTACTTTTTACCGGATGTAGAGCTCTTTGTAAGAATTTAACAAAACACAAGCGTGACTGAAGTACGCAGATTTGTGGAAAGGAAATCTGCATAAAGTGGAATGGTCATTATTGAAGCATTCAAACTGGTCTATATTGGTAAATTTTTATAAAAATATATCCATGGTACAATGTAAGCATTTTGTTTCTTTGTTTTTAGATTGATGTAGATTTTGGCCAATTATTTCTTGAGGGAAAAACAATTTATTTGTGTGACGACCAAAATTCATTAAGAAGGCTAATGACTTCGACGAACTTCCATTTCATATACGTAATCTGTTACCAAATGATAATGTGGTTCTTAAACTGAAAATGTATTTTTAAACAGGATGTGATGTGATGTTAAATTTTCATCTACTAATAAAAATATGTATGAGAAATAACTTTATATTCTAAAATTCCTCCAATTCAAGCATTCCACTCTACAATTCATAAAAATTAGAAAAAAATTATTGTATTTACAAGTGCTTATTTAATATAATAAGGCCATTTTCATTTCTTAAATAATAAAACACATTAATTAAGAACATTCTTAAGCAATTAAATAAAAGTTCTTAAAATTAGAGCGACCCTTTCTTGAATTTGTCACTAAGAATCAACGTTCTTGAAATTGAGAATTTCTCTTAAATTTGACAACAAGAATGAACATTCTTAAAACTCAAGAATGACCAATTCTTGGGTCAAAATTAAAAATGTGCAATTTTAAATTTAACCCCGAATTTTCTTACCTACAATAATTTTTTTGTCATGTTCGTTATAACCGAGTTTGACTAGTTATTTTTGCCGCGCTAGTTTTCTTATTCCTGCAACATTATTACTAAATTAACATAAATTAGAATAATTATTGCGTCTGGGAATAAATTGGGATAAAAATTTCGGTGGTTGCTAATTTCATACGAAATATAACCCGCAAGCACCACATCCGCCCCTTCCAGTGATAGATGATATTTCATATCGCTGATGAAAAAATTAATTTACAGTGACGTCAATACCGTAAAATTACGCACTCAACAAACGTAGTGGTTATCACTGATACTCTTTACACACTGCTGCTGAACAAAACGTTAATAAAGATTTGTTGAACAAAATAAAATAATGATGGTGTTTGTAATAACAAAATTGGCTAAATTGTTTTTTAATTCTACGTCTGTGATGAAATGATTGCTGGGAACCCAACATTTATGGAAGGAACGTCTTTGAATAATGTCATTGAACGATGCGACTGAACCATGCACGGCGACTTTCGTTGTGAATTTTAATGGCCATATTCAAATTATCCTTGATAATATCCCATGACATTTAAATGTAAAATTACTAGTATTTTTTCGTCGATGAAAATGTTTTTTCTGTAAATTACTTTGTTCACAAGAATTTCTGAAAAGCTTTAATTCGATTTTATAATTGAACTAATCTTATTAAGGGGCTGAGAGATTTCTCCTAATTATTTTATTGTACAGGGTGTCCCATCACTTGTACAAGGTTAGAAATTTCCAGTTTTACATGTTATTGTCTGCGTTAGTTTTCGAGAAAAAAAATAAAAACTGATTTCTTACAAAAATACTATTTCCCAATTTCGTCAATTTTCACTTTTCAGGAGCACTATGATCAAGACAAATTTATACAAAGTAAAAAAAATAATTCATAAATTGTAATTAGTCGAAAATTTTCTTATATTGGAATCTCAAGGTAAAAGTAATAATTTATGACTGTAAATAATCGTTAGTAAATTCCGCAGAGGTAAGTGCGATTTAAATTTATGACATTGTAAAAATTTGTCACTGTCGAGTGAAAGTCGGTCGATGTGAACAACAGGAGCGTACCTAAATCGAGCCTACATTCTTGTAGATTTCTAAAATTTACGTGAATTGCAAGTCCTCTAATAAATTACGATTATGAGTACGAAGATACTTTAAAGTGTGAATGTTGAATTATTTTTTTTAACTCGAAGACGACTTATTACATTTTTCGTTTGAAATATTTTCGGTGCGGTTATGGAAAAGGGACAGAACATTCCAGGTACCAGTTACCTACTTCCAGTTTCGGAGAAAATTTTACAATGCCATACATTTAAATCGTACTTAACTTTGCGGATAGATACTAAGGGCTATTTATAGAGGGCTATTTATAGTCATAAATTATTACTTTTACTCTTAGGACTCCAATATAAGGGAATTTTAGACTAATTACAGCTTTTGGAAGTTTTTTTACTTTGTATATCTTTGCCTTAATAATATTGATCTTGAAAAGTGAAATTTGACAAAATTGGGAGATATTATGTTTATAAAAAATCAGTTTTTATTTTTTTGGCGAAAACTAACGTCGACAATTAACATTTAAAACCGGAAAGTTTTCCAAATCATTTTTATTTGAAGCCAAAAAAGAAAAACAAAGAGTTTCGGGTAAAATTTCCATGTTTGGTTTTTTATTGCAAAAATTGACAAATTATTCGTAGCATTGTTAATTGCAATTTGATTTTTTAAAAAATTATTACTTTTTGAGTTAAATCAAATTTAACATAAAGCACGAAAAATACTTTTATTTATGACTTTCCAACAATGGATAATACGGTCTACCACGTAACAATACCTGATGATCGACCCATAAAACTGAAGGGAACGGCGTTTTAGTTGTTGCCAGACCCGTATTCTGGAATTTGTGAGAAAAATAAAATAAGTTTTTAATAGGTAAATATTAAATTTATTTTATAAAAGATGCTCAAAGTGATTACCCATAAATTAAAAGCATTTCAAGCTTCTCCTCGACTGAGTATTGAAATGGCATGATTATACCTGAACTAAACACAAATGTTCACTATTCCACAAAACAAAGTTTTAATTTTCACTTTTTACCAACGATGTTTAAGTGTTGGAAGATTTGTTGCGAATGTGAATGTTTCTTTATTCACAAAGTGACCTAGGGTTGTGACCAGGGTTATTAAACTTTGGGTGAATTAAGCAATTTATTTTATGGGAAGGTTCAATAACCGATAGGTATATTGACTTTGCAGACGGCAAAATTAAAACACAAAATTGTAGACAGATATACTAACGAAAATTAGCAGCTGGTAAACGATTTTCTTATCAAGTTTAAAATCTAATATTACAAAAATTATTTTTTATTATGATTATAATTACCGTGTAGCTGTTAGTTACGATGTTTTGAACTTTTAAAGAAATAGCGAAGACCCTTATTCCGGTCCTGTAAAATGTAACGTTGCACTTTTTAACTTAACTTTATGACTGTCATAAATAATCAGCCAAGTACCCAAAACCAATACCATTGTTAGGTGAATTGGTCAGCTTATGTCGTAAATCATTTAAAAAAATACCCTCTAATACGGAAATGGCTTTATTTAATGAACCCAAATTAGTAAAATTATTTAAATTACACTAAATTGTGTGAAAATATTTTAATGTTCATACATAAAAAGAACTAATAAATTGAGCAATTATTAATTGAAAGAAAGCCAAAATTTTACCTGATTAAAAAAAAGATTTTTTCTTGGTTTGTATGTACCTTAATAATATAAAATGACTCATGCAATTTATGAGAATTGACAAATTATTTTAAAGGTCTATTTTGCCACGGGCGGTAAAACTTAACTCACCCTGTATTGTCGAGGCTAAATCATTTTTCAAAAATCGGTCATGACAATACCAGTAAAGGAAACTTTCCTAAATATAAAGCTTTTTTCAATAACCGCAGATGGCGACTTAGCAAAGAGTAAACAACAGATTTTTAATTGCACCGAAAAAGCTCAAATTATTTTGCTAGTTGAACCATTTATAATTTATTTGGATGGAATGTAAGTACCTGAGTCACCCCGCAGAGACCACTTGCCATTAAATGCACGTTTCCGTAGAAATGTGAAGTTGTGAGCTGCTAAACGCACTTTTAGCCCGTTCCTGCTGTCCTGCTACCTTATTTAAAAATTTTCTGGAAAAACACAGAAAATGAAATCTCGCTTTGAGGAAACAAAAACATTGTTACAAACAAACTGGCATTTTAAACATTGGACCTGCCTCGAATCGACCATGCAATATTTATGGTGCGTTGAGTTGAGCACACAATAAATCGAAACGAATCAGTGAAAAAATAAAGCTGTTTTTATTTTGCTGAAAGCTCGTTACTGGCACAGGATTTAAATAAATTTAATTGGAACCACCGAAATATATGTTTTATTGGTCGATCGTACTTTTCGGTTAGTCGCGGTTGACGCAGGCCTCTTGGTACCGCCTGCTCGCCTGGTACCGGTTTCTGCTTTTCAGCAACCATGTGTAACCGTACGTGCATAAGGAGTTGTGGCACAAACAAAATTTTAAGATAAAATCGATTAAATTGTATTTTACTTAACCTTCCAGTAGTCGCATGCGGAGTCTCGCTCCGCACGACTGTTTTTCTGATTTTTCAAGGAATTTTCCATTCTCTTGAAACGTCGTTTTCAGTACCTTCCTAATTTATTGTCTAAATGTTAGTGGAGCAATATCAGAGCTGCAGATACATTATTTTTGCTTTTTTTGGCGTCTTAGGCAAATCTTTGTATACATTTTGACATTTTCGGTTTACAACAGCCCAAGTAAATCTGTAATAATCATTTTCGATACAAGTGCACTGTCCAATTATTTTCAAAGTATATGGTTGCTTGTTTCAAGCATGAAGCCAAGTTGTTTGATGGAAAAGCTGCCAAAATGACAGCTTAAGTTTTTTCATATTAAAAAAACACATTAATTTATTGTAAATTTTGAATTGTTTGACAAATCGTCAAGTTAATATTGGTTTGTTCAATATCCACTTTTTGGAGATATTGGTTTATAGATGTCACAGGCGGATTGTAGAATTCGCTACAATACAAACCGGCTAGCCGCATTATAAAACGGCTCGATTTTGTAAATCGGCTGATTAACGTTTAGGCGGGTTGTAATACGGCTAAACGTTGGTCAGCCTTACTGTAACGACGTTTCGCGTTCTCCAATGCAACGAAATGACGGGTCGCCGTTTTATAAAACGGCGAAAAGGGACTTTATATAAAGAAAACCTTTCCTTGTAGCTATGACAAATATGAAGTCATAATTATAAGAAAAAGGTTTAACTCAATATAAATAGGTTTTTTTTTATAAAATGTCTAACAATTCTTCCTTTATCAAATGGACTGAGTTATTCAGCGATTCATAAAACGCCTAAAATTTTCAGTCAAATTGTAAAAATTCTCTGTTCATTCTATATTTTACAATCTCCCCAATCATTTAGAAAACGACTGAATTTACAATTCGCCACCGACATCTACAATATGGCTAATTGTCGCCCTACATTATACATAGTCAACAATCCGGCTAAACAATCTGCCTAAACGTTAATCAGCCGTTTTACAAAACAGAGCTGCTTTGTAAAGTGGCTAGCCGCTTCACATTGCGGCGGATTCTACAATATGGCTGCGACATGTACACCAAAGTTTAAGTTAAAGTTTAAGTTAAAATTAGCTTGTTCAATGGTCCACAAGAGAACCAGTAAAATAAAAAGTTTTCAGTATTTATTTTGTACAATATCTAGTAAAATTATTAAAATTTTGTGTTGCAGTATTCATTAAAGTTAATTGAAATTTTTTTCTGATTTTTTTTTAAAATTTTTTTTGTCATAACAACTTAATAATACACTTGGAAAGGCTATAATTTATTACCAATTTTAACTTAAAATTTCAAAAAAATATAGAATTTTCTTTTGTGGAGCCACACTCCGCAGCGGCTACTAATGTCTCAAAAAAGTGCGACTACTGGAAGGTTAAAATTATTGTTGCGAATTCGGAAAAAATTCAGCATTCCAGTTGCACCGGAATTTTAGTAAGTGCAAGAAAAATTATTTTTCTTTGAATTTATTTAAATCAGGTTTCCCTTGTTATGTAAAATTGTTTGCTTACAAATTCGTTTCCTTTTTTTCCATAACAATATTACATTATTTTTTCACTTTTTTACAAGGGGGTTTTTTAAAATGTTGTGATTTGTAAAAAAAGTGAAAAAATAATTTAATATCGTTATGGAAAAAAAGGAAACGAATTTGTAAGTAAATATTTTTATTTGGTCATTTTCGATGAATTCAACGACACATGATATAAATTGATGGAACCAAAATTAATTAATTGGTGAAATTGATCTCACACTCCGCGGCGACTAATGTCTCAAAAAGGTGCGACTACTAGAAGGTTAAAATTATTGTTGCAAATTCGGAAAAATTCAGCATTTCAGCTGCACCGGAATTTTAGTAAGCGCAAGAAAAATTATTTTTATTTGAATTTATTTAAATCAGTTTCCCTTGTTATGTAAAAATATTTACTTACAAATTTGTTTCCTTTTTTGCCATAACAATATTAAATTATTTTTTCACTTTTTTACAAGGGGGTTTTTTAAAATGTTGTGATTTGTAAAAAAAGTGAAAAAATAATTTAATATCGTTATGGAAAAAAAGGAAACGAATTTGTAAGTAAATATTTTTATTTGGTCATTTTCGATGAATTCAACGACACATGATATAAATTGATGGAACCAAAATTAATTAATTGGTGAAATTGATCTCACACTCCGCGGCGACTAATGTCTCAAAAAGGTGCGACTACTAGAAGGTTAAAATTATTGTTGCAAATTCGGAAAAATTCAGCATTTCAGCTGCACCGGAATTTTAGTAAGCGCAAGAAAAATTATTTTTATTTGAATTTATTTAAATCAGTTTCCCTTGTTATGTAAAAATATTTACTTACAAATTTGTTTCCTTTTTTTCCATAACAATATTAAATTATTTTTTCACTTTTTTACAAGTGTGTTTTTTAAAATGTTGAGATTTGTAAAAAAGTGAAAAAATAATTTAATATCGTTATGGAAAGAAAGGAAACGAATTTGTAAGTAAATATTTTTATTTGGTCGTTTTCGATGAATTCAACGACACATGATATAAATTAATGGAACCAAAATTAATTAATTGGTGAAATTGATCTCACACTCCGCGGCGACTAATGTCTCAAAAAGGTGCGACTACTGGAAGGTTAAAATTATTGTTGCAAATTCGGAAAAATTCAGCATTTCAGCTGCACCGGAATTTTAGTAAGCGCAAGAAAAATTATTTTTATTTGAATTTATTTAAATCAGTTTCCCTTGTTATGTAAAAATATTTACTTACAAATTCGTTTCCTTTATTTCCATAACAATATTAAATTATTTTTTCACTTTTTTACAAGTGTGTTTTTTAAAATGTTGGGATTTGTAAAAAAGTGAAAAAATAATTTAATATCGTTATGGAAAAAAAGGAAACGAATTTGTAAGTAAATATTTTTATTTGGTCGTTTTCGATGAATTCAACGACACATGATATAAATTAATGGAACCAAAATTAATTAATTGGTGAAATTGATCTCACACTCCGCGGCGACTAATGTCTCAAAAAGGTGCGACTACTGGAAGGTTAAAATTATTGTTGCAAATTCGGAAAAAATCAGCATTTCAGCTGCACCGGAATTTTAGTAAGCGCAAGAAAAATTATTTTTATTTGAATTTATTTAAATCAGTTTCCCTTGTTATGTAAAAATATTTACTTACAAATTCGTTTCCTTTATTTCCATAACAATATTAAAGTATTTTTTCACTTTTTTACAAGTGTGTTTTTTAAAATGTTGAGATTTGTAAAAAAAGTGAAAAAATAATTTAATATCGTTATGGAAAAAAAGGAAACGAATTTGTAAGTAAATATTTTTATTTGGTCGTTTTCGATGAATTCAACGACACATGATATAAATTAATGGAACCAAAATTAATTAATTGGTGAAATTGATCTCACACTCCGCGGCGACTAATGTCTCAAAAAGGTGCGACTACTGGAAGGTTACAATTATTGTTGCAAATTCGGAAAAATTCAGCATTTCAGCTGCACCGGAATTTTAGTAAGCGCAAGAAAAATTATTTTTATTTGAATTTATTTAAATCAGTTTCCCTTGTTATGTAAAAATATTTACTTAAAAATTCGTTTCCTTTTTTTCCATAACAATATTAAATTATTTTTTCACTTTTTTACAAGTGTGTTTTTTAAAATGTTGAGATTTGTAAAAAAGTGAAAAAATAATTTAATATCGTTATGGAAAAAAAGGAAACAAATTTGTAAGTAAATATTTTTATTTGGTCGTTTTCGATGAATTCAACGACACATGATATAAATTAATGGAACCAAAATTAATTAATTGGTGAAATTGATCTCACACTCCGCGGCGACTAATGTCTCAAAAAGGTGCGACTACTGGAAGGTTAAAATTATTGTTGCAAATTCGGAAAAAATCAGCATTTCAGCTGCACCGGAATTTTAGTAAGCGCAAGAAAAATTATTTTTATTTGAATTTATTTAAATCAGTTTCCCTTGTTATGTAAAAATATTTACTTACAAATTCGTTTCCTTTTTTTCCATAACAATATTAAATTATTTTTTCACTTTTTTACAAGTGTGTTTTTTAAAATGTTGGGATTTGTAAAAAAGTGAAAAAATAATTTAATATCGTTATGGAAAAAAAGGAAACGAATTTGTAAGTAAATATTTTTATTTGGTCGTTTTCCATGAATTCAACGACACATGATATAAATTGATGGAACCAAAATTAATTAATTGGTGAAATTGATCTCACACTCCGCGGCGACTAATGTCTCAAAAAGGTGCGACTACTGGAAGGTTAAAATTATTGTTGCAAATTCGGAAAAATTCAGCATTTCAGCTGCACCGGAATTTTAGTAAGCGCAAGAAAAATTATTTTTATTTGAATTTATTTAAATCAGTTTCCCTTGTTATGTAAAAATATTTACTTACAAATTCGTTTCCTTTTTTTCCATAACAATATTAAATTATTTTTTCACTTTTTTACAAGTGTGTTTTTTAAAATGTTGAGATTTGTAAAAAAAGTGAAAAAATAATTTAATATCGTTATGGAAAAAAAGGAAACGAATTTGTAAGTAAATATTTTTATTTGGTTGTTTTCGATGAATTCAACGACACATGATATAAATTAATGGAACCAAAATTAATTAATTGGTGAAATTGATCTCACACTCCGCGGCGACTAATGTCTCAAAAAGGTGCGACTACTGGAAGGTTAAAATTATTGTTGCAAATTCGGAAAAATTCAGCATTTCAGCTGCACCGGAATTTTAGTAAGCGCAAGAAAAATTATTTTTATTTGAATTTATTTAAATCAGTTTCCCTTGTTATGTAAAAATATTTACTTACAAATTCGTTTCCTTTTTTTCCATAACAATATTAAATTATTTTTTCACTTTTTTACAAGTGTGTTTTTTAAAATGTTGAGATTTGTAAAAAAAGTGAAAAAATAATTTAATATCGTTATGGAAAAAAAGGAAACGAATTTGTAAGTAAATATTTTTATTTGGTCGTTTTCGATGAATTCAACGACACATGATATAAATTAATGGAACCAAAATTAATTAATTGGTGAAATTGATCTCACACTCCGCGGCGACTAATGTCTCAAAAAGGTGCGACTACTGGAAGGTTAAAATTATTGTTGCAAATTCGGAAAAATTCAGCATTTCAGCTGCACCGGAATTTTAGTAAGCGCAAGAAAAATTATTTTTATTTGAATTTATTTAAATCAGTTTCCCTTGTTATGTAAAAATATTTACTTACAAATTCGTTTCCTTTTTTTCCATAACAATATTAAATTATTTTTTCACTTTCTTACAAGTGTGTTCTTTAAAATGTTGTGATTTGTAAACAAGTGAAAAAATAATTTAATATTGTTATGGAAAAAAAGGAAACGAATTTGTAAGTAAATATTTTTATTTGGTCCTTTCGATGAATTCAACGACACATGATATAAATTAATGGAACCAAAATTAATTAATTGGTGAAATTGATCTCACACTCCGCGGCGACTAATGTCTCAAAAAGGTGCGACTACTGGAAGGTTAAAATTATTGTTGCAAATTCGGAAAAATTCAGCATTTCAGCTGCACCGGAATTTTAGTAAGCGCAAGAAAAATTATTTTTATTTGAATTTATTTAAATCAGTTTCCCTTGTTATGTAAAAATATTTACTTACAAATTCGTTTCCTTTTTTTCCATAACAATATTAAATTATTTTTTCACTTTTTTACAAGTGTGTTTTTTAAAATGTTGAGATTTGTAAAAAAAGTGAAAAAATAATTTAATATCGTTATGGAAAAAAAGGAAACGAATTTGTAAGTAAATATTTTTATTTGGTCGTTTTCGATGAATTCAACGACACATGATATAAATTAATGGAACCAAAATTAATTAATTGGTGAAATTGATCTCACACTCCGCGGCGACTAATGTCTCAAAAAGGTGCGACTACTGGAAGGTTAAAATTATTGTTGCAAATTCGGAAAAATTCAGCATTTCAGCTGCACCGGAATTTTAGTAAGCGCAAGAAAAATTATTTTTATTTGAATTTATTTAAATCAGTTTCCCTTGTTATGTAAAAATATTTACTTACAAATTCGTTTCCTTTTTTTCCATAACAATATTAAATTATTTTTTCACTTTTTTACAAGTGTGTTTTTTAAAATGTTGAGATTTGTCAAAAAAGTGAAAAAATAATTTAATATCGTTATGGAAAAAAAGGAAACGAATTTGTAAGTAATTATTTTTATTTGGTCGTTTTCGATGAATTCAACGACACATGATATAAATTGATGGAACCAAAATTAATTAATTGGTGAAATTGATCTCACACTCCGCGGCGACTAATGTCTCAAAAAGGTGCGACTACTGGAAGGTTAAAATTATTGTTGCAAATTCGGAAAAATTCAGCATTTCAGCTGCACCGGAATTTTAGTAAGCGCAAGAAAAATTATTTTTATTTGAATTTATTTAAATCAGTTTCCCTTGTTATGTAAAAATATTTACTTACAAATTCGTTTCCTTTTTTTCCATAACAATATTAAATTATTTTTTCACTTTTTTACAAGTGTGTTTTTTAAAATGTTGAGATTTGTAAAAAAGTGAAAAAATAATTTAATATCGTTATGGAAAAAAAGGAAACGAATTTGTAAGTAAATATTTTTATTTGGTCGTTTTCGATGAATTCAACGACACATGATATAAATTAATGGAACCAAAATTAATTAATTGGTGAAATTGATCTCACACTCCGCGGCGACTAATGTCTCAAAAAAGGTGCGACCACTGGAAGGTTAAAATTATGGTTGCAAATCCGGAAAAATTTCAACATTTTCAGTTGCACCGGAATTTCACTAAGTACCAGAAAAAATATTTTTATTTGGCCATTTTCGATGAATTCAACGACACATGATATAAATTAATGGAACCAAAATGAATTAATTGGTGAAATTGATCTGTTCCTTTTCGGCGACGTTAATCGCCAGCGCCGCACCCCGCCAGTCCTGCGCTCCGGGTACTAAATGCGGGATTGTGACGTCGCGGTGGCAGAAATGATAGACGGCTGACAGTTGGTTACCGTTCCCCGCAAATTCCTCCGCCTCGGCCGGACTGTGCAGCATGTCTTTTCTGCGCATTTAGAGCGTGTAATTTATCAGGTACGGAATGTCGGTTGCACGACCTGTGCACGTACTCGCGCACCATCTTCCCCATTTTTGCCAGGCTTGCAGCAAGAGCAGAAGGTTCAAGCGCCGCCGGAGCGACGGCAGAGGGTTCTGTGTTCGCAAGGCGGTATTACCGGTTTACCATTCCAATGAGAATTCAGTTATCTACACAAATCTTTACTGAACACGAATAAAAAAAAAAAAATTAAATTAATGGATCGCAAGGTGGTGAAGCACTTCAATTATTGGCGAGAATAACTTTTATATGTTAGGACATCGCAAAAAGCGTTTATTGGGCTAATTTGTCGCGATTCGACTTTTAGTGAACTGTTTTATACACTTAATGTGTATTTACTTTTATTTATGCGATCTTTTCTAATCAAAAAGTTAACAAGAAACTAATTGAGGAGCCATCTGGAAAAAGGACCCATATTAAAAAATTGTGTTTCGGGAAGAGCTAGTTTGAAAGTTTTGTTTGCTCATATTTATTTACCAAAAATAGTTTCAACTCAGAAAAAAATAATTCTTATAGGTAAAAAAATTCGGGCTTAAATTTAAAATTGCGCGTTCTTAATTTTGGCCCAAGAATTGGTCATTTTTGAGTTTTAAGAATTTTCATTCTTGTTGTCAAATTTAAGAATTGGTCATTCTTGAGTTTTAACAATGTTCGTTCTTGTCAAATTTAAGAATTGGTCATTCTTGAGTTTTAAGAATGTTCATTCTTGTTGTCAAATTTAAGAATTGGTCATTCTTGAGTTTTAACAATGTTCGTTCTTGTTGTCAAATTTAAGAATTGGTCATTTTTGAGTTTTAAAATGTTCATTCTTGTTGTCAAATTTAAGAATTGGTCATTCTTGAGTTTTAAGAATGTTGATTCTTGTTGTCAAATTTAAGAATTGGTCATTCTTGAGTTTTAAGAATGTTCATTCTTATTGTCAAATTTAAGAATTGGTCATTCTTGATTTCAAGAATGTTTATTCTATTTGTCAAATTTAAGAACGGAACATTCTCAATTTCAAGAACGTTGATTCTTCATGGCAAATTCAAGAAAGGGTCGCTCTAATTTTAAGAACTTTTATAAGTTCTACATTTAAGAATAGGTCATGTTGATGTCAAGAACTTTTATTTAATTACTTAAGAATGTTCTTAATAATGTGTTTTCTTATTTAAGAATTGAGAATGACCTTCTTATTATATTAAATAAGCACTTGTAAATACAATAATTTTTTTCTAATTTTGATGAATTGTAGAATGGAATGTTTGAATTGAAGGAATTTAAGAATATAAAGTTATTTCTCGTACATATTTTTATTAGTAGGTGAAAATTTAACAGCACATTACATCCTGTTTAAAAATACATTTTCAGTTTAAGAACCACATTATCATTTGATAACAGATGTACGTATATGAAATGGAAGTTCGTCGAAGTCATTGGCTTTCTCAATAAATTTTGGCCGCCACACAAATACATTGTTTTTCACTCCAGAAATAATTGGCCAAAATCTACATCAATCTAAAAACAAAGAAACAAAATGCTTACATTGTGCCATCGATATATTATTATAAAAATTTACCAATATAGACCAGTTTGAATGATTCAATAATGACCATTCCACTTTATGCAGATTTCCTTTCCGCAAATCCGCGGACTTCAGTCACGCTTGAGTTTTGTTAAATTCTTACAAAGATCTCGACATCCGCTAAAAAGTAAAATTTGTTATAAGATAGATAAATAACACTAAATGTATAAAAGAAAATCAAAACTATTTCTTTACCTTCGTCGTTACTATTAATTCTGTTATAGAAGCAACTGGTTTGCATGTCACTTTCGTTTTATCTCTTCTTACTTTTCGTTCCGACGGAAATAAACTAAAAAACAATTTGTTTAATAGCTGTTACATTGAAAAAACTTGTAGAACTTTTACAAAATTCATTCGGTAAACTAAAAGTGTGGAAAAAATTATAATTACAACAAATTTACTTACATACGAATTTATCACACGCAGAATCAGAAAATCCCCATAATTTCAGTACCACTTTTAGAAACTGTCTTTGAAGTTGATCATTTTGTTGATCGACATTTATTAATATTGTATTGAATTAACATCTTCATCTCGGCACATTAAACCACTTGTAATATTTCCCATTTCTTCACAATTAAACATTCACTAATTATGTAAGTTACTAAAAATTTACTTTACAATAAAAATACAGAAAATGCACACCGTAATATGTATTTTCTTACTGCAAGTCGAGTTTGGTGTAACGTTTTTCAACAAAATTTGTAAGAAATTCTAAAGTAATTTATCTATTGTCAGTAAACAGTCCTTTGCAGAAGGTCATAAAGCAATTTACAACATTCCGTACAATTGTATCCGCCTAGCTGCTAATAAAGCAGAATCGTACTAAATACAAGACTTTTATCAGTTCTTAATGTAAGAAGTGAGTTTTTAAAAAATTCTTTCAGCGTACACAGCAAAGAAAGTTTTAAGGAACGATATTTAAAAAAACAGTTTATTAAAAAAAGTTTATTGAAATTATGAAAGTATGTTATAGGTAGATTAAAAATAAGGAAAAATAAAATAACCAACGTTTTAGTTGCTAAGAAATGATTTACTGTTTAAAAACATATTTTTGAAGAAAAATTAAAAAATTATTATAAAAAAGTAAGAGTAAAAATAATATTAGTAAAATGATTTCTCATCTTTGAGTATGCAGTTTAAAGTATGGCGGTTCATTTAAAATGTTAGAGCAAATTGAAAAATTAACAAGTTCCACAATCACACACCGGAGCAATTTTTTTTCAATTATTCTGAATCACATAGAAAATTGGAAAATTTTCTATAATATTCATTTCAATAGAGCTTCATTATAACGCCACACAATTGACCAACGACAACACAGTAGTTTATTTGGTAACATAGCAGTTGCCAGTGAAAATAAAAATAACGGCGGATATTAATTAATATGCTTAGTTTTTAATTAGATCTATACATGTATATATTTTCCATTGGTATGATACCGCGTCCGTACATTGCCAAATTACATACAATACTGCGTCCTAGACCATACTGCGTCCGTATACGGACGCAGCAAGTCTAACCCATATAATTCGATTCTCGGGGGTAAGAGGGGTTTAAAATCAAATTTTTAGAGGGACGCTCGATCATGCTAATCATAAAAATTCACTGAATATTTTAGTTCACCGTATAGAGGTCTAGGAGGCGCTGCGGATTTTTTTAATATACATCTTTTGTATATGTCGCTTACATTCTTTCGATTATGCTGCGTCCTTGCCATATATTGACTTACATCGATTTCATCTTGCTGCGTCCTTCAATCTGGCAACATTGATTTACATTTGCGCAAGTGCAGTTTAGATAACTATCTTAAAGCTGTTAAGTCGCTTGATCGCACTGGATGCCACACAATATCAAAAAAATTAGATTTATGTGAAGGGCAAATGTTATTATTTCCCAAATGGAAATCCACAAAAGGTTTGGAGCAGTAGGACAAAATGACAGCAGTAAAAAGTAAATACTTACGAATTATTGTTTTTATAAATAGTCAAGATCAATATGCTCTGAAAGTCATATTTCTTTGTTTTGCAATAAGAAATATGATTTTATCTAGTAATTCTTCGCCTAATAGTTAAATATCATATGAAGGGTACACGGGAGAAACGATATAAGTAAGTCACATTTTATTTCAAATGCTCTATATTCTGGTAAGTTTCAAAACTTTACTTGTTGTTTTAATGGACTTGCAGCATTCTCTCATAAAATCCACTAGCATATGATCCGATAAGAGCAAAAGTGGTGTAAGTCAGAAATTGTCGATTTTGAGTTATATCACCTTTCCAATTCTTTAAGTTGACAACTATTAACCCCTTACCGCCCCCTGTGACAAATATGGGTCACCATGAAAATGTTTTTTTTTTCAAGTTATTTTGAAATTTTTGTCGTTAACACCATCTGCCTCGTATTTAGCACACTCACTTTGTACTTTAGCCAAACGTGCTGTGCGGCTGTAGATAAGAAATTTCAAAGAAAGGCAACAAATACATGCCGCCTTGTCCGAACACGTCGGTTGTGAGTTTACTAAACTTTTTGTGTGTACAAAACAGGGAAAAACGTAAAATATTGTAAATTAAAAATTATCACTACAACGGTAAGACCTTACACTATATGATTTTGTAAAAAAAAAAACATGTTGTAACATAATAGCTGAGTTTTGGTGATTATGACACACGTGCCATATCTGGTACAGTTCGCAGTAAAAAATATATATTTCTGATGTCAGCATTTTTCGCAGATGAATACAAGAACGTTTTACGGCATGAGGAAAAATTGTAATAGAATTAGATTAAGTATGATACCAGATGGGTATGACAGTGAAGACAAGGATCTCTCGGACGATGATGATTTTCGACAAAATACAGAACTCGGCCGTATATTTTAGCAGAAGTCTCTGACAGTTGCGGTGAAAATGACAACGATCGCATTGCTGAAATCATTTCAGATACAGATATCGATGACAGTGAAGACAGGCAATGGGAAACTGAGGATGAGGTGCCACTGGTCACCTTTGTTCAGCGCGGATTAGGAAATCAGAAAAAAAAGAAAGAACCATTATTATGGCAGGAGAAGTTTTTAGATGTTGCCGATGAGGAGGTTATTTTCAAAGGTTCTGAGTCACTTCCTGCGGATATTAACCAAATGGATCAGCCTTATCAATTTTTTAAATACATATTTACAAATGAGATAGTGTCATACATCACTCAAGAGACGAATCTGTATTCCACCCAAATAAGACCTGAAAAACCAGGAAACGTATCAGAAAATGAAATAAGTTCGTTTGTGGGTATATGCATTTATATGTCAGTTCTGCATTTACCCACCACTAGAAGTTATTGGAACAATTCGTTGGAAATTCCTGCAATTTCACAAATAATGACACGCAATCGATTTGAGGAAATAAAACGTTTTCTCCATTTCAATAACAATGAGCAGATGCAGCGTGGCCAACCTGGGTATGATAAACTTTTTAAAATTCGCCCTTTTCTCAGTAAACTAAGAGATAGATTATTGCTTGTTCCCAAGGAAGAGTATTTAGCCGTTGATGAGCAAATCATTCCGACCAAAGCAAGATCGACTCTGAAACAATATAATCCCAAAAAGCCACATAAGTGGGGATATAAAGTATTTGTTTTGAGTGTGGTGTCAGGCTTTAGTTATGATTTTGATATTTATGTTGGCCCTACCGAACTTCAAGCACATCAACCTGATCTTGGAGCAAGTAGTAATGTAGTAATGAAGCTTGCAGATACAGTGCCCAAGAATCAAAACTACAAACTATTTTTTGATAACTGGTTTACTGGTATACCTCTTTTGGTCTATCTTGCAAAACAAGGAATCCTACCACTCGGAACAGTACGAATGAATCGAGTTCCCAATTGCGAATTTCCCAAGGAATCAGAGATGAAAAAGCGAGGAAGAGGTACATTTATAGAAAAAGTTACAAAAATTGAGGGAGTAGACGTAACCATCGTTGGCTGGTACGATAATAAATTAGTAACAACTCTGTCAACGTACGTGGGAAGTCAGCCAGTATCTGAAGTGAGAAGATATTCGAGAAAGGAAAATATTTACATCAACATTCCACGTCCCAAATGTATAGAAGTGTACAATAGCTACATGGGTGGTGTTGATTTATTAGATTCTATGCTAGGGTACTACCGAATACTTATAAGATCGAAGAAATGGTATTTAAGAATCTTCTTCCATTTCATAGATATGATATGTGTCAATGCCTGGCTTTTGTGGAGAAGATCTAACAACTCAGATCTACATTTACCACTTTCCGAATTTAAACTGGCAATTGCGGAAGTTCTAACAAGAACAAATACCGAGGTCAGAAAACGTGGAAGACCAAGCAATTCCTTGCAACCAAAGTTGGATTTAAAAAAAAAGAAATACCCGTTTGCTCAAATTCCAGCTCAAGAAGTTCGTAGAGATGATCATAATCATCTCCCAAAATGGGGGGAACGCCAGCGTTGTAAATATCCTGAATGCCCAGCTAAGTCATCTGTATACTGTGAAAAGTGTCAAGTGCATCTTTGTCTAAACAAGGACAGAAATTGTTTTTATAATTTTCATATTGAATAGTTTTCTTTTATGTCATATTTGTGTGCACTTATCTTGAATAAATGTTTTGTAAGATCATCATAAAAGGTATTACGTGGTCCTGACCGCAATATGTGACATATTTGGCACGAGTAATATTTTGAACTTTTTTTTATCAAAAATCGCGATGAAAATTTTTTTTAGTATATTTTCAAGTGTTCAATAACGATAACTAATAACATATATTTAATTGAACCGTATTAAAAAAATCGGGCGGTAAGGGGTTAACTGACCAAGTGATTTGACTATTTTTCAAATGAGAGCATCGATCGTTAGTGCGGAGTCAAAACCTCGTAATTTATGGCAAAATGAAACGCAAAACTTCCCTTAAAAAAAAAAAAAATATGGGACGTATACCACTTTGGCTTTTAGCGTCTCATATTTCGAAAGCTTACAAATTTCTCTACTAAATAATATACCGTATACCCTTCACATGTGTTTGACATTTTAATTCTTAGTTGTTACCCATTTATTCCGGCGGGAAAATTTTGACCGAGGTCTGGTATTCTCCGATTCGATGATTTGAATCAACAAAGCTAAAAAAGATAAGCAATGCAACATGTAACTATCTGAATTGCTTTAACAAACTTTACCAAGTTAATATGTGGAACAAAGGTGTAACAAACGTTCCTGTGAACATGTGTCCAAACAGGCGCCGTGTTAATTTCAGAATTGCGAATAAAATCAACAAACAACAAACAAACAAATGTCATACCTATCATATAGATTTGTTATTAGTACGGTTTCTTAAATGTGCTTTGGGGGCAGACGTTCTTTCTACAAACAGTCATAACGATTTCCTCCTAAAAAAAATACAAAGTGATTATTGATTGAAGTGTTGTATTCAAAAACCATAAATTATCAGAATAAGTTCATACATCAGCGAAAGTGTAGAAGAACCCATCAGTCCGAATGTTTCTGAATATACGACATCTACATTTCCAAATTTGTCAAATGCACATAGAAGTATCGAAATTGGGGTTGTCACAAATTAATAGATACCTACACCATCTACATCACAAAATTCTTCAAGTAAACATAGTAGTGTCAAAACTGATATGTTACAAGATGAGTGGACTGCTCATGAATCAAGTGATGACGAAAATAAGAAAGCTAACAAATCAAGCCAATAACTGCATCTAAATCAAGAATCTGATTCGATGATGGGTACACATTCATAAAAGACAGGGGGTAGTAGACATGTGTGGTGTGTTTTTTAATTTCAGGAACGGCAAGGCTACAAAAAAAATGTAACTTTATGTTGGCAGTAATCAGTACTTAACTTATCAGTACCATAACTTATACAATTTTGATAAAATCATTTAAATGTTACAGAATAGTGAAGATAAAATGTTCCTCATCAGAAGTTTTTTTGAAAATAGTCATATTGCTTCCTTCCACCCGTCTTACACTATATTTTCTAATTTTAAAATTATATTAGGTACCTTAAACTGACAGATGTAAAATATTATCACTGACAACATAAAGTTAAAAAAATATTTTTTTACAACTTTCAAACCGTTTCTGGAATTAAAAAGACCATGGAAGCGAATGAGATGACAGCTGTATTGTTTTATAAGATTTGCTGTGTAAACGTTCCCTCTTCTTTTATAAAACATCAAATGGTTACCTGGTAGAACAATGTTTTGACGGTTATTGTTGCTAATTAGAAAACTAATTTAAAGAATTCAAAGAACGCCATTGCATTTATACACTTCTAATGAATTAAAAACTCCAACGGAGAAAGTATTGTTTCCAAAATTGAAAAGAGTGGTTATTAGAGGAAAACGTGGAAGAGATGTGCCAGGTCTCTTTAGTTTAAAACCTCAGAAACATACTGATTAAGCTGAGAAATAATTTTGTGAAAATCTATAATTTGTTATTTTCCCATAAAAATACCTTTAATCCTATACGACAAGTTAATGCAAAAAGATGTCAAAACATGTGGAGCGAAAAATCCTAACATCTACTAGGTTAAAAAAACATATAGCTACATTGTCACAGCTATTTAGTATGAAAAATAAAGAAATTGAACAACTCGCAACATTTATGGGTTATATTCAAGATATCGCACATCTAGTTCAATACGGCCACAACTGCAGAAAAAATTAATTGTTAGTTATAGGAATATAAATACACCCATAGACTGCAATAAAGCCATAACTGTATCTAAATTAGTTTAACCAGTCACTTAAATACATCCTTATAACCATGAATAGATTTTCGGGTACAATGTGGCACTATTGAACTAGATGTGCGATATACGAAAACAAGTCTATAAAATTCCAGATGATGTTTGCCAAACAACAAAAATTTCAAAACTATTCCTTTTAGGGGAAAAGGGACAAGCAGCTGTATTTAAAGTTAAAAACGTTAATAAAGAAATTGATCAGAATGAAGAAGTTGAAACAGATGAAATTGAACTACCAACTGAACTAGAAACTAATTTGTCTTCACTG
This sequence comes from Dascillus cervinus, assembly GCA_949768715.1. Lineage (NCBI taxonomy): Eukaryota > Metazoa > Arthropoda > Insecta > Coleoptera > Dascillidae > Dascillus > Dascillus cervinus. The sequence continues at coordinate 35,813,585 of OX458316.1, forward strand.
CCTAATATAAATAAACGTTAAGAATGAACCAGGTTGTTCAAAGAACACAAAAAAAAACTGTAAGGTTACTGCCGTGGGCCGAAAAGAAAAAATAAGTAGCAGGATCATTCTTCAGTAGCCATGTAAAAAATAAAAATCCACCTAAAATGTTAGAAGTAGAATAACCGTTCGAAAAACCCCGGACATTTTGATAATAAATCTTGGACACAAATTAAAGTATTTCTACAAATATTTACACAAAAACTATTAATTTATGTATATCACAATATTAATATCAATATTTTCCTTTTTACTACTTAATTACATGTTATACAATTGTAACACTTTATTGGAACTTTGGTTTTTATAAATGGTTCAAAATTATTGTAGTAAAGTTTTTACTTTTCTCTCATTTACTTTTACCTTATTCGTAACTTAGGTTGATTGTTACATCAAAAGTCCAAACCATAAACATTTTAGATTGGTTGAATACGCACATTTGATATAATGTGTTTGTGAGAATTGAACGATTATTAATAATAGCATGAATTATATTTGGAAAGTGAGTATAATGATAAACCGAGTTTGACAACTTGTTATTATTTTCGTTATCACAAATAATAATCAGTAATCAGTTTTTTAAATTTAATTTTAACAACGAATCACAGTAAATAAATTCTTTGAGCTAGTAGTATGCATTTATTTATTATAACTTAGGTCTATGTTGGAGAGCATCTCCATCGGCGTCCTTCCGCCTTCAATTCGTCAGATCCTTTGGTCATTTCCTCAGAAGTCGCCTATTGACTGCATCTACTATCAGCGGTTTCATAGTTTCATTTGGGTAGTTTTAGAGTGTGTTTTGCTGCGCTTTGCGGCGTACTGTTTGATGATGTCTCTCACAAATGGAATATTTAGGTCGAGATGTAAGCGGCGCGCGGCGGTTTGACATACTATTTTGTAGGGTCCTTACCTGATAGCGTTTTATGATAATTATCGAGATTGGAATTTCTGGTGCATCCCCATAGCTGGCATCCATATGTCTGAATTGGGCGGGTTATTCTTTTATATAGTAGTTTTATTCTCTAGCGTTATGGGAGATTTTTTCCTGATAAGCCAATATAGTTTTTTAACTTAATATCCATTTCTTGACGCTTTTTGCTTATATGAATTTTCCAAGTTAAACGCCTATCGAGTTGAAGTTCCAAGTACTTAACTACCTTTGATTGTTGTATGGGTGTTTTGTTGAGAGTGACAGGTGGACATGTTGGACGTCTTGTTGTAAATGTGAACTGCACTGATTTGCCTTGGTTAACTTTTAATCTCCACTGATCCATCCATATTTCAAATGATTTAGATATGAGCTTGAAGCATTGCAGATGCTGTATTCCGAGTTTCATTGCAATAGTGCTATGATTATTATCGATAATTTTTTCCGAGTTAAAACTGAAACTTAATTTGTCGTTCAATTTTAACGAGTGCCTAACAAATTATCGATTAGTAGGTACTCATAGCACGAATTATGTACATTTGGAAAGAAAATAATAGGAATGACAACTTATCATTAATTTCTTGTGGTAATCATAAACAAGTTATATTCTCAATATTAAAAGTAGTATCGTGAACCGTCCAGTGAATGAACACTGCTCAAATAAACTGAATTATTAAGAACAATTGAGCATTTTCGAACTATCTTGAGCACGAAATAGTTCCATTAGGTCTCTACAGATATGATCCAATTATCGTTTTTTTCTTATCAGTCTATTCCAAAAAAAGACATTGCTCAAATCAACAGTTGGTTGCGAGTTGCAGTCAAATGTAGAGGCAGGTCCTATTTCATGGTATCTTTGAACATAATTTATAATTTATAACAAAGAAACAAATTTTTCTTTATTACAAATACGTTTGAAGTTAATGTATTGTCATCCATATTGGGTGTACATTTACTGGACGTCGCTGTTTTGGTTTTTGGTTTTGGTGTTCATTCACTGGGTATTTAGTACGTCTTGTATTTAAATGTCTTTTAATAAATTGATTTGTAGCGAGTCTTCCAAATGATGCAATAATCTTGTGCTCTAACAAAATATCTATCGATACAACAAGTTATTAGCAACAAAAGTGATATTGGGGACGGAGAAAATAATTCTGTGAACGCAAATGTGACAACCGAAATGCAAAGTGTTCATTCACTGGCAAGGTCACCCTAGTTCCCTCTGAAATAGTTCGCTACTGAAATGGCAACGTTGCGGACGCAGTAGATGTCGTAAAATGAATGTGAATATACATGGTGGACGCAACATAATGCGGAAGATAAAAGAGAATATACGCGGACGCAACATTATGCTTATAATGAAAGGACGTCCTATCATACCAATGGTTGAAATTCCTTCATTTCTTAAGATATCTTAATATTAAGGTGATTTTCGCATTCTCTGCCGCAAAATAGAGCTGTCTCTGTTTTCAACGTTAAATATATACGACTCCTTCTGGTGGACGCAACATAGGGTGCTCGGTGAAAGGACGCAGGATTGATAGAATGATGTAAATATATATTCGTACATAATAGCTATTAATTCGCTTCCTTTCAGATCGCGATCGTAAAATTCATTCTCGTGAATTAATATGCACTTGTGGCATAATATACTACTTTGCTGCAAATTTGTATATAATAAGGTCAAATTGGTTTACAAGTTTTCAGCTGCGTTAGAAATACATCATAAGTTGGTTTTAATTTTATGAGCAAATAAAAATATACAGCGTGTTCAGCGAAAGTGTTAACAGGGAATCGTTCTTTTATCTTATTAGATACCAAAAAACAATTAAATGGCTTTATATTAAACTCGAAATTTACTATTGCTTGATTATTGGAAGACAACTCATTATTTTTAGACACTATTTTATGGATTGGAGAATCAATATTCACTAATAATGGAGTTATTTATAAAAAGCACAACCTAGTCAGTTAAAAATCCAAATTGAGCAGTGAAAACAAATAATCAAACAATTCAATGTCATTATAAGCGCGTTTTACTGTAATTAATTGATACTTTCTATTTCAGACTTTTCACATTTTTCTTTCAGAAAAAAATATTATTACTAATGTTTTATTTTCCTCTGACTGTGTTTACTGCACCTTTCATTGTACAAATACAAATCTGAGGTTCATATTATTAATAAGTTAAATCTCACGAAATTCCTAGGTGTTGCATCAATTGAAAAAATTTTATAGGTCATCAACATACCTTTTAGTCGAAATTTGAGGGAAATAATGAAATGTAAGCACCACGCATGTCCGGACAACATGTTCAATAATGCTGATTTTGGTGGGATATCCCCACTTCAGCCGCTGGGAGGGTAAAACTTCTTCCGGCCGACAAAAAAACAAGGACTAAATTCGGTAATTAGTATCACCAGTTCGACCACCAAAAATTGGATAACCATATTTTTGCTGACAAGTTTTTATTTCTAAATCGATACTTGAAGCTGCTCATTAAAAATTCTTTACCCACTCATTGCCACCGACACACTTTAATCTCAGCAAAAATTTTTTTGTGGTATTATGAGAAATTAAATTACTGGTGGCGATTCGTTGCTTTACGATGTTCGGTCGAAATTATATTACTTCCAAGTTTGATGTAATTTTTTCGATGTTTTCATCGGATTCCTCTCAACTTGATTTTATCTCGCTCGTTAGTTTTTTGTCTTATACGAAGTTCTCGGATAAATTTATTGCAGCGGTTCCTTCCAAAAAAATTAATGTCTATAAAATTACAGATTTTATTCTATAAAGATTAAATTACGGTTTTGGCATTTCCCAGGGGTTTTCAAAACTCAATAGTTTGAATAGTTTTTTTTTTTAAGAATAGTGAACTTCTGTCTCTAAAAAACATATACTCAACAAACCAACAAATTCAAAACATCAAGCAATCCCTTCATATAATAAAAAATTCTTCATCAATCACGTTCAAAAAATAAATGATGAAATTAAAATTCATTTGCTTAATTTATCATCTTTAATAATTAATTCTCATCGTATCATTTCATTTGATAAATGTACACTATATACAATAAAACAAAATTTGAAAAAAATAATGAATGAAGAGTGGAATACAATTTGGATAAACACAAACAAAGCATTTACCACAAAATTATTTTTTCCTACAGTTAATCACATAACACAAAATACTACAATTCAAACAGATTTTTGCATAACACAATTCATAACGGGTCATGGGAAATTAAATGAAAACTTTTTTGATTTAAAATAAAACCAAATCCTCTTTGTGAAATTTGTGGTGTATTGTAGGATCAACAATTGTGTTAAATACAATGAACCCAAAAATAAGTTAAACTTTGATGGGGTTTATTATAAATTAATAAATGGCGATTATTTTGAAGCCTTCCAATTTTTTGTCGCGATATTATGAACTAGAATCAAAACCCTAATTTATTTTAAAATGTTCTTATAGTTATGTTATTTATAGTTTTAAGGCTGGGGAACCCAACCTCAAAAAATGCAGAGTTTTAAGAAACTCAGTATCGCTTAGAAAGTACTTATCAATATATAATTTGCGAAGCAACAGTTGTAAACATAATGTTACCGCATCTAATGGTATATTTGCTTTGGCGAAAAAGTTCCTAGTTTTCAAAAATTAACCTCCGAAAGTGCAATTCTCGCAAAAATGCAGTAGTGAGGGTTTTTTACTGAAATCTTTAGAGTTACGAAATATTTTGCAATGCACTTTACAGCACTTATAGAGAATATATCGCCTTGTAAGGAAATATTTTTTTTATTGCGAGAAAGTTGATAACTTAAGAAGAAAAAAATTGGCAACAATATTTTTTTGGAAATTTAGTGTGCTAGTAAACTCAGTTCAGCTCAAGAAGTAAGTTATATTGTAGAAATTCCTTCGTGGTACTTATACAGGGTGTTCACGAAAAAACGCCCCAGCTCCTAGCGCTATTATTACGAGTCCAATTGTAACAAACGATACGTCAAATTAAATGGTTCAAAAAGTACTACAATGTGTAGCTCTAACATAATTTTTACCTGTTTCTCCATTCAAAGGTCAAAGGTCAACTTCATTTTTTCAAATTACAACCTTATATTTTTCTTTGACAATTTGATAGAGATTTTTTTTCTGAATTCAACGATGTATCACAATCAATATTTCTGATTTATTTTAGGGTAATAAAGAAATTAAAATAATAATTAATATTATTAGCAGTAGGCTTTGAAAAATAACTGAGACGTAGCGGTGGCTATGGAAACGATGTGTCAGTACGGAAACAACGTATTTTAAAGAATTAATTTATGAACAACAACAGATAACATTTAATAACTAAACAATTAAATAAAGAAATGGCAAATTAACAAAAATGTTCAAATTGGGCATCGTTTCTTTCCAGACATTTTCGTCGACATCTAGATCCTACACTTTGTGTAGCATTAATTAAAATTTCTGCTGGTGTCTCCCGACAAGCGTTGACTATTCTCTCTCTCAAAATTTCCTCTGTTTCCGGGCACGTAGCATAAACAATATCTTGGATGTATCCCCAAAAGAAAAACTCTAGAGGTCACAAGACCGGGCGGGCCATGGTATAGGTCCATATGTTCCAATCCATTTGTCTTCATTATTCTATATTTAAATAGTTCCTAATCATAAGAGCCTTTTGTGTGGTGCAGCGCCATCTTGTTGAAATACTAGTTCATTCCATTCAATGGCAACGGCAAGTCTTCTAAAATTTCTTCTAAGTCTTCAGGCAAAATTTGAAGATATTTTTTTTGGTTGAGATTTCCATCAATGAAAATTGGTCCTATTAGGTATCCTGGCGCCTAATATTCCGCACCAAACGTTCACCGAAAATTTTATCTGAGGATTTTGTTCGATGGTAATATGTGGGTTTTCTACACTCCAATAGCGGTGATTGAAACGATTAAAATGTCTGTTGTTTGTAAATTGACACTCATCAGACCACAAATTTTTTGTATAAAATGATGGATTTCGCCTTAACTCGCTTAAAAAGAAATTACACAAATTTATTCTACGCCAGTGGATCGTTTAGTTCACTATTTCACTAGTTCACTATTATTCATTTTTATTACAAAAAATAGATAAACAAACTAATAGCCAGTTTCTGACGGCGATGTTAACGTATTTCTCCAGTTAAATGTCCCGGTTACCATGGTTATTACCATTGTTGCAACAATAGTAATAGTAATTTTTATTTGTGAGACGTCGTTTCCATAGCCACCGCTATGTCTCAGTTATTTTTCAAAGCCTACTGCTAATAATATTAGTTATTATTTTAATTTCTTTATTACCCTAAAATAAATCAGAAATATTGATTGTGATACATCGCTGAATTCAGAAAAAAAATCTCTATCAAATTGTAAAAGAAAAATATAAGGTTGTAATTTGAAAAAATGAAGTTGACCTTTGACCTTTGAATGGAGAAACAGGTAAAAATTATGTTAGAGCTACACATTGTAGTACTTTTTGAACCATTTAATTTGACGTATCGTTTGTTACAATTGGACTTCTAATAATAGCGCTATGAGCTGGGGCGTTTTTTCGTGAACACCCTGTACTAAACATATAGTAGTTTAATATGACATTTTTGTTTTTATGATAACATGGTGAATATCTTTGAAAAAAATTTAAAGTTAATTTAAATTAATTTAAAAAAAAAGTTATTTATTATTCAATAAATATATACCTCAATATATAATATCCTAATTACAAATCAATTTTTTTAGGCAGACATTTCTGTTCCATATTTATTTAAATCCTTGGAAAAAATCACAATCAAACAAGAAGAGAAGGTTATGCTAACGATACTTTGCCACGTTGCATGCCGCACTATTTTTATGTTCTATTTTTGGGTTGTTTTAACATCAATGAGTATACAAAATGACATTTGTAACATCCTGGACCAATTAAGGCCTACATGCGGTGAATGTTGCAGTCAAGTTGGATCAGAGCATCAAATCTAATTTAGACAGAAAGAGAAATGTGGAAAAGTAATTGCGTTTTGACAGAAATGATAAAAAAGAACATTTCATCTCGCAAGCGTTGTTTGACGTCTAATTTGAAATCTGAAAAAGTACAGATCGCATTCTGTCACTTGATAACTGATAATTAAAAAGGTTGGAATTATTTACCCAGTTACGCACTGCAGAGGAATTTTAATGGCATTAACATACAGCCAGTGATTACTAAAAAGGTAATTATTTTTACACTTGCAAGGTTCATAAACTAAAATAAATTCCAGTGAATGTTGCTTAAATCAACGCTAAATTCGGTGCGGTATTTACAATGTGCACCGAAGATAAAGAAATTAGCAACCATCCAACCGTGGAGAATTGGCCTTAATTATAATTATTATAATAATTAAAATACATTTACATGAAGAATATTTAAATAGTACCTACTTCTTATTTGAGAAAGTACTTACTACCGCTGGTAGACGTACCGTGCCAGACTTGTCCTATATTCATCGCACCCCACACTTCTTCAGTCAGCTGGAGGTAGGGGAGTCTGCCGATGGAGGGGAAAGGGGTGTCTGGCTACTGCATAGCGGATCTCGACCGGCATTTGTGAGACGTTGGGTCTCCGGTTAAATCCGGGTCCCAAGTGTGTCCTTCTGGAAATTTAAAAGCTACTCATTCAAGGGCTGTGAAATAACAGGGTCGCTGATGGAGGATATGAACGGAGTTTCGGAGGGCGACAAGAGTGGCCCTCCCGTTCCTAGCCCTCTGACGGGATGCTACCTTCTGGTCGTCGTCGGGGAACCGCACTCCAAGGAACACAAGGACCTCATCCTCCAAAAAATTGCCAAAGGTAAGGATTTTTTTTTGACACCAAGAGGGCTTTTGACTTGGAACTGCGCCATTTTGGAACCCTATCGACGTGGCTTCTTCACAAAAAACGATTTTGTCACAAAATTTATTTGATCAATTTTGGCCGGCAATTAAGAAATGAGTCACTAAATGGAACCAACCGTGTCGTGGGTTGTTTCTGCATTCTTTTTTATTAAACGCTTAAATGCCTGAGACTATCAATTTTCTGTTCTCAAATTAAAAATTGTTTCGGTTCCAAGAAATACAATCGATTTGTAATACTTATTAACGTGAAACCATTTAAGTAAACCTTCAAACAATTAAGAGTATTAAATGTCACAAGTCATTTCAGGGAAAATGGAAATTTGAAATTGATGGTTGATGGTTTTTTTTTGGCAATCTTCTCGCATATTGAGTTTTCGTGTGTGAACTTTTTTAAAAAAAGATTTTGAAATTCAATCGCAAGGCGAATTCGGGCAGAGGGTGAAGTCGTTATTGATCGAAATCCTCCGCTGGCGACGCGACTGCGTGGTGGGTCACGGGGTGTGTGCCATTCCTGTCGAGAAATTAATAAATTTTAAGGAACGGAACTTCTTGTTGCTCTTTCGCCTCATATTCGTGGCGCACCGAAATTGTCTCATTGGGGAAAATCGATTCAGTTATTTGTATGTTAATGAGAATTGCGTGCACCGCTTCATCTTTCTTGTACTAAAACGTTTCAGTAAATTCCCAATCAATATTTCCTATTTATAATCGCTGATTCAATTAGTGCAATTATTACTTAACGTTCAACCGTGAATAACGTCGAGCCTGATAATCTCGCCGATGCAACCCAAGTTGCACCTTCGTTTGAGAAAATCTGAATTTGAATTAATGGCGCAATAAAATTGTCCGCATTGTATCAATCATGGCAGCACCTTTCGGGAACCCGAGAACTTATTGGCTGCACCTGCGTTTATGTAAGAAAATGACTGTGTTGTCACGCGATTCGGCCCTACTTATTAATTTATAAAAAATGGTCATGGAATAATAAAGCAACCGGATGCCTCAAAACTCAACCTAAATTTCACATACGGACATAGAATAAAAACCATTTGTTTGTCCTTTAAGAGGAAAAATAAAATTCATTCAGAAGTTGTTTGAGGAGAAAAAATAGAACGTTACGTTTCCACTTTTGAGAACAATCGATTGCCAGTTTAATGTGAGGGAAGATGAGAACTGATTGTCATAGTCTGCAGACTTGTTTTCAAATGAGATCTTCAAACTTTTTCATGTTCGTTTATGTATTGAGGGCGTTTTATTGCAGACGGTTTTATTGACTCACTGTTTTCCAATCAATACAATGATGAATTAATAAAGTATTGGCCACTGACGAAATTAAAATTGCTGGTTTTCAAAACAGTAATATTTGTTGTGAATTATTTCTTCAATGACTCACACCTAGGAAGCCACAGTTGGGACATGCACTCATTGTAATTCAAGCAATGGCCTCGACGTTTTGCATGCTTCGTCTTCCTCTTTTAATATCGGGTTAAAGAACAATAGTGCACTTTCATGTGTGAATGCTGTTGCATACCAATTTCCCAGTTTGTCGGTAAAAGAATAACGTGTTAATTATTAGTGAAAGCAAATGAATAGCGTTAAATTAAAACTTGATTAGTGATGCTCTGATGAGTAATTAAGTTCGAAATTAAGTCGGTTAATGTTTTATGTGGTACAATGAAACAGTGATACCGTTGTGTGCCTCAAAATTAATCTGACGCATTTCGGAGGGCAGCGACTGTCAGCAATTTGCCTATCGATCGAGCGTTATATTTTAGAATGGAATACATAATGCAAATGTATGTCGTCCCAAACCTTGACCCAATGAGAAAACGTTTATTATTTTCGATTGATATTTTTTAATTTAAAATATCTCACATTCTTAAAATTGCTAAAGATTTAGATTCTCTGATAAAGTAGTTCTCAACTAATATATTTCTTATGTATATTGCAAGACAATTAGAAGGAACCTAAATAAATGGAATAATTAAATATAAGACTTTATTTTAAAATACAAAATTTTATAACATGACACTAAATATTATAGTTTAATATACATAAATAAATATCAATTATATAAAAATTAATTATAAACCTTTATTAATATTTTTTATACAAAACTTTATAGTTGATATACACGAAATAACAATTTAGTAGATTTTTTTTTTTTTTTTTTTTTTTTTTTTATTATTATACACAGCAATCAGAAGTTTTGTTCTATGAGCTGTTTGGCTGAATGTGTCCGGATGAGGCTTCCCCATTGGAAAGACCTCTACAACACCCCTCATAAGAGATCTGCTGGCCAACGTCTTCTCAGTCTTCTGTGATTTCTTACGTCTATTAGTGGCCGTAAGATGGTATTGATGTGAGTTTCTAATTTCTGGTGATGCTTTTGGCTTCTCTTTTGTATTAACTCTTGGACTGTTGAGATGCCGAGGTCTTGATGTAATGTCCAGTTGGTTACGTACCATGGAGCGTTAGCTATTGATCTTAGGGTTTTCGATTGCGCACGTTGGATAATGGCTATGCTGGACTTACTTGCGCAACCCCACAGCTCGATGCCATATGTCCAGATTGGGATAATCACTGTTTTGTAAATTAAAATTTTGTTTTCTAATGACATTCGTGAGTTTCTCCCGATCAACCAATTCAGTTCTCTCATTTTTAGATCTATCTGCTTCCTCTTTTTGCTTAGATGTTCCCTCCAATTGAGTTTAGTGTCAAGGTGGAAACCCAAGTATCTAACACTGGTTGCAAGTGGTATCTCTGTGTTGTTAATGTACACTGGAGGACATTTACCTTTGTTTAAAGTGAAGGTAATATGCTGCGACTTGCTTTCGTTGACTTTTATTTTCCATCTTATAAGCCATTCTTCTATTTGAAAGAGGTGGTCCTGTAGGTTTGCTGACGCTATTACAGGATCTTCATGGACGGCTAAGATGGCGGTATCGTCTGCAAACGTGCCAGTTATAGTGGAGTCTGATGTGGGAAGATCTGATGTGTACAACAGATACAAGATTGGCCCTAAGACACTGCCTTGAGGGACTCCGGATTTAATAGGCCGGAGCTGGGAAACTTCATCGTTAACCTTAGTTCTGAAATACCTATCTGTTAGGTATGATTTTAAAAGGTAGTAGTAGGGATCTGGTAGTGATTGTTTAATTTTATGTAAAAGGCCACTGTGCCAGACCTTATCAAAGGCTTGACTCACATCTAGGAAAACCGCCGCACAGTACTTTTTTTCTTCCAAGGCTTCATTAATTGCATGTACTATTCTGTGGCATTGTTGTGTTGTAGAGTGCTCATGTCGAAACCCAAATTGGTGATCAGGAATGACATTGAGTAAAGGGTGTATGCGTTGTAGAATTAATCTCTCAAATAATTTTGAGATGGAGGACAATAAGCTTATTGGTCTGTAAGCGGAGACATCAGTTAATTGCTTTCCGGGCTTTGGTATGAGTATTATTTCAGATATCTTAAGACACTTAGGCCAATATCGTAATCTTATAATGGCATTGAATATGTATGTTAGCATCACTAACCCTTTCCTTGGAAGTTCTTTCAACATTTTTGCTGTTATCATGTCAATTCCTGGTGCTTTCCAGTTGCTTAAAGCGGTAATTTTTCCCTTGATTTCACCGGGGCTTACCAATTTAATACTTGTTATTGACTCCATATCCACATTATTGTTGCCGTGGGTAGCTTGTGTATTTTGTTGTGGGTTATCGTTGAAAGGAGTAAATACTTTAGCTAGATGTTGCGCAAATAGGTCTGCCTTTTCTCGGCTACTTCTAGCCCATGAGGATGTATTTGCTTCTATTCGTAATGGAGGAGAAACTGTTACAGGTTTACGAAGTCCTTTGATTGGTCTCCAGATGGAGTTGTCACGACGGTTAAGGGTTGTGATGTATTGTGAAAAATTAATATCCCTCATATTTTTCAGCTTTGTTTTAAGGGTATTGCTTAATCGATTATAGGTTGTTTTATCACTTGGGATGTGTGTACGGTGCCACTTCGCTCTTGCTCTTCTTTTTTCTCCAACAAGTTTTTTTATTTCAACCGGAATGTTGAATTTTTGTGCATGAGCTTCTACGTTAGGGGTAGCTTGCTTGGCAGCCTCCTGCATAATTTTAACTAATGCGTTTGCTGCTTTGCCTACTTCTTCAGTAGTCTTGAGGCTAATATTAAGTTTTATATTGCTATTAATTTCAGTTCTGAATATTTCCCAGTTTGTTTTTGAGTTATGCAGTTTGAGAGGCTTCTTAAAATTTATTACAGATGTGCTAATAGTTGCAATGACCGGCGTGTGATCCGAAGATAGGTCATAGCTGGGGACTATATCAGTGTAGGTTGTCATAATTCCGTGCACCACGAAAAAATCCAATAGATCGGGGAGTTTGTTCGGGTCACTCGGCCAATAAGTCGGAGTGCCTGTTGATAAGAAAAAGTAGTTTCTATCGTGCAGAAGGTTCGATAGTTCTCTGCCTTTGGTTGTAATGATTCTGGAGCCCCACAGTGTATGTTTGCTGTTGTAGTCCCCCCCAGCTATGAACTTTGGTCCAAGTGTCTGGAAGAAATCTTGAAAGTCTTCCTTTTTTAGGTTGTGCCGAGGTGGACAATACACTGCAGATACTGTTAGATCATATGGCATTGTTTTAACTTTGACTGAGGTAGCTTGAAGATGATCTTTTTTATACTCTGATAATACGTAGTGGTTGATCGTTGTTTTTATTAATATGGCTGTACCGGCGTGGGCAGCATTATCTGGATGGTTAGTATGATACAGAGTATAATAGGGTATTTTAAAATAGGATCTATTTGTAAAGTGTGTTTCGCTAATTAATAGGATATCTATTAAGTTAAGATGAAGGAATAAATTTATTTCATCTCTATGTTGAATCATTCCGTTGGCATTCCATTGTGCTATCCTGAGAAACTTAGCCATTACTTTTGTTTGGATATTAACATGGTTAGCATGTTAAGAACCATGCTATTTTGTTGTATAATTTGATTAAACATGCCTTTAAACTCCTCAAGGAATTTAATTAACACGTTGCTGATACTTTCATCATTTTTTATTGGATGATTTTCATTGTTCTTTACTGCATTTGCATATGTATATGAGGGGTGTGCAGTTACTGTTTGGTTTGGCTGAATAGCATTTTGCGTTTGCGGAATTGTTTGCGGTTGCTGCGTGTTTGACTTAACACTGCTGTTTTTATAAAAGCTGAGATAGTACTCACATCCTCTGTAGTTAGCAGGGTGTGGGCCTCCACATAGCGCACATGTAGCTGCAGTTTCTCTGCTTTTCTTGCAGACTTTGGTATCATGTGGTTCTCCACATTTTACACATAGATACGGTCGGTTGCAATAGGACTTTGTGTGTCCGTACATTTGGCATCGCATACACTGAGCAATATTTTTGTCTCTTCTCGGTGGCTCTATCACTACGATTCTGTTTTGCAGACCTTTTAATTGATACACTTCCTTGTTGTTGTTGGCCGGCTCTAGATCCACGAAGAACATGTTTAATGGTAGCTTGGTTTTCCTATCTCTTATATTAATTATGTTTCTAACTTGATGGTTCTTGGTTTGCAGTTCTTCTATAATGTCCTTTGTGTCTATGCTGTGGTGTAAGTGTTTGATGACTACTCTATAGGCTCTTTCCTCTTTAAGTTGGTAGGTGTGATGTATAATTTTTTCCTCTCTCATAAATTTTGCAAGAGTTCTGTAGGCCTCTGGAGTAGTGGTGTTAATCCTTATACTATTATCTGCTAGGGTTTTGGTAACATAGTGCTCTGCTTGGAGTACTTCACTTATCTTGACAATCATGCCTGCATAATCTTTAACACCATGTACGAAAATTGGTGGAGGTTTTACTGCTTTCTCCCCGCTTATGCCTTTGTCAGCACGGGGTTCTGGTTCAATATTTGACAGCGCACTAAATTTATTGCTTGTATTTATGATAATACTGTCGGTGGTCACTTTTTTTCGTTTAGTATTTCTCGCTACTTGCTGCCAGGGATTCTCGTTATTAACGTCGTCGGGCTCATCACCACTACTAGATAACATTCTCATGACTGGTTGTTTTCGTTTTGTCTGTTTCTGTTGCACCTGATTTGGTTGGCTTAGGGACATAGGCGACTGCTTTGATTGGCTGGAATTCATTTGCACTTGCGGTGTTTGAGTATTTGATGTAGGATAAGATTGTGTCAAATTTGGTTCAGTTATGGGCACATTTATTTGCGAACTTAGGCTACTTGTTGATGGGGCACCCTGTATAATATTGACTTGTTGGTGAATCGGTTGACCATTGCTATCAAAACCGATAAAATTCCCCGAGGGGAGCATATTTGTTTTAATTATCACCTATCAGCTATCAGTTCGCGCGTAATCACAACAAAAAAAAAAAAAAGGAGTAAAAAAGAAAAAAAAAAAAAAAAAACACAAAGGGAAACACTTGGCTTATTATTAGCCTTGCACGTGGCGCGTTACACTAAATACTTGTCAGAGCTCGAACAGCACGTCCTTACTCTTCAAGAAATCTATAACCACTAATTTAGTAGATAATTAGAAATTAATTTATACCAATAAGTAGATTTCTTTTAAAACTAATTATATAAAAAATATTAATGAAGTTATAAACACAAGTGAATACTATTGTCCCACCAAAGTGTTCTTATAATTGTACATTTTATTTTGCACAATAATCATAATTTGCCTCTATGTTTGTCGCATCTATCGGTAACCGTCGTACTTCCCTATCTCATCATATCCTTTGTTTAAACAATTATTCGCTTTGTTATTTTTAATTTTGAATTTATTTTCGATTGATATTTTTTAATTTTTTAATTAAAAATATCTCATTCTTAAAATTGCTAAAAATTTAGATTCGCTGGTAAAATAGCTCTCAACTAATATATTTGTTATGTATACTACAAGACAATTAGAAGGAACCTAAATAAACTTATTAATGGAATAATTAAATATTCGATTTTCAACAAGTGAACACCATTGTCCCATCAACTGAAAGTGTTCTTATAAATCTGTATTTTATTTCGCACAATAATTATAACTTGCCTCTACGTTTGTCGCATCTATCGGTAATCGTCGTACTTTGTTTGGACAAAATCGCTTTGTTATTTTTAATTTTGAAAATCCATTTGCAGTTACAGTGGAATCAAGTTGCTATTGTTAGTTTTGCTTCGAAATTCGCCACCATGTAAATAAAATCACCTAAAATCGAGGATTGGTGTTTGCAACCATTACATTTAGTGCTTGTTAAATAATATACTATTTTTCGTGGGTTATTTTAATAACTGCAATAAATGTTTGAAAGTAATCATTTTAGTCGGGGGAGGTTTTTATATTTAATGACGAATTATGGTGACATTTTCGCCCACTTGGTGTTAGTTTTTAACTAAGTAAATATTTGATTCTTTTGGCCTCATTTATCAAGCACAATTTAATTAATTAATTTCATTAATCTTAAAATATTTGGGACGTCTACTCTTCATTAATGCAGCAATAAAATATGTACAGTTTCAATTAAACTAGTTAAATGAGAAACAATTTTTTTTTGTGTAAATTTCCCAAAACCGTTATTTTGAAGCCCGCCATTCTTGCAGGCGAAACGAATAAATCTTTCTCCTAGCATTTAGTCACTAACACCACGACATTCTGTCTCGAGTTCAAGCTAATTTTAAATCAAGGTTATTATAAGTTTATTTAAAGGACAACAAAAATGCTTCTTATGTTAATGACGTTCCTCTATCATCGACACCTTGCTATTTTATTTTCTTTCTTAAAACGTCAAGTTCAATGCAAAACGACAAACAATCAGTGAGGAAAAATGGCGATTTTTGTGAAGTTTTTCGGAAAATTTTAAAATATTCGAATGCTGCATTTTGCAATTTATTTTTAGAAGATAGTTCAAAGACCCTGGTACGATTATAACCGCGGCCGTGTCTGCTAAACCTTGTTCCAACTATTCCGTAACATTACTCAAAATTATTCAAGTTCACAATTTTGTAAACAGAGCCAAGACAACTAAATTGCCCTGGATTTTTTATTTCTTAAAACAATATCTAAATTTAATGTTTTCAGGTTTACTCTCGTGGGATATCAGCAATTGCCATGTAGACTTAGAAAAGGAATTATCTATTATCATAGATCAAGCACCTGACGGGGAAGAAGCTCGATATGGTATGAAAATGTCACTTACTTTCACCATTTACTGTTAAATATTAATTTCTATGACTAATTCAGCCGATATCAATATTCGCTGAAGGTTCCACGCACCAATTACTTTTTGTAACAAAAATAATAAAGCCAAAATGTTTATTCAGTTTTCCAATTACTTCTAAAGATGCTAATAAAATTCGGTTCTACAAAACGCTTCTCAAGCATTTTTGTACGCTTATTTAAACATCATTTTTTAGGAGAACGTCTGATTCAGTTTGCGTCTGAGAATTTGGTGACTGAAATTTTGATCCATCCTGCAATCAGCACGTTAATCCAATGTATGAAGAACTTACTTAGCAGTTTTACTCGCCATCGCCATGTTATTCACGCAGGATACACATTTGCAATCAACGGATCGTGGATACTACAAGTAAGACATGCAATTATTTTTATTATTAATTATTGATATTACCAATTTGTTTCGTTGATAGGATGGAACCTTCTCGTTGGCGGATTTCTGCGAAGCTTTCCAAGAGGTCGAGGTGCAGCGGGTCGTCCGCGCGTACGGAACTAGTATTAATTTGGACATTCACTGTTCCCCTGAAGGAGACTGGCCCTCGCTGCCCAAGGAGCAGTTCACCAAGTATTGCAAAATTCGCGTCAATCCAGACGATGTTCTCAATTCAGGATCTTCCCAAATTGCCAATTTCCTCAATTATATATCAACTTTTCTAATGCCTTCTAGTATGGAGACTTTATTAGAAAGTTCAGACGTAGTCGGAAACATTAGATTTTCCCATCCTACCTTATACGTATTTCCTGGAGGACAAGGCGACGCCGCCTTATTCGGGATCAACGGCTTTAATATGCTTTTGGACGGAGGGTTTTCCCGAAAAGCCTGCTTCTGGGATTTCGTCAGGCACTTAGATAGATTAGACGCTGTTCTTATGACTAGGTTGAACAACAACAATATCAACGGTATTAGCGCTCTTTTGACAAGGAAAAGACACAACGCCGTTTATCCACAAATAGGGCATTTCTTCTGCAATATTCAGGTAGGTCCAACCATCGTTTCCAACTGTTACAATCTAAAATGTTTCATTTTAGGAGCGGAAGAATCTATTAAGTCCAGATGGAGATAAAGACAAGGACTCTTTGTTAATTAATTTGTTTGATGAAGGCCATGGTGTAATCGATAATTTGAAACAAATTCACTTATATCCCCAAACGTGCTATCGGGATTCGGAACCCATCAATCTTTATCACAAAGTTGGGCATGGGACGCTAGATATGTACATTTTAAATCCCTCTAGAGACTCAAAGGAAGTTAAAGAGTTCTTGCAAAAGTGGAATAATAACGATCAAAAGTTATTCGCTAGTCAGAAGAACGCCAAAGACTTCACATTTCCAGTTCCTAATCTTGTGTCCATCTGTGCATTACTCATTTGGCAGCCTTCAAACGCAAACGATAAAATAACAAGAATTCTCTATCCTGGAAGCACTCCTCAGCAAAAAATATTCGAAGGCTTAGATAAATTAAAGCATTTAGATTTTATCAAGCATCCGGTGTGTTCAGTCAAAACTGTTGTAAGCGCTGGCCTGAAATACAAGCAAAAACCCGAAAAAGACCAGAAGATGGGCAAAATCATCGACAATAAGCAGAAGGAAATCGCCGAAATCAAACTGGATAAAAAAGGTTTTGAAGACCCGGCCGAAAACGGGGCTTTTTATAAAAGCGTCAAAAAGGCCGACTCCGTCGAAAGCGAGAAGAGCGAAACAAAACCGAAGGACGACCCCTCGAATGTCATCACCGAAAGCTTGGACCACAAGGAGAAAAAACCTAAAGTCGAGCAGAAGAGTAAATACCCGCTGACGAGGAAGACCGAGCCGAAGCTCGCGGAGAAGAAGAAGGTTTCCGTGGAGAAAAAATCGTCGCCGACAACTCCCAAGAAAGTTTTGGACGCCAAGACCAACGGAGAGGTTAAAGTGAAGGCGGCGCCCAGAGTTGCTAGTTTGGTTCCTGCAAAAAGCGCCAAGGATGCGAACAATAGGAAGGTGGTTGAGTCTAAATACAAAGCGACTCCGGCCAGGAAGGAAGTTTCCAAGTTGTCTGCGAAGAAGGAGGTGAAAGAGGAGAAAAAAGTCGCTGTTCGAAAGGTGCTAGGAAGTTCTCCGCCTGGAAGAAGCGTAGGCAGTCCGATTAGAAAACCCAAGAAGGAAGTTCCACACAAAATAGCTAAATTGGAAAGAGATGGAACCACCGATTCTAGCACAGTTAGTACCCCGTCGGCGGATCAAGACAACACTTTTAAAAAGGTCGATCCTGCGAAATTTTCTCCTGAAGAACTGGAACAATTGAGAATTCAAGAGTTGGCCGACTTGAAAGAGGAACAGGAAGCCGTGAAAGAAATCGAAGCAGTTTTCCGAAAGTCCGAACAGGACGTCGGCAGCGCCGGAGATTTGCGAAAAATAAAAAGCTTGTCAGTCACTGACAAAACCGAGGAAGACGAATACCTAATCATTGAGAAAGAAGTGATTGAAGTACCGGCTGAAGATAAAGCGGACGAACTGCAAAAACATGCGAGAGACAGCGAAGAATCGGAAAAACAAAAGGAACAAATTAAGGACCCAGAGGTGCAAACTGAAATTAAACAAGTTCCGAAGGAAACGTCGCCAGCTGTTGAGGAGACTTCAAGCGAAAAGAAGGTCACCGATGAGGTATTGGAACAAAATGCTCCGGAATCTCAACCGGATGAGAAGTTTTCCACAATTGAGTCCGGCGCCACGACGGCGCCTACCTTACCTGAGGACGAGCGGATTCCTCTTGATGAAATCAAAGAAGACAACGGTGATCAGGCTATTGAAGAGAAGTACGTGAAAGAAGAAACTAAAGAAAAGGGCGTTCCAGTAATTCAACTGCCGCTGAAACCGTTTGAAGCCATTTCAAAATTAGCGCCGGCTGTTAACATCAAGTTGGACAAACAGGCTCAAATTAAAGACTTAATAAAAACACCGGATGAAGTGGCGGATTTGCCGGTTCATGAAGAAGTTGACATTGACGGATATGACGGGTATGCAAACGGGGCGAAGGCTGAAGACAAAGGAAAGGCTTCAAAGGAATTCAAACTAGAGAATGTTGAAACCGTTAAAAAAGCTGATGAGGACGTAAAAAAGCCGGTTGAAACGGTAAAATCAAATGAAGTAAAGGAGAAAGAATCCCCAGAGAAAGAAGTACAGGAAGAAGCAATTTGTGATAAAGATGAATTAGAAAAAACGGAACCAAAGAAGCATGAAGCAGTGATAGAAAAATCTAAAGATATACCAATTGGCACTGAAAGTTCCAAATTGGAATCAAAAACTATTGAACAACTAACAAAAGATGGAGATGAAGGTAAGAAACCGATAGACACTGATATTAATGGACGAAAAGAAGAATCCAGTAAAATTGTGCGACAGCTATCAACTGGTAGTGTCAATGAAGTCAAGGAAATCAGTGAAGAAGTTTCTCCAAAAGAAATATCAAAGCCCGAACTCGAGAAGGTGGCAAAGGAGATAACAGTAACTAATGGGGAGAAGAAAAAAGCTGACATTTTCGAAGTTCAAAGTGAAGTAATTAAAGACATCAAAGTCGAATATATAAAAGGTCAAGTTTACAAGGCGGAAGATGAACATCCCAAATTAGAAGCTAAAGAACAGGATAAAATAGATACTACAGTAAAACTTGTTGAAGATCAATCGAAGCTTGACGAAGTAAACAATTTAGACGTTAAAGAAAACGATAAAAAAGTTGTCGAAATTAAACAAAACGAAGATGATGCGAAAATTGAAGATATAGCCGAAATGGAAGAAAAACCAAAAACGATTAATAACATGGAAACTGAAATCGGTGATGGTCTGAGAGAATCTCAAGAAGCAAAAGATAAAATTTCTGAAAAGCTAAGTGAAGAAATTGAAGAATCAAAAATTAACACTGACTGGAAAGAAAAAGATGAAATTTCCATCAAAACTGAAATTAAAGTTGATGTAGAAGAAGTTTTGCAAACGTCTGTTTTTGCAAAAGAAATTCTTAAAAAATCTGATAAAGAAGTGAAGGAAATTTCTTCAAAAGTTGACGAGGAAAAAGTTGAATCTAAGGAAGATGTAATTGATCATAAAGAAAATGTTGAGAAAGATTCAAAAGAAACTACAAACGATTTGTTCCAGGAGAAAGAAATTCCTTTAAAACTTAATGAAAAGGTATCTGAAATAGTTGATGCGAAAGTTATTGAAACAAAACCAATTAATCAAGAACTTAAACAAACCAAAGTGTTATTGGAAGTTTTGGAAGATGTTGAAAATGGCAGTGATATTAAAGAAGACTTAACAGAAATTAAAAGCAACCAAGAAAAATTAGACGATCTAGAAAAAGTCACGGAATTAATCGAAAGTAAAATTGCAAAAGATGATATTAAAGAAATTTTGCACCATGATGTGAAAAAATTGACTGAACGTCAAATTGAAATCGCAGATGGTATTAGAGAACAAAGTGAGCAGGAAGATATGGATAAGATTGTTGCAAGTATGAGAACAGATTCCGAAACGATGAAAGACATATCTGACAAGAAGGAAGTTCTTCAACACTTCGATATAACTGCAGACATTCAAAATAAAGTTATTGAGGATATCTTAACAAAACCAATCATTGAAGACTCAGCGGAAATAAAAATAATCTCTGAAAAGCTTGATACTAAAACTGACGTTGGTAGTTCAAGAACTGTCGATAAAATTAAAAAAGAAGAAGAAGTTCTTCAAAAGCCCGCTGCCGATGAAAAAATTGTTGATAAAATTGATGATCAACTCGATGTGGAAATAATTGTTGAAAAGTTTGATAATGTTGACAAAGAAAAACCAGAAAAAGATCAGAGTAAACAAGAGAAACCCACTATTAAAGTAACAGAGACAAAAGATATAAGGAAATTCTTAGAAGAGTCAAAGAACGTGGCTCAAAGAATAATAGCCGATATTGAACCTAACATTGAAAAACAAAATCTTGATGACCTTCAGGTGGTAAAACAAACAGTGATCAAAGACAAGGAAGAAGAAATTGTTAAATCAACCGAAGATTCTGGTTATGACACTCCCATGGATAAAGATACCATTGACATTAAACCAAAGTTTGTTACAACTGTGACTGAACATATTGATTCTGATGCATCAACTAAAGAAGAAAGTTATGATAAACAAAGTGAAGTGATAATTACTAAAACCATTATCGAAGATAAGACTGAAATTTCAGAAGAAACTGAACGAAAATTAAAGGATGACACGGTAAAAGAAGAAGAAATTAAGGATAAAAAGCATGACGACGTTGATGAAAAAATTAAAATGGAGGCATCGATTGATTTTAAGATAGATGTCCCAAAAAGTGTGGAAGAAAAGACTCCCGAGTTAGAGGAAATAGTGGAAACCAAGAAGACTGAACAAGCTATAGTTGATAATATTGCTAAAGTCGATGATACGGTCAAAAGAAGTATTGATGAAGAAACGCTTATATTAAAAGATAAAGTAGAACAAAGTATTATACCGACCGAAAATATCGATGATGGTACTGTTGAAAAGGCTAGTGAAAAGGACGAGTTTTTATTAATAGCTAAAATAGAACAAACTGCTACCACAACCGAAAAAGCAGATTTTCCAGATGTGTCTGAAGACACACTTTTAGATAAAATAGAAAAGATTACCGCTAAACTTGAAATGGTAGATTTTACTCAAGGTGAGGATATCATTTTAAAGACTACCCAAAAAGAAGTTGATAAAACAGAGGATACTATGGAGAAGAACATTGAAAAGGAAGATAAAATAGAAGCAACTATTGGTACGATTGATTCTGCTATTGGTAAACTGGATGTTGAACGAACAGACAAAGTTAAACAAGATGTTATTGCAGTTGGAAAGGTTGAGTTTACTATTGGTGATGATGCTATTGCGAAGAGTATTAAAGTAGAGAAAACAGTTGCTGCAGTTATAGAAAGTGATGCTGATGGTACCACTGAAAAAGGAGTCAAGGAGGACACTCTTATGCAAAGTAAGGTTGAGCAAATGGAGCTTACTACTGAGAAGGAGTCTGAGAAAAACACGGATAAAATAGAACAAAGTAAGATTGAAAAAATCGAACCTTCTAAACTTGTTGACGTCATCGAAAAAGTGACTGAAAAAGACAGTCATATATCAACGGATAAAGTAGAACAAAGTAAAATTGAAAAAACTGAGGCTACGAAACACGTTGAAAAGGTAACGGAAGAAGACGCTCATATATTAACCGAAGAAGTGGAGGAAAGTAAGATCGACCAAATTCAATCTGCTAAATATGAGGACACCGTTAAAAAGGAGATTAAAAAAGACAGTCCTATACCAACGGATGAAGTAGAACAAAGTAAAATTGAAAAAACTGAGGCTACGAAACATGTTGAAAAGGTAACGGAAGAAGACGCTCATATATTAACCGATGAAGTGGAGGAAAGTAAGGTCGACCAAATTCAATCTGCTAAATATGAGGACACCGTTAAAAAGGAGATTGAAAAAGACAGTCTTATATTAATGGATAAAGTAGAACAAAGCAAGATTGAGCAAACAGAGACTATTAAAACTGTTGAAAAGGTGGCGGAAGAACATGTTCATATATTCTCTGATAAAGTGGAAGAAAGTAAGATCGAGCAAATCCAGTCCACTAAATGTGAGGACATCGTTAAAAAGCAGATTGACAAAGACGCGGATAAAGTAGAACAAGGCGAGACCAACCAAATCGAGTCGATCAAATTGGTTGAAGACGTTGAAAAGGCAACCGAAAAAGATGTATTAATAGAAAAAGATAAACAAGGTAAATTCGAACAAATTGAGACCACCAACCGTGGTGATGTCATTGAAGACAGTGTTGAGAAAGCGGAACAAACTGGGAATAAGGATGAAAAAGCTGAATCGGTGAAAAGTGGCGATAAAATGGACAATGGACAATTACCAGAAAAACCAGAACACATAAGTGGAACTGAAATTAAAGCTGAAAAAGAATTCGGTGTGAGAAATCGCACAACTGATGAATGTGAAACATCGGATCGAGATGGCCCGGCATTAGTTAACGGCAAGAATGAGGAACAGAAAGATGAGATATTAGAAACCAAAGAAATTAAAGCTGCACTTGAAAAGGCGAGTGATATTTCCAAAGCAGAACTCCCCGAAAAAGTAAACGGCGAAAGCAGCGATAAAAAGGAAACCAAAGATGCACCAATAACCTTAGAACAAACTGAAATTGCCTTCACTAAAAAGACTGAAATATCCGAAACAAAAACAGAAGAAAAAACACAAGAAAGTTCCCAAAAATCAACAACACAAATTACGAGTGCAGAACACGAAATTGCTGGTGAAGCAAATTTTAAAACCGAAGTAATTAATAACTTCGAAGAGAAAGATCCAATTCCTCATGTCAAAGACGCCATTGAAGAAAGTACTGATTCAAAGGTGGATAAGATTGTAGAAGAACACAAAGATGATATTGATATTAAAACTGAACTGTCACTTGCTCAAAAAGAGCAAAAACCAATCGACGGTGACCTAAGTGAAAGTAAGCAAAAAGTCGAGGGAACAGTAGAAAGTAAAGGAATAGAAAATGAAGCAAACAGTTCTATTTTAGATTTGGAAGAAACTAATAAAAGTAGTGATGTAAAATTAGACAAACTTCCTGATACAACTGTTATGGAATGTAAAGAAAATAAACATTTTGAAGAAAGTTGTCAGCAAGAAATTGAAATAAAAAAGAAAATCGATAGTGTCCCAGAAGACTTAACTAGGATAGAAACGAAAGAAGAAATCAAGGCAACGGTTAAAGAAATTCAACAAGACGCAGAAACAATTCAACAACATACTTCTGAAGGTAAAAAAGAAAACGGTTTGAAAACTGATGTTACGGAACCCACCAAATCTACTACTGAAGATAAAAATGAAGACGGTTTGAAGATTGAAGATATAAGACTTATCCAATCTCCAATTCAACAACCTACTACTCAAGATAAAACTCAAGATGGTTTAAAAATTGAAGATACAAAACTTACCCAATCTTCAATTCAACAACCTACTACTAAAGATAAAATTGAAGATGGTTTGAGAATTGAAGATGCAAAACTTAAGCAATCTTCAATTCAACAACCTACTACTGAAGATAAAATTGAAGATGCAAAACTTAAGCAATCTTCAATTCAACAACCTACTACTGAAGATAAAATTGAAGATGCAAAACTTAAGCAATCTTCAATTCAACAACCTACTACTGAAGATAAAATTGAAAATGGTTTGAGAATTGAAGATGCAAAACTTAAACAATCTTCAATTCAACAATCTACTACTGAAGATAAAATTGAAAATGGTTTGAGAATTGAAGATGCAAAACTTAAGCAATCTATTATTGAAGATAAAATTGACGACAGTTTGAAAATAAATGACACAGAACATACTCAATCAATAATTCAACAACCTATTACTGAAGATAAAAAGGAAGCTGCTATAAAACCTGAAGTTAAAGAACCTAGTAAAGATGATGTTTCTAAATTGAAAGATGACCATTCGATGGAAGCAGTTACACAGGAAATTCAATCAGAACAGGAACCTTTAACTAAGAAAAGTGATGATAAATCTGAAGGACCAACTTCATTAATAATTAAAGATGAAGAAACATTACTTAAAGACGATAAAAAGGAGGGTATAATTGTAGTGAATGCTAAGTCAGAGCTTGAAGAAAGTTCAGTAATTGGTAAACAAAAACTAGAAGAATGTATTGAAGTACCTTCAGTTCCAAGTATCGCAAAAAAAGAAGAAATCACTTTTAACGAACAAGCAATAGAAAAACGTGATGATTTAAGTAAATTAAAAGAAGAAATTGTAAAAACTGAAGTAGTTACCAAAGAAGAAACCATCATCGCTGTTGTTTCAAGCAAATTTGATACAGACGCTGAAAATATTCGAATTGTCGGAGATCAAACTGTCCAACCAGATAAGGAAAAACAAGATGGCAAAATTAGTGAAATCAAAGAAGAAATTTCTAAAGAAAACGACAAAATTTCCCAGGATAAACCAGTGGAAGATCCGAAAATTCAAATTGTCGCATCTTTCGAAAACGGTATTGTTGAAAAGATCGACCTCTCTGATAAATGTGAAAAAGAACCGAAAATCAAACTTAGTGACGAAATTAAAATGGAAGAAGACGACTTACAAGACAAGGACTTCAGAAGCGACTCAACCCCTCCTACTGAAGAAATGGACGACACTCGACTGTACTCTCCCAACGTCAGTGATCGATCAGAGTTGGGACGAAAGTCGCCAAAAGAGAGGGAAGAAGACGTTGCGAAAATAGTTGCAAGCGTGGCGGAAGTCTTAAAATCAGACGCCCCTTTAGAAGAACTTGAAGATAAGATTCCACTAGAAATTCGCAGTTTCACGCCGATCTTATCAAAAGATGAGACTAAAGAAGAAGAGAAGAAAGTTACTGTCACGACAGCAGAAGAAACTCTCACTGAGTTTGCGGAAGAAGAAGCAACAGGTTACACTACGAAATTGCGGGAGACTCACATTGGTCTCAGATCTGGAGATGAAGATATTCCAAGTGTTAAAATTAGTGAACCAGAGTGTCCAATAAACGTGTCGTTATTTCTGGAGGAAGAAAGAAAAGTGGCCGCGGTTCATATGAGTTTCGACAGTAGAGATAAATCTGAAGATGAGGATCTCCAGGGATCTCACCAACGAATTGAAGAAGTGACAGTTCACTCTCCTTTAAATAAAGTACAAGATACAACAGCCGAACTTATAAAACATATCGCACCTCCTGCAGTACCTGCTAGTCCTAAACCAGATAGTCCTTGTTTATTAGACTCTCCAGAAAAGAGCAAACTGTCCACATCAACCAAGTCCCTTGACGAAGAATTTAAAGGAGACGAAATGACCACTTCCTTGTATGGAGAACTGCCAGATCATTCCCTCGCTGAAACAGAGATCAACGACACCGATTCAGTCGATGGTGACAGTCTCGTGGATGGTGGCAAGTCTCCACTATTCATGTACGAAACCACCACCGCAAAATACCTAGAAGGTTCCAACATCGAAGAGCCCCAAGCCGCCAGGTCAGATTTGGCCGAACCCAAAACGGACCCAATTGAAGCTTGGGGCAAACCCCTTCATTTGCCCAGTCCAGCCCCGATCCTCGACAACAAGGGTACCCCAAAAAAGGAGAAGAAGGTTCCCGCCAGTGTGATCGCCAAAAACAAACTCAACGAAGAGAAGAAGTATTCGGACGTCTCGAAACGACTAGTGAAGAAGGTCAGTCCTGTCTACGTTGACTTGACGTACGTTCCGCACCACGGAAACTCGCGGTATTGCTACACGGAGTTCTTCAAGAGAATCCGGGCGAGGTATTATGTTTTTTCCGGGATCGAACCCAGTAGAGATGTTTACAACGCTTTGTTGGAGGCCAAGCAGACTTGGGAGGATAAGGATCTAGGTGAGTTGAGTGAGTTCGTGGTTTTGGTTTTGAAAATGATTTTTGCAGAGGTTACCATTATCCCCACGTACGATACCGACGTTCTCGGGTACTGGGTGGCGGAAAACGAAGATCTCCTAGCCAAGCATAAAATTGACTTGTCTCCATCGGCCAGTCGGTGCACCATCAACCTCCAAGACCACGAAACTTCATGTTCGGCGTACCGTCTCGAGTTCTCATAAACCTGATCAGTAAACAGAGATTATTTAATTTTATAGTAGCAATAAGTATCCTACAAATATCTTTTTCCCCGGACCGTAGCAACGAACTTCTGATTAATTCATTTCTCAATAGTAATGAACAAACGTCCATTTTTATAAAATTTCTTCAGTTAACAATCCGAAGGACTACTTTTATCTTCACCAAGTTGAAAACTTCTCAAACCTTTAGGTTCAAACGACAATCCGGTTTCCGCAAATCTATTTTCAGCTTGAAAACAATAATAATAATTTGTCTTAGGACCAATTCAAAATTGTGCCATCTTATTGGCTATTAGTAGCAATGTCCAAACTTTTTGGCGACTGACTAGTTAGAAAGTTTAACTTTTGAACTGGATCGCAGTTTTCACACTCAGAAAACGTAGATTGGATGTCTTAGAAAAAACAGTGTTGAATCCTTTTCGTGTCTAGGATAACGTTTTAACTCATTCAGCATCGGTGTGTTTCATTCATTTCAAACTAGCGATTCGTCCCAAAAGTTATAACAATTACAGCTATTGCGTACCAGAGACTTAAGTAACACTTAAAATGGTGAGATTAACTGATATTTTTGTTGCTTTCTATGTTAATATGCACAGGTTAACGAAAACTGAGTCAACTTTTAGCTGGATTAAGGCACCTCACTGTTCGGATTTAGTTGAACTGCACCGTTTCTTTACAATCAAGGCTTTAATACAGCTCTAAATTTGGTTCAGTTTTTTTGGTCAACTCTGCATATAGCTGATGTGATACCCTTAGATTTTATAGTAATAACCTGTTAGATATTGAAATGGCTATGTTGGAAGAGTTTATAGATATAACTTTTAATATTTACTTAAGGTTAAGGATTGCCAGTTTCATTGTTTCGAGAGAGAAAATTGCCACCGATTCAGCTAATCGACAGTAAACATTTTTTTTGTAAAATGAATATTTTGTTAGTAATTTTTGTTTCCGTGGCCAACGACAGATTAACATGGCCTATTTAAACGCCCCAAATAGTCTTTTGTTAACAAGTTAATTCCCGAACGAGAACTCTGCATTTATTATGGCATAAGTACCTTTTAGTTGAGATGTCCACTATAAGATAATATCATTAATTTTTCGGTAAGTTAAGATTTAGACGAAGGATAGTAATTCAGTAAGCTTGAATCCTAGATCTTAACAAATTGTTGTCAACTGTGCAAGTTTGGTGCTATAAAAGAATGCCTTGACTGGTGATTATTTACATTATGACTGTTGACATCAGGTGTGTGCTGAGGAGCGTGAACGGTGTCTGAACGCGCGATAAACTTACAATGTGAATTAGTCTTTAAAATTAGTACGAAAATAATCAATGTATCCCACAATGCAACAATTCATGTTTATTTCAAACACTTGGCGTTATAATTGGAAGGTTTGTGTTTATGATTTCAAGGCGCACATTAACAAGTAATTCACATTGTATTTTTATCGATTCAACAAGATATATCAATTTATATTTATGTTAAAAACAAGCTATAAACGTGTAAAAGTTATGTAAACGTTACATTTAAATTACTTATATAGAGCTTCTAGTCGTAAATTTGACCCTTAGCTTTGAACTGTTACATTACATATATGTAATTACAGTATTGTATGGGATATGTATGATTACAGAAATAAAAAATGCTGAAATTTTCGTCGATTTATTTTTATGCCCTAAAGCTACCTTAAATAACCAATCGCAAATTGTATCACTCATATGGAGAATATGGCCACTTGATGCCGTCTTCCCGGTCGCTTTCTTTTTCTTATTTGGTCAAATCAACCTAATTTAATAAATAAAGTTCGTTCACAATTTAAAATCGTGTGTTATCGGGTTTTCTTTCGAAGTAGGCGATTTGGTCCTCTTCCACCCTGTAATCGTGAATCCAGCGGTTTCCTTTCCTTAAGCTGCCGTCGATTCCGTCCTTCCAAACTCCAGCTGGCAGATAAACCTCGCGTTGACGAGCCCCTGAGTATAAAATCGGAGCCACGATTAGCTTTTCCCCGATTGAGAATTCATCAGCGACGATGTGACAGAAAGAATCGTTGGGTTCCAACATCCACAGAGGGCGAATTAATGGCAGTCCCAAATCCAAGGCCTCATTCACCGATTCCTTCAACAAGGGAGCTACCTAAATGCAGAAAAGGCACTTAATACTAAATTCAAATTTTTAAATACAGGAAAACTCTTGTAAAGCGACCACTCGTGGTTCCCTTAAAAAATGGTCTCTTGGAGGAGTAATTTATTAAAAAAAAAAATTCACTACGGAACAAACCTTTGTTGTAAATCATTGAATGCATTTTTGAAAATTATGGGATAAGTACGTTATGTTAAAGATGAGGTACCTATTTATTGCACCAAACACAAACTTATAATTAAAATTATGTTCTCTTTAATTAACTAATATAAAATAAGATTTTATTAAAAAAAAGTCTGGACTCTTTTATAGTTACATAACTTCAAACTCCAATATATCCAAAAAATGTAAATTTTACTTGTACCCTTTTTATTCTAACCCTTTCAATTATTATGAAATACCTAGTCATTTAATCATTGACGTCCATTATTATTAAATTGGGTACAATTATTTATATAAAATCATATTTTATTTCAATTATTATTTTCGATAAAATAAGATTTTTACGTTATCAATAAATTCGTGACAACACAATAAATAAATTATCGAAACTAAAATCATTTGCAAAAGATCTCAAAAATAAATACTTTGCGAAAAAATAATTTACGATTCCACTCGTTTAAGGTAAACTTTATGGCAGTCAATAAGTGCCTTTGTTGGGGCAATATATCTTGTTGACACTTTACCCTCGAGCTATGGAAAAATGCACTTTCTGCACAACGAGCTCAAACGATTTTAATTAAATTATGAGCAAACTATAATATTTAAAGAAAATCGATGCGATACAAAAATGCGTTTAAGTGTCAGCAATAAGCTCACATAAATTTAAAACCAAAATTTTAAATATTTGAAGGCTTCATGAGGGACGTCAGTTTCGATTTTTTTTTACATTTTAATTAATAACTAGCTTAATCGAGACGCCACCAAAAAACGAACCGGATAGAAGAATGCGGACCGATCACTCTTATAAAATGCAATAGCGACTTTGTCTTCAAACCTTAAAAATGTGGCTAAAACGAGTGATGCCGTTTTCCATTTAAATTACATTAAGGCTTACTACCAAAATATTGTTCTAAAACAGTTTGCTTACAATCTTTAAATTTTTTAATTAAAGACAATGTCTTTTTCGCGTTTTTTAAAATCTCCTGAATTTGGGTTTTGCCACATTTGCATATAGAAGCTAGCTTTCATTGCGATAAATTTCTTTTGCAGCTTTTAATAATATTTATGCAAGCTACCAAATTTAAAATCTCGTGATGGTAACGCCATCATTTTATAAGCTATTCCAGAAGCACAGTGACGATTTCTCAATCACTGGCATACAACTGATACCATTTTAAATATCCACACGAGCCCACAAATATCGCATAAAAAAGTTGGAACCGAAGTTGAAGAACTGATTTATAATCGTAACAAATTTATTACCGAAAGATAGGGCATGTGTCAATCACTTGACGAAAAAAGGTTCTTAATAAATTCTGCAGTGTATAATTGACATTTTAAGTTTTACAAACCCGATCTCATAGTGAGACAACTCATAAATCAACAAAGACAAAAATTAAAAGGATTTTCACAAAATGAGAAGTGGTCACTTTAACCATAAATTGCCGCTCATGGTCGTGTTAGGGGAGGGTCGCTTTAAAGGAGTAACAATATATTACTGATACAGAATAAATCTTTCATTCGTAGAAATTATGGTCGGATACTGTACTTACTATTGTCTGCCTCAGTGATGTTAAATATCTAGCCATTTCCAGCACCTTCTCATCTCCATAAGTGCTGGGTAAATGCGTGAACCGAATAACCGGCAGGAAGGTAGCAAGCTGAAGCCACCGCACATACAGCTCCTTATCGGGCAAAAACACCCCAAAACTGGTGGTAATATTGATTCCGTTCCACAACCCAGGCGCGTCGTAATCCCCCCCAACGGCGCCCGGAATCAAAAACGGATAACCAATAAGTCCATAAGTCAAAACGGTCGGAATGACCCTCTGCAACCCGTCCCAAGACGACTCAAACTGCGGAAGCGACACAAAAGCCGGAGGCCTTGGGCGCTCAATGACGCTAGTCACTCCCAAGATGCTAACACTCCCTTGGAGGTGGCTAATAAACAAACTCTTGTACTGGTCGGGATTAGTTAGTGGCCGCTCGCTCTGAAGATATTGAGGCATGTTGTACGCCACCCCAAGATCCAAATAAAAGGCGTCGAATTGGTACTTATCTTTCATGATTTTTAGCTTCTCCAGCAGCCAGGGGATGGTTTGGTTGTTGGTCACATCGAGAACCCCGGCACTGTTCAGCGATTTGTAGCGAGTCAGTGCAGGAATGTAGTCGTTGGTGAGGCGTTGGGAAATCAGCAGGCGCCTTTCAACAGTGGCGGCGAAATTTTCACTTTCAGTGGAGATGAAGGGTTGGATGGAGAAAACCACCCGGAACCCTCTCCTGCGCATGATGTTGATGGTTTCTTCCAAAGTTGGAAATCTCTCCTTGTCCACAGTGAAGTCCCCAACGTGCTTCTGCCAAAACTCATTGATGAGTACATTTCCCTGCTTTAAGAACCCCAAAGCTATCACATTTTCAGTGTAATTTGAGACTGTACTTTCAATAAACTCATTTTTAGTTTCAGCTGTGATTTCCCACAAAGGTTCCATTAGCAGGTTGTGAATGACATTAATGTCGTCCTGTTTCAACCCATCCCACAACGATTTTTCAGTTAAGAACGAATGCAATCGAATCATGTTTGGCCCAATACAAACACTGTAATTTAATTGAGGCGTCGGCGTTTTGTGGTAAACATAAGCGAAGCTGTCGAATTTCGCCTGAAGACACAGTTCCTTCCTCTGATCGCCTTTGATCGAAATGTACAGTGGCGTGTCATCATCGATTATAATCGCAGCTCCTTTTGAGTTTATGAAGTATCGTTTTAGAACGTTTCCCCACTCGTGTTTGTCGACTCTTCCTGTTATGAAAGGGGCGAAGTCGTGGTGGCCCTTTTCCAGGGGCCAAACCGATTCGGCCATTTGCCCCCCTCCGTACCAATGGCCGCGCTCCTCCGACAAGTAGAAGCAGTCGGTGGGAGCCACTTGGTCCGCCAAGGAGATCCAGTTTAAGTTGTAACAGGGGATTTCTGGATGCAGCTCGTAGTATCGCATGTACAGCCTGGCGCGGTGCATCCATTCCAGGCAGATGCTGCCGTCTGGAAGGGTGTCCGAAGGCATGCAAGAGTGCACGCTGTCGTAGTTCAAGGTGACGCCCAGGTGGCCGCGGATTACGTCCAGGCCGTCGGCGTTGAAGATTTTGATGATTCGCTTGATTTTGCTGAATTTTATTTTGTCGAAGTAGGCCCTTTGGATCACTTTCTGTTGGTAGAGGACGTAGGCGAAGCCCACCAGGAAGACGATTATGAGGAAGAGGATGCCGACGAATGCCCGCAGCTTGTAGTCTCTTGGCCGCTTCTTCTTCAACACTGAAGGAAACGTCTGAAATCAAAAGCAACACTCAAAAAATGCCGCCTAAGAATTTATGAAGAATGCGTGTCTTGAGTTTAGAGATTAACGTGCTTAATGTTAGCAGGTATAATATTGTAAATTGCTTTAAGACCGACATTTTTTCGGCGAAGAACCGTAAAGCTTTACTGACAATAGATAAATTCCTTTAGAATTTCTTACAAATTTAGTTGAAAAATGTTACACCAAACTCTGCTTGATGGAAACGTCTGAAATCAAAAGCAACACTCAAAAAATGCCGCCTAAAAATTTATGAAGAATGCGTGTCTTGAGTTTAGAGATTAACGTGCTTAATGTTAGCAGGTATAATATTGTAAATTGCTTTAAGACCGACATTTTTTCGGCGAAGAACCGTAAAGCTTTACTGACAATAGATAAATTCCTTTAGAATTTCTTACAAATTTAGTTGAAAAATGTTACACCAAACTCTGCTTGATGGAAACGTCTGAAATCAAAAGCAACACTCAAAAAATGCCGCCTAAAAATTTA
This sequence comes from Dascillus cervinus, assembly GCA_949768715.1. Taxonomy (NCBI): domain Eukaryota; kingdom Metazoa; phylum Arthropoda; class Insecta; order Coleoptera; family Dascillidae; genus Dascillus; species Dascillus cervinus. Next base: position 35,846,518 of record OX458316.1, read on the forward strand.
TGAAGAATGCGTGTCTTGAGTTTAGAGATTAACGTGCTTAATGTTAGCAGGTATAATATTGTAAATTGCTTTAAGACCGACATTTTTTCGGCGAAGAACCGTAAAGCTTTACTGACAATAGATAAATTCCTTTAGAATTTCTTACAAATTTAGTTGAAAAACGTTACACCAAACTCTGCTTGATGGAAACGTCTGAAATCAAAAGCAACACTCAAAAAATGCCGCCTAAAAATTTATGAAGAATGCGTGTCTTCAGTTTAGAGATTAACGTGCTTAATGTTAGCAGGTATAATATTGTAAATTGCTTTAAGACCGACATTTTTTCGGCGAAGAACCGTAAAGCTTTACTGACAATATATAAATTACTTTAGAATTTCTTACAAATTTAGTTGAAAAACGTTACACCAAACTCTGCTTGATGGAAACGTCTGAAATCAAAAGCAACACTCAAAAAATGCCGCCTAAAAATTTATGAAGAATGCGTGTCTTGAGTTTAGAGATTAACGTGCTTAATGTTAGCAGGTATAATATTGTAAATTGCTTTAAGACCGACATTTTTTCGGCGAAGAACCGTAAAGCTTTACTGACAATAGATAAATTCCTTTAGAATTTCTTACAAATTTAGTTGAAAAATGTTACACCAAACTCTGCTTGATGGAAACGTCTGAAATCAAAAGCAACACTCAAAAAATGCCGCCTAAAAATTTATGAAGAATGCGTGTCTTGAGTTTAGAGATTAACGTGCTTAATGTTAGCAGGTATAATATTGTAAATTGCTTTAAGACCGACATTTTTTCGGCGAAGAACCGTAAAGCTTTACTGACAATAGATAAATTCCTTTAGAATTTCTTACAAATTTAGTTGAAAAATGTTACACCAAACTCTGCTTGATGGAAACGTCTGAAATCAAAAGCAACACTCAAAAAATGCCGCCTAAAAATTTATGAAGAATGCGTGTCTTGAGTTTAGAGATTAACGTGCTTAATGTTAGCAGGTATAATATTGTAAATTGCTTTAAGACCGACATTTTTTCGGCGAAGAACCGTAAAGCTTTACTGACAATAGATAAATTCCTTTAGAATTTCTTACAAATTTAGTTGAAAAACGTTACACCAAACTCTGCTTGATGGAAACGTCTGAAATCAAAAGCAACACTCAAAAAATGCCGCCTAAAAATTTATGAAGAATGCGTGTCTTCAGTTTAGAGATTAACGTGCTTAATGTTAGCAGGTATAATATTGTAAATTGCTTTAAGACCGACATTTTTTCGGCGAAGAACCGTAAAGCTTTACTGACAATATATAAATTACTTTAGAATTTCTTACAAATTTAGTTGAAAAACGTTACACCAAACTCTGCTTGATGGAAACGTCTGAAATCAAAAGCAACACTCAAAAAATGCCGCCTAAAAATTTATGAAGAATGCGTGTCTTGAGTTTAGAGATTAACGTGCTTAATGTTAGCAGGTATAATATTGTAAATTGCTTTAAGACCGACATTTTTTCGGCGAAGAACCGTAAAGCTTTACTGACAATAGATAAATTCCTTTAGAATTTCTTACAAATTTAGTTGAAAAATGTTACACCAAACTCTGCTTGATGGAAACGTCTGAAATCAAAAGCAACACTCAAAAAATGCCGCCTAAAAATTTATGAAGAATGCGTGTCTTGAGTTTAGAGATTAACGTGCTTAATGTTAGCAGGTATAATATTGTAAATTGCTTTAAGACCGACATTTTTTCGGCGAAGAACCGTAAAGCTTTACTGACAATAGATAAATTCCTTTAGAATTTCTTACAAATTTAGTTGAAAAATGTTACACCAAACTCTGCTTGATGGAAACGTCTGAAATCAAAAGCAACACTCAAAAAATGCCGCCTAAAAATTTATGAAGAATGCGTGTCTTCAGTTTAGAGATTAACGTGCTTAATGTTAGTAGGTATAATATTGTAAATTGCTTTAAGACCGACATTTTTTCGGCGAAGAACCGTAAAGCTTTACTAACAATAGATAAATTTCTTTAGAATTTCTTACAAATTTAGTTGAAAAACGTTACACCAAACTCGGCTTGATGGAAACGTCTGAAATCAAAAGCAACACTCAAAAAATGCCGCCTAAAAAATTATGAAGAATGCGTGTCTTCAGTTTAGAGATTAACGTGCGTAATGTTAGTAGGTATAATATTGTAAATTGCTTTAAGACCGACATTTTTTCGGCGAAGAACCGTAAAGCTTTACTGACAATATATAAATTACTTTAGAATTTCTTACAAATTTAGTTGAAAAACGTTACACCAAACTCGGCTTGATGGAAACGTCTGAAATCAAAAGCAACACTCAAAAAATGCCGCCTAAAAAATTATGAAGAATGCGTGTCTTCAGTTTAGAGATTAACGTGCTTAATGTTAGTAGGTATAATATTGTAAATTGCTTTAAGACCGACATTTTTTCGGCGAAGAACCGTAAAGCTTTACTGACAATATATAAATTACTTTAGAATTTCTTACAAATTTAGTTGAAAAACGTTACACCAAACTCTGCTTGATGGAAACGTCTGAAATCAAAAGCAACACTCAAAAAATGCCGCCTAAAAATTTATGAAGAATGCGTGTCTTCAGTTTAGAGATTAACGTGCTTAATGTTAGTAGGTATAATATTGTAAATTGCTTTAAGACCGACATTTTTTCGGCGAAGAACCGTAAAGCTTTACTGACAATAGATAAATTCCTTTAGAATTTCTTACAAATTTAGTTGAAAAACGTTACACCAAACTCTGCTTGATGGAAACGTCTGAAATCAAAAGCAACACTCAAAAAATGCCGCCTAAAAATTTATGAAGAATGCGTGTCTTCAGTTTAGAGATTAACGTGCTTAATGTTAGTAGGTATAATATTGTAAATTGCTTTAAGACCGACATTTTTTCGGCGAAGAACCGTAAAGCTTTACTGACAATATATAAATTACTTTAGAATTTCTTACAAATTTAGTTGAAAAACGTTACACCAAACTCTGCTTGATGGAAACGTCTGAAATCAAAAGCAACACTCAAAAAATGCCGCCTAAAAATTTATGAAGAATGCGTGTCTTCAGTTTAGAGATTAACGTGCTTAATGTTAGTAGGTATAATATTGTAAATTGCCTTAAGACCGACATTTTTTCGGCGAAGAACCGTAAAGCTTTACTGACAATAGATAAATTCCTTTAGAATTTCTTACAAATTTAGTTGAAAAACGTTACACCAAACTCTGCTTGATGGAAACGTCTGAAATCAAAAGCAACGCTCAAAAAATGCCGCCTAAAAATTTATGAAGAATGCGTGTCTTCAGTTTAGAGATTAACGTGCTTAATGTTAGTAGGTATAATATTGTAAATTGCTTTAAGACCGACATTTTTTCGGCGAAGAACCGTAAAGCTTTACTGACAATATATAAATTACTTTAGAATTTCTTACAAATTTAGTTGAAAAACGTTACACCAAACTCTGCTTGATGGAAACGCCTGAAATCAAAAGCAACACTCAAAAAATGCCGCCTAAAAATTTATGAAGAATGCGTGTCTTCAGTTTAGAGATTAACGTGCTTAATGTTAGTAGGTATAATATTGTAAATTGCCTTAAGACCGACATTTTTTCGGCGAAGAACCGTAAAGCTTTACTGACAATAGATAAATTCCTTTAGAATTTCTTACAAATTTAGTTGAAAAACGTTACACCAAACTCTGCTTGATGGAAACGTCTGAAATCAAAAGCAACACTCAAAAAATGCCGCCTAAAAATTTATGAAGAATGCGTGTCTTCAGTTTAGAGATTAACGTGCTTAATGTTAGTAGGTATAATATTGTAAATTGCTTTAAGACCGACATTTTTTCGGCGAAGAACCGTAAAGCTTTACTGACAATATATAAATTACTTTAGAATTTCTTACAAATTTAGTTGAAAAACGTTACACCAAACTCTGCTTGATGGAAACGCCTGAAATCAAAAGCAACACTCAAAAAATGCCGCCTAAAAATTTATGAAGAATGCGTGTCTTCAGTTTAGAGATTAACGTGCTTAATGTTAGTAGGTATAATATTGTAAATTGCCTTAAGACCGACATTTTTTCGGCGAAGAACCGTAAAGCTTTACTGACAATAGATAAATTCCTTTAGAATTTCTTACAAATTTAGTTGAAAAACGTTACACCAAACTCTGCTTGATGGAAACGTCTGAAATCAAAAGCAACACTCAAAAGATGCCGCCTAAAAATTTATGAAGAATGCGTGTCTTCAGTTTAGAGATTAACGTGCTTAATGTTAGTAGGTATAATATTGTAAATTGCCTTAAGACCGACATTTTTTCGGCGAAGAACCGTAAAGCTTTACTGACAATAGATAAATTCCTTTAGAATTTCTTACAAATTTAGTTGAAAAACGTTACACCAAACTCTGCTTGATGGAAACGTCTGAAATCAAAAGCAACACTCAAAAGATGCCGCCTAAAAATTTATGAAGAATGCGTGTCTTCAGTTTAGAGATTAACGTGCTTAATGTTAGTAGGTATAATATTGTAAATTGCTTTAAGACCGACATTTTTTCGGCGAAGAACCGTAAAGCTTTACTGACAATAGATTAATTACTTTAGAATTTCTTACAAATTTAGTTGAAAAACGTTACACCAAACTCGGCTTGATGGAAACGTCTGAAATCAAAAGCAACACTCAAAAAATGCCGCCTAAAAAATTATGAAGAATGCGTGTCTTGAGTTTAGAGATTAACGTGCTTAATGTTAGCAGGTATAATATTGTAAATTGCTTAATGACCGACATTTTTTCGGCGAAGAACCGTAAAGCTTTACTGACAATAGATAAATTCCTTTAGAATTTCTTACAAATTTAGTTGAAAAACGTTACACCAAACTCTGCTTGATGGAAACGTCTGAAATCAAAAGCAACACTCAAAAAATGCCGCCTAAAAATTTATGAAGAATGCGTGTCTTCAGTTTAGAGATTAACGTGCTTAATGTTAGTAGGTACAATATTGTAAATTGCTTTAAGACCGACATTTTTTCGGCGAAGAACCGTAAAGCTTTACTGACAATAGATAAATTACTTTAGAATTTCTTACAAATTTAGTTGAAAAACGTTACACCAAACTCGGCTTGCAGTAAGAAAATACATATTACGGTGTGCATTTTCTGTATTTTTATTGTAAAGTGAATTTTTGGTAACTTACATAATTAGTGAATGTTTAATTGTGAAGAATTGGGAAATATTACAAGTGGTTTAATGTGCCGAGATGAAAATGTTAATTCAATGCAATATTAATAAATGTCGATCAACAAAATGATCAACTTCAAAGACAGTTTCTAAAAATGGTACTGAAATTATGGGGATTTTCTGATTCTGCGTGTGATAAATTCGCATGTAAGTAAATTTGTTGTAATTATAATTTTTTCCACACTTTTAGTTTACCGAATGAATTTTATAAAAGTTCTACAAGTTTTTTCAATGTAACAGCTATTAAACAAATTGTTTTTTAGTTTATTTTCGTCGGAACGAAAAGTAAGAAGAGATAAAGAGAAAGGGACATGCAAACCAGTTGCTTCTATAACAGAATTAATAGTAACGACGAAGGTAAAGAAATAATTTTGATTTTCTTTTATGCATTTAGTGTTATTTATCTATCTTATAACAAATTTTACTTTTTAGCGGATGTGGAGCTATTTGTAAGAATTTAACAAGACACAAGCGTGACTGAAGTACGCGGATTTGTGGAAAGGAAATCTGCATAAAGTGGAATGGTCATTATTGAAGCATTCAAACTGGTCTGTTGTGGTAAATTTTTATAATAACATATCCATGGTACAATGTAAGCATTTTGTTGCTTTGTTTTTAGATTGATGTAGATTTTGGCCAATTATTTCTTTAGAGAAAAACAATTTATTTGTGTGGCGGCCAAAATTCATTGAGAAGGCTAATGATTTCGACGAACTTCCATTTCATATACGTACATCTGTTACCAAATGATAATGTGGTTCTTAAACTGAAAATGTATTTTTAAACAGGATGTGATGTGATGTTAAATTTTCACCTACTGATAAAAATATGTATGAGAAATAACTTTATATTCTAAAATTCCTTCAATTCAAGCATTCCACTCTACAATTCATAAAAATTAGAAAAAAATTATTGTATTTACAAGTGCTTATTCAATATAATAAGGCCATCTTCAATTATTAAATAAGAAAACACATTAAATAAGAATATTCTTAAATAATTAAATAAAAATTCTTAAAATCAACATGACCCATTCTTAAATGTAAAACTTATAAAAGTTCTTGAATTTTGTCACGAAGAATCAACGTTCTAGAAATTAAGAATGACCCGTTCTTAAATTTGACAAATAGAATAAACATCCTGAAATCAAGCATGATCCACTCTCAAATTTGACAACAAGAATGAACGTTCTTAAAACTCAAGAATGACCAATTCTTAAATTAAGCCAGAATTTTCTTACCTGTAAGAATTTTTTTCTGAGTGTACAAATAAGAGAGTAAACCTGTATTTGACGTAAGCAACGTACAAATTGCACAAGCAAAACAAAATAAATATCGACCACAGCTTCAATTACCTTTTTTATGGAAGTAGGTTATGAGGTAATTCAGATTGAATAATAATAAGAAGAAAATCATTTTCGTTGGTTGGAAGTAAAATTAACGACTTAAAAAATTTATTTACCTGCATCTTCTCTCTGAGCAAACTGGCCAGAGAATTAACCGACGTGACGGAGTTTGCGGGCGAGTTGCTCCTGGAATCGTCATCGTTCGGCGGTTTCAGCATTTTGGGACTCAACACCGACTTCCTTCTGTACCTACGCGAGTTCCTGAAAAAAATTCGATCACAATAAAACTGATAAAAGCGACAGCTGACTCACTCCTTTATGTCTGCCTCAGCCACCGACAAAAGCAGAGTCTCTTAATTAAAGACAGGCTAAATTGAATTTGGTTCAGTTGCATCAAGTGGAGAGAGTAATATACAATTCAGTCGTGAGTTAAAAAACAATCAACACAATCTATGCTTTTTTTCAGCTACAATTTTGGCCCATAAAACCGAAATAGAATCGACGATAAGGTGAAAAGAGGTATTACAGTTTCGAGGTAAACAAAACGTGACTCAAGGAATCGCAACATCACGTGCAGTTAAATAACGTTTGCGCAGACAATTTGAGCAGTTAAATCAAAAGTAATAAGATAAACATCGGCGTTAACTCACCCTTGATCACATGCAACGATGCAACGACGATAATTCGTTTAAAAAAAATATGTCGATGGTTATCTCGTTTTTTAACCGAAGTATGTAATTAACCGTTATCTTTACAATTTAATTTTAATTTCCGAGATTAATCTTATCTTAGATGTTGTCCTTTTTGGAAATTTAAAAATATTGTTATTTCTTCTTTGGAAAAAATGTTGAATATTAAATTTACAATAAGATCTTGGACTCAAGCCAAATTACCAATCCGTCTATAATTGATATTTCCTCGCCTGCCTTCTTGTCTTCTATATTTTCTAATTCTGAACTTATTAAGGTACATAGAAACCAAGAAAAAATCTTTTTTTTTAATCAGGTAAAATTTTGGCTTTCTTTCAATTACTAATTGCTCAATTTATTAGTTTTTTTTATGTACGAACAGTAAAATATTTTCACACAATTTAGTGTAATTGAAATAATTTTACTAATTTGGGTTCATTAAATAAAGCCATTTCCGTATTAGAGGGTATTTTTTTAAATGATTTACGACATAAGCTGACCAATTCACCTAACAATGGTATTGGTTTTGGGTACTTGGCTGATTATTTATGACAGTCATAAACTTAAGTTAAAAAGTACAACGTTACATTTTACAGGACCGGAATAAGGGTCTTTGCTATTTCTTTAAAAGTTCACAACATCGTAACTAACAGCTACGCGGTAATTATAATCATAATAAAAAATAATTTTTGCATTAGATTTTAAACTTGATAAGAAAATCGCTTACCAGCTTCTAATTTTCGTTAGTATATCTGTCTACAATTTTGTGTTTTAATTTTGCCGTCTGCAAAGTCAATATACCTATCGGTTATTGAACCTTCCCATAAAATAAATTGCTTAATTCGCCCAAAGTTTAATAACCCTGGTCCCAACCCTAGATCACTTTGTGAATAAAGAAACATTCACATTCGCAACAAATCTTCCAACACTTAAACATCGTTGGTAAAAAGTGAAAATTAAAACTTTGTTTTGTGGAATAGTGAACATTTGTGTTTAGTTCAGGTATAATCATGCCATTTCAATACTCAGTCGAGGAGAAGCTTGAAATGCTTTTAATTTATGGGTAATGGGGCATCACTTTGAGCATCTTTTATAAAATAAACTTAATATTTACCTATTAAAAACTTATTTCATTTTTCTCACAAATTCCAGAATACGGGTCTGGCAACAACTAAAACGCCGTTCCTTCAGTTTTATGGGTCGATCATCGGGTATTGTTACGTGGTAGACCGTATTATCCATTGTTGGAAAGTCATAAATAAAAGTATTTTTCGTGCTTTATGTTAGATTTGATTTAACTCAAAAAGTAATAATTTTTTAACGAATCAAATTGCAATTAACAATGCCACGAATAATTGGACAAATTTTAAAATAAAAAACCAAACATGGAAATTTTACCCGAAACTGTTTGTTTTACTTTTTTGGCTTCAAATAAAAATGATTTGTAAAGGTTGTAGCACTAATCGAAAGTGTAAACTTCAACTGATGTAACATGTAAATTGCATACTTTCCCCTCAATTTTTAATAGGTATTATGGCCAGGGCGGTAAAACTTAACTCACCCTGTACAGAGAAGCAACGTTGCTAGTGTTCTTGGTACAGCCCCGCTTTCTTCTTCTCTTAATGAGTTATTTTATTTATTCTAGTTATTACTTATATTATGTTATTTTATGTTATCGTTAAGCAAATGTACCTAACTCGAACAATACTTTAATATACCTATTCTAAACTATCGTACAGCTAAATCGGCTCATAAAACGCCTTTTCAATTACATGGAAGCGATTATTTCGATTAATTAATTTTATTAACCCTTAAAAATAAAAGCACTGGATTACGTATGTAATCCGCGCGCCCACTCTAGGGTTAATAAATACTTACTTTTGTCTGATATTGTAGATTTCATCGTTCGATATTTCAGCATCGCTGTTGGGATAAATGTTTTCAGAAATTTCTTCAGATCCCTAAAAAGTGTTAAATATTATTCACCAAAAATAAATACAGGTACACTGTCAGACAATTAGAACGGACTCGGCGCGCCAGATTTGACGAAATAATTAAATTTTCGATTATTATTATTAATTATTATTTTAATGGATAAATAAATAAATGACGGCATAAAATCTTGCGCGTTGAGTCCGTTTTATTGTACCTCGGCCAATTCCTTCTCTGCAATTTGTGCTTTTAGGAGCTGCAGCAGTTCAAAGTCTTCTAAATTCGGAAGTGATACACTATTTCTTCGAAGCGGTATATGTGTGACTGTTATGCTTGGAATTATTGCACCTGCTGTATTGACGTCGCTACCAATGCACTGATTGGGGCCTGAAGATAACTCTAACATGACATCAGTCGTTTCCAGGGAAGTTTTGCTTTTTCTCTCCATTTTAAAATCTGCAATCCATTGTAAAATAAAAAATAATTCCGGTTACCAAAAGGTCCACACAAGTTATCCCTTGATTCATTGAACATCTAAAGTAATTAAGCAACAGCTTTTCAAACAGGCTAATGAAAAGTTATTTTGCAAACATACTGCACTAATTAGTAAATAGAAATATGCATTTAAAATGCAAGACACTTGTGGCTAAAAGTAACAGAATTCATATCAAATATTATCAAACAAAACTCTGGATTCGTCTTATCAATTGATGCATTGAATAAATTTAAATTAATTAACTATTTGATTAATTATTTTGAATTAAGGTCCGGGAACTGCTAAGTAATGCACAATTCTTCCGCTCAGAGGGCACCAATTTTGCCCCTTAAAATAAAAAATGTTTAGGCAACCAAAGAGATATCCTAACTAATAAGGTTTGAAACTTAATTATTGAACAGAGAAAGAACCAAAAAAAAAGAGTTGCGCGTTTTTCATACGCTCGTAACTTGATAAATATTATTTATATTATGGTCTGCGGCGATAACGACGGTAAACTCAGTCGGAAAAAAATTAGTCTATAATTTCTTGCTAATTCTTTGCCAATTTTGTGTTTTCATAGATGTACCAGCTATAATTAATCCCGTAACAGGCTGCAAACACATTTTCAATTATGCAAAGAGTCATCTTTATCCCCATTTTTATACGTTCATAATTTGATAAATATTATTTATATTATTTATTTAACTTTTTTATTTTCCTTTATGTGGATATGTGAGATTTGAATATAAGTGTATATAAATAAACTTACATATTATTTTTGTTCCTTATTTTTCCACATAATATTTATAAACTTAATTAACGTAACGTAACGTACGTCATATTTTTATTAAAAATACACTTTAAAAGTATTTAGTCAATACACATTAAATTTAACACACATTTTAAAAACACATAATTAACCCTAAACCATCGATAATTAGAACTGTATATTACTATTTCACAGTTTTCGCATTCTTATTAGCATCATCAGTAATTATCGACTGACTATATATCTTTGTCTATTTTAGAGTGTTATTTCGTTTTTTCCCCCCTCTCCCCACTATTTCGCCTCATTTGTAAGTTTTTCGTATGTTATTTTTATTTATACTTTATATTGTTTATCATTTTTAGTAATATGTCATCTTTTATGCTTATTTGTTCATTTATAAGTTGTATGTTATTTTTATTCTTGTAAATATGTAAATTTTCTGCAATATTCATCCTGACACCTTTCTGCATAATTTTTTCGATTTTCATTGTTTCGTTAATAGTACCGTATTGATGTTTTTCATTGTATAAATGTTTAGTGTAATTGGATGTTGTATTATTCTTGTTGGTATGTTCTTTATACCGCGTATAAAAACTTCTGCCAGTTTGTCCGATATATTTTTTATCACATGTGTTACATTTGATCGAATAAATACCATTCAACTTATATTTGTCTTCGATTTCTATATTTGGTTTAAAAAATTTGTCTAGTTTATTGCTGGTTGTTAAACCTATTTTTAAATTATAGTTTTTGAAGATTTTTGTTAATTTATTAGTATTACGTCCCTGATAATTGAAACATACCCATTTTTTATTTTGTTCATTGTTTATTATTTCCTGTTTATTTTCTTGCTTATATTTGCTTCTATTGAATTTGAATCTGTTAATTAATTTATATATAATTTTGATGTTATATCCATTATTAATGGCGATTTGTTTTATGGTTTTTAATTCATTATTAAAGTTGTCTTTACTAAGTGGTACGTTGTATAGTCTGTATATTAAATGTCTGAAAGCTGCCATTTTTTGTTGATATGGATGGTTAGAATTAACATGTATTACATGGTCAGTTTGAGTACTTTTTCGATATATGTTGTAATTTATCTTGTTGTTCTTTTTCTCAATATTTAGGTCTAAAAAGTTTATGGAATTATTTGATTCTAACTCCATAGTGAATTGTATCTTTTTGTTAATCGTATTTAAATATTGTAAAATTTCGCTCGGATTATCGTAATCAGTAATAAGGAAAGTATCATCAACATATCTGTACCATCTTATGATTTTAAATTTTTCGATTAGCGTTTTCATAACATTTTCTTCAAATTCTTGCAAATATATTTCGGCTAGAATTGCAGATATGGGTGACCCCATTGTTAAACCATCATTTTGTTTGTAAGATAAGATATAAAACTAAAAATAAAAACATAGAAAATTTGTTACAAAAACTAGAGAAAAACATTATAAAAATTAACATAAAAATTTTATATAAACAAAAAGAGAAAATTAACCTCCAACTGTATAAAACACATATTTGTAAATCAAATCAAACCAGCAAATTAGAATGGGAATTATATTACGAAAAATGCAACGAGAAATTAAACGTAATTAATAATAACAAATTTACGAAATTAAACAATAAAATCCATAATTTATTAAATCAACAAAACATAACATCAAAAAAGAAGATTGATAACGATAACAATAACCAAACGAAATGGTATCCGAGAATTATCAACCTATCAAATACTATTTTAAACAAAAACGAAGAAAATATCTTAAATGTTGGATTTAATTATAACCTATATTCAAATAATGGAAAAAATAATATCGAAAATATGATCATTGACTGTGAAACCGCTATTTTAAAAGTTGACAGTGAACAACAAGACGTTGTAAGATCTCGGTGCGTTAGCGTAATAGATGACATAATCAAGGATTATAACAACAAAAATGAAGGAAAAAGCAATGATTATGATACTAATGAACAAAATAAAAATAAAAATATAAATAAACAATATAAATTAATACTTAACATAAAACAAAAATTAAAAAATAACAATACCATTATCACAAAAGCTGACAAATCTAAATCTGTAGTATTAATGAATAAACAAGATTATATTACAAAAGCTTTAAATTTCATTAATAACAATAATTTCGAATTACTCAACAAAGACCCAACATCTATTTTCCAAACACAAATTAGGAATATTATAAAAACGTCTGACAGAATTATCCCAAAACAACACCAGTGGCTTAACATTAATATGAATCCAACTGCACCAAAACTATCAGCGTTACCTAAATTACACAAAATAGATGTACCCATTAGACCACTAATAAATTATACAACCGCGCCTGCTTACAAAATTTCGAGAACAATTACTAACGAATTAAAAAATGTTATTACGTTAAATTACAAATATACTGTTAAAAATAGTTTAGAATTAATACATAAATTGGAAAACGTTGAATTAAATAAAAATTCTAAATTTATTTCCTTTGATGTTAGTAATATGTATACAAACATCCCTGTCAATGAAACAATTAATATAATAGAGGACAAATTACATGGCAAAAATTACCACAACCTATATGTTCAACAATTAATATGTAGCATTAAAACAATACTCAACCAAAATTATTTCCAGTTCAACAACAAATACTACAAACAAAATGATGGTTTAACAATGGGGTCACCCATATCTGCAATTCTAGCCGAAATATATTTGCAAGAATTTGAAGAAAATGTTATGAAAACGCTAATCGAAAAATTTAAAATCATAAGATGGTACAGATATGTTGATGATACTTTCCTTATTACTGATTACGATAATCCGAGCGAAATTTTACAATATTTAAATACGATTAACAAAAAGATACAATTCACTATGGAGTTAGAATCAAATAATTCCATAAACTTTTTAGACCTAAATATTGAGAAAAAGAACAACAAGATAAATTACAACATATATCGAAAAAGTACTCAAACTGACCATGTAATACATGTTAATTCTAACCATCCATATCAACAAAAAATGGCAGCTTTCAGACATTTAATATACAGACTATACAACGTACCACTTAGTAAAGACAATTTTAATAATGAATTAAAAACCATAAAACAAATCGCCATTAATAATGGATATAACATCAAAATTATATATAAATTAATTAACAGATTCAAATTCAATAGAAGCAAATATAAGCAAGAAAATAAACAGGAAATAATAAACAATGAACAAAATAAAAAATGGGTATGTTTCAATTATCAGGGACGTAATACTAATAAATTAACAAAAATCTTCAAAAACTATAATTTAAAAATAGGTTTAACAACCAGCAATAAACTAGACAAATTTTTTAAACCAAATATAGAAATCGAAGACAAATATAAGTTGAATGGTATTTATTCGATCAAATGTAACACATGTGATAAAAAATATATCGGACAAACTGGCAGAAGTTTTTATACGCGGTATAAAGAACATACCAACAAGAATAATACAACATCCAATTACACTAAACATTTATACAATGAAAAACATCAATACGGTACTATTAACGAAACAATGAAAATCGAAAAAATTATGCAGAAAGGTGTCAGGATGAATATTGCAGAAAATTTACATATTTACAAGAATAAAAATAACATACAACTTATAAATGAACAAATAAGCATAAAAGATGACATATTACTAAAAATGATAAACAATATAAAGTATAAATAAAAATAACATACGAAAAACTTACAAATGAGGCGAAATAGTGGGGAGAGGGGGGAAAAAACGAAATAACACTCTAAAATAGACAAAGATATATAGTCAGTCGATAATTACTGATGATGCTAATAAGAATGCGAAAACTGTGAAATAGTAATATACAGTTCTAATTATCGATGGTTTAGGGTTAATTATGTGTTTTTAAAATGTGTGTTAAATTTAATGTGTATTGACTAAATACTTTTAAAGTGTATTTTTAATAAAAATATGACGTACGTTACGTTACGTTAATTAAGTTTATAAATATTATGTGGAAAAATAAGGAACAAAAATAATATGTAAGTTTATTTATATACACTTATATTCAAATTTATATTATTGTCTGCGGCGATAACGGCGGTAAAATCAGTCAATGCGATTGCTGCATTATTTATTGTTTTTTTTTTTGTAATTTTTTGTGAATAGATGCTTCAAACAATTTTTCCTACGATGCTATTCGAAACTAATATATATTGTACAATTTAGTAGGCTCGAAAATGTTTCATATCCTTACGCGTGCGAACATAGATATTTTACATTATCAAGTGTGTATTTTTATAAATTTTTAGAGTTTTATATCCTTACGTGTGCGAATATTGTTATATCCTAACAATTTGCACTATATCAAGTGTGCATTTTAATACAAATTATTCTATCCATGCCGTCAATCAAAAAGGTACAGATTTGACAGGACATCTGTGAGTAAAAGGACGAACTATTTGACTAAAATCTTATGGGAAAACAACTTTTCCCCGAAAATGTAAAATTTAGACATTTATCCAATTTGGTTTACGGAAACTATTTCTTAGGTGCTAAAGGAACATTTTTATGTAAGTTGTTGACGATGTTGCATTCGGAAAGCAATAAAAAACGCGATCAAATAATACTGTATTTCGTACCACAACTTTTAGATTTTTTTTCAAAGATATTCACCATGTTATCATAAAAAAACATGTCATATTAAACTACTATATGTTTAGTATAAATACCCCGACGGAATTTCTACAATAGAACTTACTTTTTGAACTGAACTGAGTTTACTGGCACACTAAATTTTCAAAAAAATATTGTTGCCAATTTTTTTCTTCTTAAGTTATCAACTGTCTCGCAATAAAAAAAAATATTTTCTTACAAGGCGATATATTCTCTATAAGTGCTGTAAAGTGCATTGCAAAATATTTCGTAACTCTAAAGATTTCAGTAAAAAACCCTCACTACAGTGGCGGCTCGTGGTAGTGACGAGTGAGGAGGCTAATATTTATGAAGAATAGGTACTCTACTTAGTCAACAAATTATGATGTTTTATTTTTGTATCACAAATTACCGTCCAGCAAGAACCACCAAGGAGGTGTAAAGTTATTTCTTGCCAGGACTGGATTAGGAGTTGAAGAAAATGCATAGGGTGGGATGATGAGATACGGGCTTACAAATTGTATTTTCTCTTACTTAATAATGAAAATAACTAACTTTGATATTAAATTCCTCCATCTCGCGAGTTCGAGCAGTATCCAAAATCCTCGATATATTTTGATTTCCTTTACCAAATAACGTAAATTTACATGTTGATGAATTTAGGGGTACCAATCCCGCATCAAAACTTCAGTCCCGCAAGCTTGGGGGATTGGCATCATCAATCCCGCAGATCCGCAGGATTTGAGGGAATACAAACTATCACAATGTTTTTTTTAGTTGCTAAGAAAATTAAGTACCAGAAGTTAGTTATGCAATAAAAGTTAACTAAATTCAAAATAAAAGTAGCATTTATTAGTAAAAAAAAAATTAAGAAAAATTATTGAGATTTCTTTTGGAAATACTTTCAGAGAAATGATAAAGTATTCAAAGTTTGATCTTGTAAATTTGACCTGATTTTATTGCTGGGCGACAGAAAACGCGCGCTCGGCATACATATTTTTTCAAATTCGGATACAGTAAACCCTCTATTTTCGGCCACCTCTGAATAACGGTCGCCTCTAAAAACGGCCACTTTTCAAAATTCAACATGTTTTATTTAGATATATTCATCACTCTCAATAACGGTCACCTCGCTATAACGGTCATTTTTACAACAAATTTTTGTGGCCGCTATTGGAGGTTTTACTGTATTTTTATTCAGTCCCGGAAGTCCCGCGGATCCCGCATATGTAGTCCCGCATAAGTGATCTCGTTAAAATCATGCGCGATCCCGCATTTGCGGGATTTGTATCCCTATAAATGATGATATGTGACCTTTCAATGGAACGCGGTAAATTTTTCAAATCGTGATATCCCGTTGTTTTCCACTGACAATGAGTATATTCGGTTTGTGACACCGACGAAAAAAGTAAGCATGGCCAACAAAATACATTTTTTAGTTCTACTTTTATATCGTCAGTCATGTTGAAACAATAAAACCCGCAAATTCAAAATATTATACCTGAATTCAATGATTTCAGTAGACCTGTCGCACCCAGTGCTAAGGAATAAATGGGATCTTTGTCCGGCAAAACGCACTGGCCAGGGCGCCTGTTTGGGTGGGGGATGGAGTCGTAGCCTCTACTGCAATAGTTTTATTCTTTCTAACTCGAGTATTGCATCTCATTTCTTTTTAACGTTTAAGGTCAAAATCGCTTCATTATATAGTGTTAAGGCAGATGCTTGGAGTCAAATGTAGCAAATTGCCTCCGACCCGGTCTCGACAATATTTCTGGCGCTTACATGCAACCTTGTCCCATATTGTAAACAGAAGATCCCCTTTAATAAGGCCGTTCTGGTATGGTGAAAGAAAATTATCTACCAAATAACTATTACTATTTATTTAATTGAGTACCTAATAATTGATGATTTCATACTGAAATTTTAATGAAAATCAAATTTGATTATGTAATTATTTATTTATTTCAATTTTATCATGAGGAGGCTTAGCCTCCCTTGCCTCCTCTGACGAGCCGCCACTGCCTCACTACTACATTTTTGCGAGAATTGCACTTTCGGAGGTTAATTTTTGAAAACTAGGCACTTCTTCACCAACGCAAATATATCATTAGATGCGGTAACATTATGTTTACAACTGTTGCTTCGCAAATTATATATTGATAAGTACTTTCTAAGCGATACTGAGTTTCTTAAAACCTGCACTTTTTGAGGTTGGGTTCCCCAGCCTTAAAGTGAATTTTATATTGAAAAATTATAACACAATAAACAAATTTCTCCCAACTAATTATACACCAATTACAACAAAAACAAAACAATTATCCCAAAATTACCACCAATTAAAAACACAGTGGTAAAAAAAGCGGTGCCATATACAATAAACGAATTGTACACAAAATTTTTTGAAAAACTCTGCAAATAAAGATTATTTCCTTGAGACCTTGATGTTAGAAAATACCTGTGTATTCCGTCGCCGTGTGATGTTTCAGAAACCGAGTCACCTTGAATTTTTTTAATGCCCATCACAAGTAGGAAACACAAAACTCTTATTTAATTTATCGGAAACAACTTTTCCTTATCTTATCAACATGGTGTAATAATCGCTTGCCGGCGAGAATTCGCTTGAAAACAATTTTTTGAACAAAATGACAAAATGAATGAAACTTGGCGAGTGTACAAATTGAAGATAATTTTTAAAAATTTACCGACCGTAATTCAGCTCATTAACACATTAACATCTCATCTCTTCAGTGGCGTCGCATTGCAGTAAACTGTTTTTATTGTGAAAACCGATATTTATAAAACGGACAAAAATATGGTAACAATTCAGTTATCTACAAATTTTGTAATCTCACTGTTTGGTTGCTTTTGGGTGATGCCTGCACGTTTTTAGATTTAATGCACAATCTTTATCGCGCGCACAGTATTTATGGCAATAAGCTTGACTGTACCAGAATGCTAATTTCATTAGCGTTTCGTTAAAACATTATTAAATATAAACATTTACGGTTTTCCAAACAAAAAATGTATGATTCGTGTGGAAACTTAATTTTGAGCTCAATTTCAATTTGAAAGTTTCTTTCCTTTTTTAATTATTATTTTTATTAATTGGTTTATGCCCCAGACTGGAAAATATTTTGTCATAATAATTTTGTTTAAAATACTTTCATCAAACACATTTTTATGCAAATTGTTTGTAGAAAATAACCAATTCCAAATTAATTTGAATGTTGGTTAAATTGTACTTTAATTTTTAATTTTAGAAGATTCAAACAGATCGCGCCAAAAGGGTGATCTATGATTGGTTGCAATAAAGCTGTATTTACGCTGATGAAAATATGGAAAATAGGCAGTTTTCAAATGATTACAAGGGTTGAATTTTAAGAGTCGGTTTTCCTAGGTAAAACCATACAAATTGCAGTGCTCATTTTCGTAAAGTGTGCTCAGGTCAATTTTCTTTTTCTTTTTTAACAGTGCAATTGTTTATTTAGAACAGGTAAATAATCACAACATAACCTCAACAGTGTAAAAATTCTAGAATATCCCCGAAAGAGAAACACGAAATGATAAACCCAGTTTGGTTAGATTAGGTTAGGTTTAAGGTTTAAGGTGTAACGCAACAACTTAATGCCGTATGGCGCCATCTGACGACTATACGCAAGCGGCTCTCGGTCTGTTCTATTGTTCTAACTATTATCATTACAAGTTTTCATCTTTTCGTTTGTATAGGCTGTCTCATCATTAATTGTACTTCTTTCTTGTCCTACGACCGATATGCCACCTCGTGAATCCTGATAGTTTGTTGAAGTGCCGTATAGATGGTGTGGCGCCATCATAACCCAACATTTTGTTTATGGGAGACGTGTTTGGTTTGAAGGTTTGTTGATAATATTTTTAAGTCAATTTCATTTACTCAATTTTTTCAGATTAAGTTTGTAACGCATTTTTATTCCAAAAAACGATGGATAATTCTGAAGGAGCAGATTCAGGTGAATTTAAAATAAAAACAAGAACTTATCATCAAGGAAGATGATCCAACCAACGAACTTATGACAGATGAAAATAAACTTACCGTCGAAGAAGAAAATGATTATGAAGGTTGTGTTGAATTTGAAATAAAATCACAGGAACTTGTTATCAAGGATGAAGTTGATGATCCGACATATGAACTAACAACAACGGAAAAGAATAATTTGTCTGAAGATCAGGAACAATTTGTTATTAACAAGTCGGATGAGGAACTTATCGTCAAGGAAGAAGATGAACCAAACAGCGAATTTGCGACAGATGAAAATCAACTTAACATCAAAGAAGAAGGTTGTGTTGAATGGAAAATAAAATCTGAGGAACTTATCATCAAGGACGAAGTAGATGATCCGACATATGAACTAACAACAGAAGAGAATAACGATTTGTTGCAAGATCAGAGACAGTTTGTTATTATCAATTCGGATTCGGGACCTCCATACCATATCATTGATCGATTCGCCAACATTGTGGTAAACTGCTATTTTTAATATTGACAATTTCAAATTTATAAGCTTAAAGTTATTAATCTGAAATAAATTAGTTCTTTTAATTTACAGATCAAAGTGGACTCGTCAATATCTACCACGGAACATTTGGATAGAATGATCACTTGTAATGTGGAAGTGGTGCACCTCAGTACATCCAAAATGCAGAGAAGGGGTGAAGAACAAAATGTAAATGGAGGTCATATAATTTTGCCTTCTAATTCAACAAAACACAAATGCAACGACTGTGGTAAATGTTTTCCAGGGAACGGAATACTTAAGAGACACTTACTGATACATAAAAGTACACAGACATGTCTAAGATGCAAGAAAGTTTTCACACAAAAATCCAATTTCAATCGACACATGTTGATACATGAAGGTAAAAAGGCTTATGAATGTCAACAGTGCAAGAAATCTTTTAAGAGGAACTTTGATCGCGAAAGGTGTTTGTTGATTCATGAAGGTAAAAGGGCATATGAATGTCAACACTGCAGAAAAGCTTTCACATTTAAAAACCATCTTAAACAGCATATGTTGATTCATGAAGGTAAAAAGGCTTACAAATATAAACAGTGCAAGAAATCTTTCAAGAGGAATTTTGATCTCAAAAGGCACATGCTTATTCATGAAGGTAAAAAGACTTATGAATGTCAACTGTGCAAGAAATCTTTCAGCAGGAATTATGATCTCAAACAGCACGTGCTGTTTCATGAAGGTAAAAAGGCTTACGAATGTCAACAGTGCAATAAATCTTTCAAGAGGAATTTTGATCTCAAAAGGCACATGCTTATTCATGAAGGTAAAAAGACTTATGAATGTCAACTGTGCAAGAAATCTTTCAGCAGGAATTATGATCTCAAACAGCACGTGCTGTTTCATGAAGGTAAAAAGGCTTACGAATGTCAACAGTGCAAGAAATCTTTTAAGAGGAACTTTGATCGCGAAAGGTGTTTGTTGATTCATGAAGGTAAAAGGGCATATGAATGTCAACACTGCAGAAAAGCTTTCACATTTAAAAACCATCTTAAACAGCATATGTTGATTCATGAAGGTAAAAAGGCTTACAAATATAAACAGTGCAAGAAATCTTTCAAGAGGAATTTTGATCTCAAAAGGCACATGCTTATTCATGAAGGTAAAAAGACTTATGAATGTCAACTGTGCAAGAAATCTTTCAGCAGGAATTATGATCTCAAACAGCACGTGCTGTTTCATGAAGGTAAAAAGGCTTACGAATGTCAACAGTGCAATAAATCTTTCAAGAGGAATTTTGATCTCAAAAGGCACATGCTGATTCATGAAGGTAAAAAGACTTATGAATGTCAATTGTGCAAGAAAGCTTTCACATATAAAGGCAATCTTAAACTGCACATGTTGATTCATTCTACAAGCAGATTTGCGCGAGCGTGATTTCGAATTTTTGTCAACAAAAATAGAATAGGGAAAAATATTTTAGTTAATTTATATAAAATACCAAATAAACGAAATCAATATCAAAGTCAAAATATGAAGAAAAAAAATTAAGGATTACACATTGCTTACAGAAAATAACGAAAACTCAAACAAAAATGTCAACTAATATTTACATTTATTTCACTAATTTTAATTTCTCCTAAGAAAATAGGATTCTAAAAAACATAAAATATCCACTGAACGGTGGCTAAGTCTTGTTCTTATTTTGGACACAATATTGCCTGAAATTGAGAATACTTGTTCGCTAGCTACTGAGCTTGGTTTTATAGTTTTCAGGGCATCAAATAACAAATCTAAGTTTTTGATTCGTTTTTATTCGTTGCCTCAAATAATGAAAATTCAGCTTTCAGTGTCTTTGGATTTGTAAGTTTTTTTTTCTTCGAAATTGACACTTTATCGACTTAGGTCCGGACCAAATTCTCATCGTAATTTAATTCTCCACAATTCGCGTATTTACATCATTAGATTTCTTCATTAGTTTCAATTTTACAAGCAAGAAACTTAAAAAAACGCGATTTTTTGTTGAAAATTGTTCAAAACAATGATTCTCGAGTTGAAAATTACGCAAAATCAACGCCATCTTTATTTTACAAGCCGTGAACTAAGAAATTTGGCAGCAGTGTTGCTAGGCGGACATTTTGCGTTCTTCAGTTCAGTATTGCATCATTGAGTTGTTGTTGATATTGTTATAAAGTGCAGTTAACGTTAGATAGTTGTGGTATTTCCAAACCTGTGTGTATTTATCAGAATATTTAACTCAATAATTAGATATTCGACAATATAAAAAGTAAGTACATTTAACCTTTGGTTCATGCTTTTCACATGAAAACTTTTTAGATGACTAGAAAATGTTGTGTCCCAAGCTGCAAATCGAATTACGAAAGTGTATCCGTAAAGGGGCAAGCTGCAGTTACTACGTTTTCATTTCCAAAAGATGAAGAAACGAAAAAGAAATGGCTTCGAGCTATCCCGAGGAAAAATTGGCGGCCTACGAAGTATTCATCTGTTTGTATAAAACATTTTAACGAAAATGATGTTATATTAGATCAGATATACAAAAACGGTCAACTGTTACTATGTTGCTATTAGCACACCCAAAATTAAAGGAAGACGCTGTACCCACAATTTTTCAAAATCTTCCAGTTTATCTGTCTTCAACTTCAACAGTAGTTAGACGAAAAGACCCTGAAGTAAGAAGGAAAGCGTTGCAATCAAAAGAAGCTGGAAAAATTGAAGAAAATGTAAAATCTGATATTATAAATGACTTTACAAATTTTCTTGACACTTTTCAAACAAAACTAAATGGTATAAACAGTGAAACAAAGTGGAACTTTAAAATTAAGAGCAACTTTGGTGTTTGGCTGTATTTATTAAATATTGAGTGTTCTAATAGTTCTTCTGAAAGTGAAACTGAGTTAAGTGCCGCCGAAATTTTATGTAGTGTTCTTGTGAAAAGTGATTTAACATTAAAACTTTATTGGAAAAGAAGAAATTTCTGCTCACGATTTGAACTGGATTCTCCCTTGTGATTTAAAATTATCTCGATGGTCGCAACTTGAAAATATATTAGTTAGGTATGCCAACGTAAGTCAACACAATTTAAGGACTTGATCTTTTGAATTTTTCTTGCAAAAGTCGTATGAAAATTTAGTTATGTGTAACGAAAAAGCTGAAGAAATGGAAGACTATCAACATAAAAAACAATTGGAACTTTTAATTGATCAGTTAAACATGATATTGTTAAAAAGATGAAAATATTCCCCAGCAACTATTTTGTTTGCATTTATGGCTTATTCATATTCATTGTCTTGTTACATGCTCTTACAAGATCATTTGCTGCTGCCTAGTAAACGATATTTACAACAAATATCTTCTAGATTTAATGTAAAACCAGACAAAAATCTTTCAAATACAAGTCACTATTTGAAACAAATTTCCAAAAACTTGACTGTTCGAGAAAAATATACAATATTACAAATTGATGAAATTTATGTGAAATCTAAGTTAGATTTTAAAGCCAATGGAATTGTTGGCAGTTCAGAAAATAATGCTAAGGATCTGGCAAAAACTATTGAAACTTTTATGATCTCTTCTGCTTTTGGTAATTTTAGTGAAGTTATTCGACTAGTTCCTGTGAATAACACAACAGGAGATCAGTTAAAGATACTCGTTAATGAGGTAATTGAATTTGTTCAAAAATGTGGTTTTCCTATAGTTGCGATACTAACTGATAACAATAGAATAAATCAGAATATGTTCACTTTAATTTCTTCAAACGCATCTATGCCAAATCAATGCATCCCTGATATTAATACTTACCTATCGTATGACACTGTTCACATTTTTAAAAATGTTAGGAATAACTGGTTGAACAAAAAAGATACTTTTCACACTTTAATATATCCTGATTTTGAAAATTATACAATAAAACGGTATGCATGTTTCGAACATTTGCGACTATTTTTCAAGGACGAGCAAAATAAGTTAATTAAAAAAGCATATAAGTTGAGTTATAAAACTTTGTATCCCTCGAATTTAGAGAGACAAAACGTTTTGTTAGTGGATAATGTTTTTCATATGTCAACTATTGCTGCTTTACAAACGGAAGAAAAATGTACAGATACTGCAAATTTTTTACAAATTTTTCGCATCTGGTGGGATATTGTAAATTCTAAAAACCCTATCGTAGGAAAAATAAAAAGAAATGAATGGGCAGGACCAGTTTGTAGTATTGAGGATGAAAAGTTATTGTTTTTGAAACGTTTTTTGTCTTGGATAGAAGCATGGCAGTCTTTCAAGGACAAAGCTGGCTTAAGCTCCGACACATTTGAAGCAATAAGAAGAGCATCTCAAGTGTTATGTAAAATTGCTAACGATGCTGTAACAAAATTTAATGTTTCATATGTACTCTTGGGGAAATTTCAAACAGACAAGTTAGAGAAAAGGTTTGGAATGTACAGACGACTATCTGGATCAAACTATAATGTATCAGTTAGGCAAGTAATTGAATCAGAAAACAAATTACGAATAAGACATATTTTGAAAATGATCAATAAAAAAGAAGCATGCTTTAGCAACTTTGCTAATGAAAGTACTGAATCAAATTTATATAATGTTGACATTGATCAATTTCGCCCCATTATAACTTTAAATTATCTTGAATTATGTGAAATCGAGGAATCAAGCTGCATATATGTTTGTGGCTATGGAGCACGATCTGTTTGCAAAAAACTGGAATGTACTGCCTGTGTTTTTTTATTTGAGGAAGGACGCGGCAGTAATGTTTGCAACGAATATTTTGACTTTTTACAGCGAGGTGGCTTAAGTGTACCAAGTTACCATGTTAAGTGTGTTTTCTTTCATATGTATGCTTTGTTAGAATATATTGTAGCTAATAGCGTGTGGGAAACAAAATTTTTGCAATCTTCCTGTCAAAAAGGCATTTTAATTCAACTGACACAGTTAAGCTTAAATTCCAATAACTTTTTTTAACAATTTGAATTACATTGTCTGTGTGGCAACGATGTTTCTAGATTGTTTAAAACATTGTATTCTGTTTTTGCAAATATTCTGTTGAATAACTACACAAAATATTCAAAAGAAACAAATGGCACTAAAAATTTAGAGAAAAAAAGGAAATTAGCTACGCTAACAAAAGAGAAGAATAAACGTTAAAAATATGTTATTTGTAAATAATGTCATTTAATGTTTAATAAATACCACAAAATAAAATTTCCTGCCCTTACTAACTTTTGTTTTATTTCTTAATACTATCAGAATAATGATGTAGTATGGATCATTTCATGTTAGTTATTTTTTAATAAGTTTCGATTGCAACCGACGTGCAATGATACCCGGCCTACTTCTGTGCATTAATGCGGTGTTGCCAAGCATGGCTTCACGGCTTGTAAATAAAGATGGCGTTGGCAAAATTCATTTACTAACTGTCTTCGACAAAATCGTACAGTATTTATGTTAAATAATGACAATTATTTTGCTCTGTTGCCCAAGGACGAAGCAGGTGTGTTCACTCGGGCGAACTCGTCGCCCGCCCGATGACGTAATACAACTTGAAAGCCAATATGACGGGTTTCTTTCCCATTCCCTGCATTTTGAAGAATACCGTTGTACGGTACATTTTTTGGTAAATTGAGTTATTGGCAAAACAAAAAAGAAATGACCTTGTCTTATTCAAATAATCTCTTAATTAAAAGAAAACATTTGCCTAATTATGAAAAACGCGGCACGGGGGCTTTAAACAAGCTGAATTACTATTTGGTGAAATTGTTTATTTTATCAAGTCGTTGCACCATTGACTCAGTTGAAATCCAAAAATTGAAGGCCAGAAAAAATTATTTGAATCTTTGGCGGATTTTTAAAACTAGTCACTTTGATAATAGATGATCCCACAAGCAAGAATGAGTTAAAAAAATCATAACCAATTAACTGGTAAGGATTTTAGCCTGTAATTTGGTGAGGATGTAAAACATACTTCTGAAAAGTGAAATCCAAAAATTGAAAGTCAGAAAGAATTATTTGAATTTTTGGCGGATTTGTAAAATTAAATAATCATCCCATTGTATTTCCGATTCGGATTTAATCAACTGTTTTTGCCGCATTAACAATTATAATAATCAATTGTTTCGTTGCCTATTTGATTTTGGTAGTCAACTGTAATAAAAATTGCTTGTAACTTTCAGATATTTAATTCAATGGTATTGATGTATCAAGACTTTTTAATTCAGAATTCAATATTCCTTCAAAATATGTATAACTGTCCCTACAAAGGCTTATGAATGTCAACAGTGCAAGAAATCTTTCATCAGTAATTCACATCTAAAATTGCACATGCTGATTCATGAAAGTAACAAAGCTTATGAATGTCAACAGTGCAAAAAAGCTTTCATACAAAAATGCAATTTCAATCGGCACATGCTGATTCAAGAAGGTAAAAAGACTTATGAATGTCAACTGTGCAAGAAATCTTTCAGCAGGAATTATGATCTCAAACAGCACGTGCTGATTCATGAAGGTAAAAATGCTTACGAATGTCAACAGTGCAAGAAAGCTTTCACACGTAAAGGCAATCTTAAACAGCACATGTTGATTCATGAAGGTAAAAAGGCTTACGAATGTCAACAGTGCAAGAAAGCTTTCACATGTAAAGGCAATCTTAAACAGCACATGTTGATTCATCAAGGTAAAAAGGCTTAAGTGAGCTCAGGCCATTTTTGTTTGTTTGTTTTTAACTTATGTTGGGATCCACATTTTCATAAAGAAAATGAAGAAAAAAATTAATAAATACAATAAATATAAATTATTTATATGTAATTTTCCTGCTTTTGTTTAACAAAGATCATTTTAATATTATCTACAATATAACATATTGTTGTGAATTAAAAGTACTAAAATTAAAATTTGCCGCAAAAAAAATTGCCAGAAATGTTCCAGTGTAATTGGTTCTTTTTATTTTAAATCTCGAATTGAAAAATGAACTATAGTAAGTAAAAATTTAAAAAAATTAAATTCTATTTACAAACAAAACAAAAAAAATCAATTAGTTGAGGCCAAGAAAACACTTCTGAAAACAATTGGTTTAATAGAAACTTTTTTATACAGAAACAGATTCTTGTGGCGGCTCACTGAAAATGATTTTATAAATAGCATCGAAATTATTCACAAAATGAACTTCCAATCCTTCCGTAATAAATTTAGGCAAATCATTAAAGTCCTTCTTGTTCTCCTCCGGGAGTATGATGCATCTAACGCCGGACCTTTTCGCCTAAAAACATTCAATTCAATTAGATTGAAAACCGTTTTTCTTCTCACACTCACAGCAATGGTTTTTTCTTTAATTCCGCCGACGGGCAACACCTTGCCCATGAGCGAAATCTCGCCGGTCATCGCGCAATCCTGCCGAATGGGCTGATTTTTCGCCAACGATAACAAGGCGGCGACTATCGTGCAGCCGGCACTGGGGCCATCTTTAGGGGTCGCACCTTCGGGGACATGCAGATGCAGATGACTGGATACAATCAAAAATAGTGGCTAATTCAAATTCGATGGACTTTGTTACCTGATGTCCAAGAAATTGTTCTTAACGTCCATTCTGTGCATGAAGTTTCTGGCGACTGTGAGTGCAATCCTGGCAGACTCTTTCATCACCTCCCCTAAATGGCCGGTTAGTTCAAGGCTACCCTCCGATTCTTTTTCTTTTAGAACCAATCGTCTTGTCGTTGTTTCAATGTACAATGTTGAACCACCTTCAAACAACAAGAGTATTACAGTACGTTTTTTAATTCCAAAAACGGTTGGAAGACTGAAAAAATATTTTTTTTTACTTTATGTTGATAGTAATGGCGTTTTGCATCTGTCAGTTTAAGGTTATATTAGTAATGTAGCTTTAAAATTAGAAAATATAGCACAAAATAGACTATTTTCAAAGAAACTTCTGATGAGGAAAACTTTATCTTCAATGTGACATTTAAGTGATTCTGTCAAAATTGGTTATGGTATTAAATATTAATTACTGCCAACATAAAGTAACAAAAATTATTTTTTCACATCCTTGTAACCGTTTCTGGAATTAAAAAACACATTAATTTTAAAAAATTATTGAAATACCCATTGCAGTCCATGCTAAACCCATCACCACCCCTGGAGGCGTACTAGGATACATTCGATCGTGGGTGAAGACAGGTTTTCCAACAAATTCGGCTAAATTATTAGGCGAAACGCTCACATACACCGACTCTTCCTTAACCACCTTATAAGCTACCTTCCTGACAACCTAAACAAATCAAATTTTAATTAGGGTTGAGAATTATACATATTTAGGAATCAATTTTGTTTATAATCTGAAGTGGGACCATCACATTCAACAAATCATAAAAATAAAAACAAATCTTGTTTGCATTTATTATGAGATCTTCAAATCAATGTCAATTGAAATAAAGTGAGTGATATATTACGCTTTTTTTAACATCATAAATTATGGAATTTTAGTTTGCGGTGGAGCTTATAAAAATGATAGGAATCTATTGCAAAACCTTCAGGATAGAATTTTAAAAATAGCACATAAAAATAGGTTTGTGCAAGCAATCCGATGAATCTTGAGCAATTGTTCACTTATGAATAAAGAGCGGATTCCTAGACATTATGCTTATGGTAAATATTGACGGCATCAAGAATATTTTGTAAAATGTGCACGAATAAAGGAAAATTTTGTAATTTGGCACAAAGTTTTTTATGCCTTTTTTGCTTTTTTGATGTTTGTGCTTATTTAAAATTTTTATGCTTATTTTTAAGCTTTTTCTTTATTTTCGGTGTATTCTTAATATTTTTTTTAAAATTTAACTCCTTTGTAAATGTACGTCTGTAATTCTCTAAATACTGTCGGTGCAGCCACCAACACTTGACAAAACTGTGAAATTGGTACAGAATTCTAACCGAGCGGACAGATTCTCGCTACAATATTGTATCTAAAATCGCTGTAACCGAACTGACAGTAATCAGGTCAATCAGTTTCCAATGAACAAAAAGCGTTTAATTTAGATCTATGTAAAACATTAATTAAATCAAAAATACCGCTAAAAAAATGCAAAAGAATAATTTCAAAATGTTTTTGGAAAAACATTGTAAAACACGCATTCCTGATGAAAGCACCTTGCGGAAAAACTATGTTTGCCTTGTATACAAAGAAACGATTCAGGAAATTAAATCAATTATTGACAAGAATTGCATATGGTTTACTGTTGATGAAACAACTGATACATGCGGGCGATATATTGCTAATTTGATTATTGGGGGTTTTGAATGAAGGAACACTGGCTAAAGGGTTTTTAATAAACACAAAGGAATTAAACAAAACTAACAGTAACACTATAACAAAATTCATTAATGATGGATTGACCAGCTTTTATTTACCTGATGCAGTACCATCTAACAAAATATTACTGATGCTATCAGACGCAGCAACCTACATGGTAAAAACTGCTTCCAACATGAAATTTTTTTATGAGAACTTAATCCATTGCACATGTTTGGCCCATGGGCTGAACCGTATAGCTGAGACAATAAGATTGCAATTTCCGTTAATAAATGACTTAATACGAAATAGGAAAAAAATATTTGTAAAAGCGCCTTTATGGGTACAGTTATTCTGGGAGATATTACCTAATATACTACTACTCCCAGAACTAGTTTTGACAAAATGGGGAACTTGGCTATTTATTATGCCAATAATTTTGAAAGTTTTAAAAATGTCGTCTTTCAATTTCCCGAATCGGTAGGTAAGTCAGTGAAACACTGCCAAAAAGTTCTCAAAAATAAAGAACTGGAAAATAATTTGACTTTCATGAAAGCACATTACAGTTTTGTAAGCCACGCCATAAAATCTTTAGAAAAGCAAGAAATATCGTTGATTGAATCTGTAAAAATAATTAACGATTTCAAAGGTGCCATTTCGAAAGTACCAAGACGCATTGGTCAAGAAGTAAAATTAAAATCAGACGTCGTCTTTTAAAAAATAAAGGATTTTCAACAATAAACAAAATTTTGAATGGAGACGTTTCGGATTTGTAAAGATAAAATATAAACCAAGTTTAAGGCAGTATTACCTAGCTAGAGATGTTGTTCTTTTAGGTTTCGTTAGTCATTTGACAAGTAATTTTATTTAAAAAATTAAATTGTTATTAACATTGATTTCTTACCTATATTGTATTAAAGCTTTTTTTTTAAAGCTTTTTTTGTGATGTTGGGACTTTTTTAATGCTTTTTTGGGCAAATGTTCGTGCTTTTTTAAGCACTTTTTTTGTGTTTTTAATGCTTTTTTATCTGCTCTTTACTTATGAATCTCGTAAGATATTACTACTATGATCTCAAACTAGCATAACTAGAGGAAAAAACTTAATTATACCTAAAAAAGGCAGTAATAAAAATACCTATCTGAAAACCATTGTGGCTTTTAATGTGTTGCCAAAAGTCACTCAAAAACATAAACTAAAGAACTGGATAAAATATATTTTCTAAACTATTGCGATTAAGTAAATTTGTTTCTATATTGTAATAATTATACAGGGTGATTCCTAAAAAACGTTCCACGCTCTAACTCAGTTTTTTAGGATCACCCTGTATCTTGTGTTAGCTGTTAATTTAAAAAAAATAATTGAAATATTAATTTTTAGTGTTGAGGTGCGCCTTGTCTACCTTTTCAATGTGCTTCTGCAAATTCCTAACACCCGATTCTCTGCAGTAATTCTTGATCAGCAGTTTCAAAGATTCATCATCCAAAGTGATATTTGTGTCTTTTAATCCGCTGTCTCTCATAGCCTGCGGCAGCAGATATTGCTTGGCAATGGCCAATTTTTCTTCGGCGACATATCCCGACATGTCAATCATCTCCATTCGGTCCCTCAACGGTTCCGGGATGGTATCCACAATATTAGCGGTGCAAATGAAAAGAATTTTAGACAAATCCACCGGCACGTCCAGGTAATGATCGAGAAAATTGGAATTCTGCTCGGGATCCAAGAGTTCTAGTAACGCCGAACTCGGATCCCCGGAATAGCCCCTGAAATGATGGCTTTTTTTCAATATTAAAATACAAATGGTTGCGTAATACCTGTGATTGTATAAAAATCAAGGAGATGCCAGAAAACAGGGCGTGAAAAAAGAGATCTCGATGAAAGAAACACAATCACAATTGCGATAAGAAAGCCACACTTACTTTCCTATTTTGTCTACTTCGTCGATTAAAACTAACGGATTTTCGGTGCGGGTCTTTTTCAGGCATTGGATGACTTTGCCCGGCATCGCTCCCACGTAGGTCCGCCTGTGGCCTTTGATTTCCGCCACGTCCGTCATGCCGCCGACGGAGAACCTAAAATACTCTCGATTGAGGGCGCGGGCAATCGATCGAGCTAAAAAAAAATGTCGTACTTACTGCATTCGCCGCCTCATTTATTTATTGAAATGCTCACCAATGCTCGTCTTTCCAACGCCTGGAGGACCGTGGAAACAGAGGATTTTCCCTTGAGTCGTCCCTTTCAACTGGCTGACTGCGATGAATTCGAGAATTCGCCTTTTTATGTCTTCCATGCCGTAATGGTCCTGATCTAAAATTTCTGAAGCCCTCTGCAAATTTAAATTTTCTTCGCTCTGAATGCCCCACGGCAACGACGTCAACCAGTCCAAATAGTTCCTCGTCACACTAAAAACAAGGAAATCACACTACAGAGTGGACATAAATGGGTGTGGGTCGAATGAGCTATTTAGTGCTTTTTAATTCCAGAACCGGTTACAAGGCAGTGGAATTTTTTTTTTTCCTTTATGTTGATAGTAATGGCGTTTTAGATCTGTCAGTTTAAGGTTATGTTAGTAATGTAGCTTTAAAATTACAAAATATGGCGCAAAAAGGTTCTGGCAAAGGAAGCAATATGACTATTTTCTAAGAAACTTCCAATAAGGAAAACTTAATCAACGGTATTCTGTAAGATTTAAGTGATTCTCTCAAAATTGTATAGGTTATGGTATCCAGTACTGATTACTACCAACATAAAATAAAAAAACTATGTTCACAGCCTTCTAACTATTTCTGGAATTAAAAAACACGGCATATAAAATTTGAAGACTGGCTAATTTTTATACAGGGTGAATCAAGTTTTACCGTCGGTGGCTAAATGGTCTTCAAAATAATTTGTCAATTCTCAAAAATTGCATGAGTAATTTTATATTATTAAAGTACATAGAAACCAAGAAAAAATCTTTTTTTTTAATCAGGTAAAATTTTGGCTTTCTTTCAATTACTAATTGCTCAATTTATTAGTTTTTTTTTATGTACAAACAGTAAAATATTTTCACACAATTTAGTGTAATTGAAATAATTTTACCAATTTTGGTTCATTAAATAAAGCCATTTCCGTATTAGAGGGTATTTTTTTAAATGATTTACGACATAAGCTGACCAATTCACCTAACAATGGTATTGGTTTTGGGTACTTGGCTGATTATTTATGACAGTCATAAATTTCAGTTAAAAAGTGCAACGTTACATTTTACAGGACCGGAATAAGGGTCTTCGCTATTTCTTTAAAAGTTCACAACATCGTAACTAACAGCTACGCGGTAATTATAATCATAATAAAAAATAATTTTTGCAATATTAGATTTTAAACTTGATAAGAAAATCGCTTACCTGCTTCTAATTTTCGTTAGTATATTTGTCTACAATTTTGTGTTTTAATTTTGCCGTCTGCAAAGTCAATATACCTATCGGTTATTGAACCTTCCCATAAAATAAATTGCTTAATTCACCCAAAGTTTAAAAACCCTGGTCATAACCCTAGGTCACTTTGTGAATAAAGAAACATTCACATTCGCAACAAATCTTCCAACACTTAAACATCGTTGGTAAAAAGTGAAAATTAAAACTTTGTTTTGTGGAATAGTGAACATTTGTGTTTAGTTCAGGTATAATCATGCCATTTCAATACTCAGATGAGGAGAAGCTTGAAATGCTTTTAATTTATGGGTAATGGGGCATCACTTTGAGCATCGTTTATAAAATAAACTTAAACCTATTAAAAACTTATTTTATTTTTCTCGCAAATTCCAGAATACGGGTCTGGCATCAACTAAAACGCTGTTCCCTTCAATTTTATGGGTCGATCATCAGGTATTGTTACGTGGTAGACCGTATTATCCATTGTTGGAAAGTCATAAATAAAAGTATTTTTCGTGCTTTATGTTAAATTTGATTTAACTCAAAAAGTAATAATTTTTTAACGAATCAAATTGCAATTAACAATGCTACGAATAATTTGACAAATTTTGAAATAAAAAACCAAACATGGAAATTATACCCGAAACTGTTTGTTTTACTTTTTTGGCTTCAAATAAAAATGATTTGGAAAACTTGTAGCACTAATCGAAAGTGTAAACTTCAACTGATGTAACATGTAAATTGCATACTTTCCCCTCAATCTTTAATAGGTATTATGGCCGCGGCGATAAAACTTGACTCACCCTGTATAATAAACAATATTAAAAAATTACTTGAATTCCGAACTGTGGCTCTCCAAAAAATTCAACTTGTTAAGTTCTTCTTCGAACACACTGAAGACGGCCTGAGGCAAAATTTTGTCTTTAATCCTTTCCCTAAATTTATCCCCGATTGCGTCTTTATCCTCCTTCTCCAAACCCAATTCCTTCTTAATTACCTGCAGAAATACTTTTAGAAAAAGAAACAAATTCAAAATCCTCACTTTAAGTTGTTCCTTTAAAATGTATTTACGGTGGTGTTGCTTGACCTTTTCCTCAACTTCTCGTCCAATTTTCTGTTGTAACTTCGAAAGTTCATATTCCTTCTTCAAAAGCGACAAAGACAACATCAACCGTTTCGGTATCTGAAATTGAAATTGCGGCTTACAAAAATCTCTTTAAATTCAAATTTGCATACATCCATCTCTTCCAGGACTTCCTGCAACTCCTTGGCTTCCGCGGCAGTGAGAGCTGCGCCGAGGTCGCTCAAATAAACCGGATTGTCCACAACTCGCTGTCCTTGATGCATCATCTGTTGGAGGCTGTCGCGATACAGCGGATTCAAGCTAATTATATCTCTGATCGTTTTGATGACTTCTTGCGTCAGTGCCTTCACCTCCTCCGTCTGTCTGAACTTATTATGTGCGATATTTTCAACCTCCGCCATCAATAAAGGCTCCTTAACTGGAGGAATTGGCGGTGGTGGTTCTTTCATATCACTGT
The DNA here is from genome assembly GCA_949768715.1 of Dascillus cervinus. NCBI lineage: Eukaryota > Metazoa > Arthropoda > Insecta > Coleoptera > Dascillidae > Dascillus > Dascillus cervinus. Next base: position 35,880,405 of record OX458316.1, read on the forward strand.
CAATAGCTTTTTCCTTAATTTCCACTTTGACTTCTTTCGTTGGGGGCTCTGCCGCTTTCACGTCCCCAGGTAAGGGTTTCTTGAGTCGGTTCATGCGTTTTCGCTTCCCTGCCTGGCTGTCCTCTACAAATACGTTTATAGATGTTTTAAAAAGGGGAAAGGTGAGTTTCATTTCTGTAGCACCCAAGTGATACCCAAGTCATCCTAAAGTTGTTAAAAATTGCTCAATTACCTGGCACTTTCACGTCAACCGAGTCCAAAAGGTGACTCAGCATCTTGATTCTCCGGTGCGCCATAACCACCAAACGAAGCCGATCTCCCAGGTCCTGCATTTCGTGAATTTGGGCGAAAACGCCGATATTGTACACGTCACTCAAGTTGTTCACGACCTCCGACTCGTTCTCTTCGTCTCTTTTTAGGAATATTCCACAGTACGGCTGGTTCAGCTTGACCTTCCTTCTGATAAGCTCAATTAAAACGGGATTTGTCAACTGAAATTTAATTTAATTTAAATTTGATGTTGGGACAGTTGAGACACTTACTTCAATGAGTTTTATGAACCTGGGGAACACAATGTTTCGGCTGATTGCTATGACGGGCAGATGGGGCCAAACTTCGGGCACCGCGACAGTTGCCGGCAATTGTGTGTTGTAATGTTCCTCTTCTGGAGCGGTGGTTGCGCCCTCGTCATCGCGATTGTCAGATCCCTTAGTACTATAATATTTATAACAATTTGAAGGAGATACTTTAAAATTTTTAGAGTTGTAGATCCTGGAAGTAGTAGGTCGCAAAATAATCGAATTTGTTGTGGAAAAGTTGACAAGATTGGCACAAATTCTTCGATTGTTGGGTTTGTGTCTGAGTAAATAACAGGTTCTCGCGAGCAAACGAGAATTGAGCACTAAATTTGTTAAATACATTGCCACTTATTATCAATTTTCACAAATCATACTTCAAACAAACATAACCGTCAAAAACACATATTGCTAGATAAGTCGAACAACTTTTACACGTGAGAGGAAAAGAGAAAGATAATTGTAAGTTGTCAAACTTGTTCGTGTTTAATACAGTAGAACCCCTCTATAACGAGAACTCAAGGGACGAACATATTTACTCGTTATAACCTATTTTCGCTATAAACAGTCGTGGATAATAAAAGTTTATACACATGTATTATAAAATAAATTTATTTAATAAAAAAATTACACACATATAGAGACAAGATTTAGTGAAATTTTGTAATTTTGGTTTGTTCGTGATAATGAAGTAACTTAATTGTATCATTTGCACTTTCTAAGTATGCTAAGTTATTAAAAAAGCATCGTGGTGAGGTGTGGAACACAAGCAAAAACTCCTTAATCGTTTTCAAAGATTGTTCAACATTATGTATATTTGGCAAAGTTGTTGTTGAAACTTCTTCATGATCTTCTTCTTATTTGTCGTTATCGCTGCTATTTTTATTTTCATCGCAGATTTCTTCAATAATTTCCTCATCCGTTAAAGAATGGCAAGTGGCAATGTTTTCATCGAAGTTGAGAAACGCGTTATCTTCACTAACAGTGACTTCATCTGTTTGTAAATTAATCCATTCGGTCAATGGAAGATCATCTTCATCTAAATCATCTTGTCACCACTTGGCAGGTTGAAAACAGTTTTTAATTGTTTTTGTCTCCACAAGTGACCACGCTTTTTGTATGCAATTTACAGCATCCAGAAAACTAATTGTACTTGGTTTTTTTTCTTGTAAGTCCTGTACTAATCGTTTCACCAGAAGTTTTCTATATTGCGATTTTAACGATCTTATAATGCCTTGGTCCATTGGCTCTAAAACTAGGAGGCAAAAATTCCAGTTGAATATTCTGTAAGATTTTCCGATTTAATTTTCTATCTCGTCCTCGTAACACTTCTTCAAAAATATCACTTGTCATCCAAACCCTTCTGTTTGATTGGTAATCCACTGGCAAGTTTTTTATTCCTTTAAAGCATCTAGGCTTGACAGACTTTCCAATCACCAACAATTTCTATTTTTCAGAACCCGTCATATTTGCACCTACGAGTGCAGTAATTCGTTCTTTGGAAAGTTTGCCGCCTTTGCAAGTCTCGTTTTTAAATTTGCGAGTAAGGGTAGGAATCCACTGGGCGATTTTCTCGCCGCGATAGCTAGTAACAACCACTGGTACATAAGAGCGGTACATATCGGCACGACTGAGACCAGTCAGTCCAAAATGAATTTTCATGTGGTAGCATGTATTACTGCTGCAAGGATGCAAATGTTACGGAAAAATAAAAAACGAAGACATCGCTGGTGGGTGCATCCTGTTCTTCGAAACCGTTTGTCAACAGGGCAGTTTCATTTAAAATTTAACGAGCACAGACAATATTCCGAAAAATTCTTTATGTACTATAGGATGTCTGTAGCTAGTTTTGATGAATTACTCGGTCTTTTGTGTGATGTAATAAAAAAGAATGACACAAATTTCAGAAGAGCCATTGAGCCAGCCGAACGTTTGGTGATTACTATAAGGTATGTTTCTAGATATAATTTTTTTGATAAATGCAGACGTATTGAAACTGACGACTATAAAATAAAAAATAATTTCGCTGAATACAACATGTCCCCGGACGGGGTTTTGAATATTGGTGAACTTTCTTATGTTATGTTGATTTTGCAAGAAAACGCCATTTTTGATAAAAACTTTTGTTTGTGTTAAAAAGTCAGGAACAGTAGTCAAAAAAGTCAAAAGGAGTGAAAAGTGTGTCCTTTGGATGAATATATTTAAAAAATAAGAACAAGATGTTTTTTTTAAAAAGATACTGAAAAGTTAATCCTGCATTCGCATCACAAATATAGCTTAAATAACAACGATGTGACTAATGGTCAAGATGTCAATCAGTTATATTTTTTTAGATACTTGGCAACTGGTTCCACTTTTGCATGTCTGGAATTTGTATTTCAAGTAGGAAGAAGTACAATAGGACGTATAATTAAGGAAACATGTACGGCCATTTGGGACATTCTTAGAGATACGGAAATGCCTACTCCTACTAAGGAAAAGTGGGTTAATATCGCAAATGATTTTTACGATAATACAAAATTCCCCAATTGCCTGGGTAGTATAGATGGGAAACATATCAGAATCCAATGCCCAGCGAATACCGGCAGCCAATATTTTAATTATAAAAAATTTTTTTCAATAGTTTTATTGGCTGTGGCCGATTCAAATTATTGTTTTACGGCAATCGACGTGGGAGCGTACGGTAGAGATGCGGATAGTAATATATTCAAAAATTCATTATTTGGAAAGAAACTGCTACGAAATCAATTAAATCTACCTGAGAATAAGTCACTGCCAAATACAGTAGATCCTTTGCTTCCGTATGTATTTGTAGCAGACGAAGCTTTTGGGTTGAGTGAGCATGTAATGCGGCCGTACGCACGTCGAAATATTCTCAGTGTAGATGAAAAAACATTTAATTACCGTCTGACGATAGCACGTAAGTATGTAGAATGCACATTTGGTATATTTTCCAACAAATGGAGGATATTTCATAGCAGTATGCTGGTTGATGAAGATTTTGCTGTGATAATAACAAAATGTGCATGTGCACTGCATAACTTTGTCCGACGAAGGGACGGATTTAATAGCGATGAAAGTACTGAAATGGAAGATATTCCAGTTCGGGGTACAGGAGGTCGATCAGATGGGTTCTTGATCAGAGACCAATTTAAGTCCTATTTTGTAACAGCAGAGGGAGAGATACCCGGTCAATATGACAAGATTTAGGTGCAGCAATAAAATAGATTATATTTTAATGTTTGATATATTGTTATACTAAATAGATATTATGTATGTATAGATATTGTATATGTATAAATACATTTTTTGATTAATAACTACTGCTGAGCTATGTTGTCTTGTCCGAAGCAAGTTTCGTTATATATCAATTCCATGATTCGAAATCTGGTGCGAATCGCAGAAACTTTTGGCATTTGATCCAAAATTGGTACAAGTGACATCGCAAAAGCTTTATTTCCGATGTCATCTTTTTCGCGAGCTAACCTTTTCTCATTTTCCATGGCTACGCTTTTTTCTTTTTCCAAGCTTAAATTTTCGGCCAAAATTCTGTTCATTACCCTGAATTCCTCAAGATTTGCAGATTCTACGTCTTTCTTTTTGGTTTTCTTTTTTGCTGCGGGCAATATTGTTGATGATGTCGATGGTTCGTTTCTATCATCTTGCAAGAAACTCTCTTGCAACGAATCATCTTCCTCGTCTGTTAAATTTGAAACAGTCTCTCTTGTTTCACATTGCGCAGATAAAAAAAGCAACTGGTCAAAATGCATGTACTTTTTTTTTTTGAAGCGCTTTGCCCACTTTTTGTACATTTTATAGCATTCATTGCTTTTTTAAATTGGTCCCGCAGTGACTTCCACTTTATTTGCAATTCTTTCTCTAGAAATAAATAAGAGGTGTAAACAAAGGCCAGTATGTCAAACAATTGTAGTTTTCAGATATTTAACGATGGAATCTATTTTATTACATTAAATTAAATTAAATTAAACTGCATAAACACTTCTATTGAAAGCATAGGTTTTAACTTTTTTTAAATTACATTACATTACATTAAATTAAATTAACAGCTGCATAAACCCGACTTAACTTTTATATGTAAATCACGATTGAAATAAAATCTTTTTGGATCCCTTGTTGCTTTTTGTGACTTGTTTATTTTAAGTTCAATTTTTGCATACAATTCGTAACAATAAATTAGGTTCTAGTCAATGCTTTGTTGAAGATCCTGCACTTGTACAGTACATGCATGTAATAAATATAGCAATATTTACCTGTTTTGATTTTTTCATGATTTGGGAACTCCTCCCAATTCTCATACATCGCCGCACATACTTCATTCCACAATTTGGCCTTTTTGTCCCTATTGCTGTAATCCTTTTGCTTTATATCATATAGAGCTGGACGTTTCTCAATCTCAGAAATGAATTTCTCGACGGTAAACATTTTGCACGTTTGAGGAAAATCGTCGGTCGAGGCGAGAGATCGCGTTGTGCAGCGTTCTGCTAGCGTTTTGTGGACGCCGAAAGTAATAAATCGTAATAAAACGTTTCCTGGAACCGAACATTATGTAGGGCCACCGCTAAAGCGTACCGCCCGTATTCAAAATGGCACGTTCATTGTAAATTTTACGAAGGCTAATTGACCTTGCACTGTAAATATTCTTGCAGTTATATTGCAAATTTTTGTACAGTCTAGACCAAAAGTTTTTTTAGCTAAAAATTCACGCAAACCTGCATTATTTCATTGTTTTTAATATGAATTTAAAGGAAAAACCATTTTTTTAAATCCTTTTCAACATCAAGTATATGCTTACCGTGTAGACGCAAGCTATCTCTTGAAAGTTCATTTTCACCATTAATTGTCCGTCGATATGTACCGCTTTTGTGTACCAGGGGTTGTTACTAGCTATCGCGGCGAGAGAATCGCCTAGTGGATTCCTAGCCTAAGTTTGTAAAACAAACCAAATTCGTCGGTATTAAAAATATTTTCATCTGCATATTTTTCACCCAATTTTGGCCAAATGATTGATAACCAGTTTGCTACACTTTCTTGGGAAGCACTTTTTGATTCACCACATATTTTACCCCAATTAAAACGATTCAGCCATTTGACAATTTTAATTGTGGAGAATTTCCAATGTTTTCCGAAAACTGTTTCACTTTAAACTGTAAGGACGGCTTTATTTAATTTAACATTTTTTGCACAACGTAATTTCTTCACTTTCGACGAAAATTCACTAATAATCTTGTCTCTGTTTTTCAAAATTGTTGCCAATGTAGAACTCGCCAAATGTCTTCTTTGCAGATTATAGCTTGCTTTTGACCATTATAAAACTCTTTTATTATTGATATTTTCTCGTTGATAGAAAATGATTTTTTTATTTTAGAGGACGACATAATTGCATGGGATATTACACGAAGTGTTCTCTGCTTAGAAAGTTGTCAAAGACTGAAAAAAAAATATGCAGACGCCACAGTTAGCGAGCAAAACTAATTTCCGATAAAATTCTAGTTATTAATACATATCTTTACATACATACATATCTTTATTTCTTCCAAGAACTCTCGTAATATCCGATCTACATTCGAAATTTCTCGCTATTACGGATTTGAGACTAAATAAATATCTCGTTATATCCACCTCAATGCCAGAAATGTATTCGCTATAAAGGGGGAAATTTACAAGGAGTGGTATACAAAACGGTAAGGAACCAGATGATTTACTCGTTATAGCCGATTTTTCGTTATAAGCGGGACTCGTTATAGAGGAGTTCTACTGTATTTTATTATCCTTCAAAAGATAGAAAAAAAAAGAGGTTCTTAACAATTTTGGAAGATTTAAACAATTGAAACAAATTGATTCGATTAATTAGCGAATTAAACCTTGTAAAACAGGTAAAACCAGCTGTTACTTTTAAGTTTCGCCTTGAATCAGTTGGTAACGCCTATTTGTTGTGACATTTAAATTTTAGCAGATCATAATGACAGCGAGTTTAATTTTAGGTGTTCGATTAATACCAAATAATTTTCAACGGATTCAAATCGACAATGTCAACCTTGATAGTAAAATCGAACATTTCAAGGAAATTGCCGCAATAAAACTAGATTCCCAAAAACAAAATCTCGGTGAGTTCAGAATCCTAACCCCAAAAATAATCTGCTTGTCAACACCAATTCCTTTGTAGAATTAGTGTACTGCGGAGTTATATTGGAAGACGATACGACCTTAACGGCTTCTGGTGTGAAACCGTTTTCACTTATTCATGTGCTCGAGAAGAAGGTTCCACCAATCGCAAAACCTTCACCGCCATTAAGTGAAGCCGATATTCAACAATTAGTGGTCGCGTTCAGGGCATTTACTTTAGCTCCCGGTTATCGCACTGCCTTACAGGTTTGAGCTCAAATCGACGCATGAACGGTGACTATTGTTTTATTTTCAGAAACTTTCTCGCATGGAAGTTTTAGAAAATGTTATAGCCGTGACACCAGGATTACGCGAAGATTCAGTGGCCATAGCGCTCCTACAAGACCCGGAGTTGATTGTGCACATGTCCGATCCAGAAACCGTCCGTCGTGTCGCAGAATTGCACCCAAGTTTAATAGAAGCCGCCAATCACATCGCAGCGCACGTGCACGAAGAGGCGGCAAATTTGAGTCAAACCCAAAACGCGTCCAGTTCGGGATATTCGTATTCTTTGGAGGCCCTTTCGGACGACGAGGAAATGGATTCTTCCAACAGCGACCCACCTAGGGAAGGAAACCCCTTGACACGAAATCAGTCGTACAATGCCATAACAGCAGCTCAGCTGGCGGCTGCAATAGCGAATGCAACAGGCGGATCAGGTCCGTCAAATCCAACCACCGCTTCTGCCGCTTCTACTGCAAATCCAATAATTACTAGCGAAATGTTTAGCAATGCAATGCAACAGGCGTTTGCTTCTTCAGTGACACCTAGTTCTTCTCAACCTCCAAGCGCAAGTGGCTTCAACTATACGTCTACGCCTTTAATTAGGGCTATTAATGAAGGTTCAGAGAGTAACCGGCCAGAAATGCAACCTCAGGTGCAGCAAATGGTGGAAATGGGCTTAGTTAACGAATCAATTAATATGAGAGCTTTACGGGCTACTTCGGGTGACGTTCAAGCTGCTATAGAATTAGTTTTAAGTGGTGCTTTTGAATAATTGTGTAATGAAGAATAAATTTATGTCTAGTTTCTATGTTTTTCTTTTTTTTTTTTAGGTAGCTTTAAGTTTATTATTGTATTATGACAATGAACATGTACAAAGTGAGTTAAGTTTTACCGCCCCGGCCATAACGCTTATTAAAGATTGAGGGGAAAGATGCAATTTACATGTTACATCAGTTGAAGTTTACACTTTCGATTAGTGATACAAGTTTTCCAAATCATTTTTATATGTATGTATATACAAATCTGTCCTTGTTTTATACAAAACAGATTCTGAGATTAAAAAAATCGATTCTGAGTAGGAGAAATCACATTCAAAGGCGGAAAAAGCAGACTCTGAGACAGAAAAATCGATTCTGAGTAGAAAAATCCCATTCAGAGTCAGAATAAGAAGATTCTGAGACAGAAAAATCCATTCTGAGTAGGAAAAATCACATTCAGAGTCGGAAAAAGCAGATTCTGAGACAGAAAAACCAATTCTGAGTAGGAAAAATCACATTCAGAGTCAGAATAAGCAGATTCTGAGATAAAAAATCTATTCTGAGTAGGAGAAATCGCATTCAGAGGCAAAAAAAGCAGATTCTGAGACAGAAAAATCGATTCTGAGTAGAAAAATCCCATTCAGAGTCAGAATAAGCAGATTCTGAGACAGAAAAATCCATTCTGAGTAGGAAAAATCACATTCAGAGTCAGAATAAGCAGATTCTGAGATAGAAAAATCGATTCTGAGTAGAAAAATCACATTTAGAGTCAGAAAAAGCAGATTCTGAGACAAAAAAATCGATTCTGAGCAGGAAAAATCACATTCAAAGTCAGAAAATGTGGATTCTAACATAAATCAAAAAAAAAAAGAAAGAAAAAAAGACCTGAATATGTGCACTGCAATTTGCATGGTTTTACCTAGGAAAACCGACTCTTAAAATTCAACCCTTGTTGTAATGATTTGAAAACAAAAAATTTTACCTGAGCATACTTTGTGAAAATGTGGATTCTAGCAAGTCAAAAAAAAAAATTGACCTGAATATGTACACTGCAATTTGCATGGTTTTACCTACGAAAACCGACTCTTAAAATTCAACCCTTGTTGTAATGATTTGAAAACAAAAAATTTTACCTGAGCATACTTTGTGAAAATGTGGATTCTAGTAAGTCAAAAAAAATAAAAAAATAGACCTGAATACGTGCACTGAAATTTGCATGGTTTTACTTAGGAAAACCAGTCTTAAAATTCAACCTTGTTGTAATCATTTAAAAACAAAAAATTTAACCTGAGCATACTTTATGAAAATGTGGATTCTAACACAAGTCCAAAAATAAAAAAAAAATTGACCTTAATATGTGCAATTTACATGGTTTTACCTAGGAAATCCGATTTTTAAGATTCAACCCTTGTTGTAATCATTTGAAAACGAGAAAATGGAAAACATTTTTACCTGAGCAAACTTTATGAAAAAGTGCACTGCAATTTTTACAGTGTTCCTTATAGCGATACAAAGAAAATCGCGAAGGAAAATCTTCACTTGGAGTTTTTTAGAAGATGAATACTAAAATGACTGGACTATAAACAATTTGAACCTATGAAATTTTAAACTAAAGGGGACGATATTATATTTACATTTATTAATGTATTATGTTTCGAAATAAAGAATTAAATTTTTTATTTCGAACGATCGTTCAAATTTCCTTGCTTCACCCAATGATCATCAATGATATTTGTTCCGTGTCTAACGTCATGCGCAAACTTCAACGAAATAAGGTTCAGTTTGTAGCACACCATATAATACTCCCTCCACGGCAAGGATCAATTAAAAGCCTGCATCTCTCAAATCACTTTATTTATTAACAATACAAAAAGAACCTTATTTGAGAGGAATGAATCTAGAACTGTGCGTGGCTCCAATACCTGGCCTGCCGTGTTTTACAGGTTTGTAAGTGAGCGAGAATTCGCCAAGATAGTGTCCAATCATTTCTGGCTTGATTTCAACTTGATTGAATGCCTTTCCGTTGTACACGCCGACAATGGAGCCGACCATCTCTGGCACGATTATCATGTTGCGGAGATGAGTCTTAACGATTTCCGGTTTTTCATTTGGAGGGGCTTCTTTCTTTGCTTTCCTCAATTTTTTTACCAAAGCCATCGGCTTACGCTTCAATCCACGGCTGAAACGCCTCCTGGCGCGGCAATGCATCAATTCCATAAGTTGCTCACTGTAAAATCATTCGATTGTAACCTAACATTACAAGAAAATTATATTTACTTCGGCATATCCAACAACTGGTCTAAATCGACTCCACGATAGGTAAATTTACGGAAAGTCCTCTTCTTTTTAATTGGATCATCGCCCTGGAATGGAAACAACAATTAAATATTGCCATGATTAAGGTTATCATCGAAATTGATGAAACGAGAAATGTGACAAAAATAATTGATTTACCTTATCAGCCATGTTTGGAAAATTATTTCTTATTAGATTCACTAATTTTTAGTTGAAAGATGTTTAGTATTCCTTCAGATTGACGATTCACACGCCGTTCATAACAAACTTCATGAAAAAGAAGTTAAAATCGAAATATCCCTAAATAGTGAAGCACTGATGTAATGCAAGAAAAAAAATTCACCATTTAAGAAAAAACTTTGAATATTAAATTTACAATTTTGGACTCGAAGCCAAATTTTGTATGTGCTTTGGCATACCATATAATATACCATATAATAAGGATCGTGGTGTGGATCCTTGCATGAATTTTTTAAATTAATTTGATTGCAAGAAAAATGTCGAATCATTCGGTTGGTATTATGACTTTTTGAGTGATGGCCGAATTGATGTTTATGTTAGCACAAAATGTGTTTTCTTGATATTAATAAATTCATCGAATCATTCCATTTAGGTAAGTGCAGTTAAATTTGTTTTTCTGAAAAATTCAACACTTAACTATTTTAGGTTAATTTCCATTAGTCTTAATGATTACAAAAGATGTCTTGTAATTATGCAGAAGGTTTATCTTCATATGCTGATAAAGGAGTACTTGGTCTTCCTGAAGTAATTACGTAGCCACTAACATTCCCTAACTAATTAATTCTTTTAGAAATTCGAAAGCCCTGAGAGTGTTGACGTAAAAATTAAAACATTAGCAGAATGGATGTTACAGTCGCGACATGTAGTCATCCACACCGGGGCAGGAATAAGCACCACTGCTGGGATTCCAGATTTTAGGTTCGTTTCCAATTTTTCTAATTGCATCTAAACTATTAATTAGAGGACCAAATGGCGTTTGGACTTTGGAAGAAAAGGGTTTAAAGCCGACCATAAATTTGTCATTCGAGGATGCAGTCCCGACTCCAACCCACATGGCGTTGAAGCACTTGGTAGATAAAAACTACGTCCGGTGCATAATCAGCCAAAATATTGACGGTTTGCACTTGCGAACTGGCGTTCCTAGACGTTGCCTTCTTGAACTGCACGGAAACATGTTCATTGAACAATGCGATGCATGCGAGAGGTATTTATTACAACATCAGGCGACAGTTTGTGAAACCAGTGCTTTTAGGCAGTTTGTTAGGAATCAAGTTACGACCAGTGTAGGACAAAAATCGTTGGGAACTCCCTGCAAAAGGTCGGGAAGGGCTTGTCGAGGTAAATTGCACGATACCATATTGGACTGGGAACATAATTTGCCTGAAAATGATCTAATGATGGCCAAATACCATTCGAGGTGAGTTTGGATTTGTGCATTTATTCTTATTAAAATTATTTAGTGTTGCAGATTTAAGCGTTTGTTTGGGGACAACTCTTCAAATCGTACCGAGTGGGAATTTGCCGCTGAACACGAAGAAATTTGGTGGTCGCATAGTTATAATAAATCTTCAACCGACTAAACAAGTAAGTGAAAATTGTATTTGAGTTCCTAACTTATTTAACAAATTAATTTTCTGTTCAGGACAAAAAGGCTGATTTAATTATAAATACTTACGTAGATGATGCGCTTGTAAAGTTACTAAATCACATGGATTTAAAAGTTCCACAATACAGTAAAGAAGAGGATCCTACAAAAGGCAGTGACTTAATTGAATGGACGGTTAAAAAGGAATTTTTGAATGACATTCAAAAACTGTACGATTTATATTGTAGAAGTATTAAACGAAACAAGATGAAACAAAAGAAAGAAAATAAATGTAAAGCATTATAAAGATAAAAGAGTTTCTTTCGAAAGATGCAACCTCCAATTTGAGATTCCTTTTGAAGAATAAATAAATCGGGAGTGAATCCTGTTTATCTACCAAACTATTTACTAATGCTTGGTTCATGGAAGCAAATTAACATTAAATTAGCCTTAAGGTAACATTAACACTAACAGCTAGAAATATTAACTAAAAATTTTTACCTCAATTTTATAACAATTAAGCAGCATCTTCAATCGCTGCACAAATAACACTTGAACAGAAACAAATTAAATTATTCTTTGATTTTCGCAGGTCGTTTGAAAATTTCGTGAATCCCATTTTATTAATAGATAAAAACTAGGGTTAGAAGTTAATAAATTGAATTTAGTGCAATAATCGGCTAGGGATATTTAGCGCTAATACACAAAACGAAGGATTTTTATTTCAAAATGGTGCAGTACTGCACGCCAACTAAACCGAAGTAACTTAACCAATGTGTGCCGGTTAAATTGACGATAATTTCATTTAATTTACCAATTATTAAGTTATTGCCGCAAAATTATCGCATTTCATGTGAAAAATGAGCCGACGCAGAGCATACGATGACGACGACGGATACGGTAAGTCCCAATCAAGAAATTAAATTTCCCAACCTAATTTCCTTTACTTTCAGATCGAGTTTATAGGAAACGTCGGAGGGTTTCCGAAAATCAAGAGATCGAAGACCGGCTGGAATCTCTGATTCTTCGGGTCGGAGAAAAGAGCACTTCATCGCTAGAATCGAACTTGGAGGGCTTGGCCAGCGTTTTAGAGGCCGACTTAGGCACGTTCCGCAACAAAATCCTGCGAATCCTCACAGATTGCGCCATCAAAATGCCGGAGAAGTGCACAATATACACAACGTTGGTCGGGCTGCTCAACGCCAAAAATTACAATTTCGGCGGCGAGTTCGTTGAATATATGGTGAGGACTTTTAAAGACTCCCTCAAAAATTGTAAATGGGATTCGGCCAGGTATTCGTTGCGATTCCTGGCAGATCTTGTAAACTGTCACGTACTTTCTGCATCCTCGTTGTTGCAACTGCTGAGCAACATGGTCGATGCGGCGAATGAAGATAACGTGCCTCAAGTACGTAGAGATTGGTTTGTGTTTGCAATCTTAAGTACGTTGCCGTGGGTCGGTCGGGAATTGTACGAGAAAAAGGAGAACACCCTGGAACATTTGTTGGTTTCTATTGAAGTGTTTCTGAATAAGCGCAGCAAGAAGCACCACAACGCTTTGCGAGTTTGGGCCGTCGATGTGCCGCATCCCCAAGAGGAATATTTAGACTGTTTGTGGTCGCAGATTCGCAAATTGAAACAAGACAACTGGGCGGAGAAGCACATCCCCCGACCGTATTTGGCTTTCGATTCTATTTTGTGCGAAGCACTTCAGCATAGCTTGCCGACGATTATTCCGCCGCCGCATCACGAATCTTACACTTATCCCATGCCGTGGGTGGCCTTCAGGATGTTTGATTACACGGACTGCCCCGAGGGCCCCATCTTGCCCGGGGCCCATTCGGTCGAGAGATTCTTGATCGAAGAGCATCTGCACTCGATTATCGAAATGTACATTTTGGAGAGGAAAGACTGCGCCGCGCATTTGCTGAATTTTCCTTACAAACTGAAAATACCGTTGGAGTACTGCATTGTGGAGGTCATCTTTTCCGAATTGTTCAATATGCCGTCGCCGAGATTCTTGGATATCTCCTACGGCGCAATACTGATCGAACTTTGTAAACTGCAGCCTTCCACGATGCCGCAAGTTCTTGCGCAAGCAACCGAAATTCTTTTCATGAGGATCGATTCCATGAATGTTTCTTGTTACGACAGATTCGTTTGTTGGTTTGCCTATCATTTGAGCAACTTCCAGTTTCGGTGGTCTTGGGAAGATTGGGATGCTTGCCTGAGTTTGGATTTGGAACATCCCAAGCCTAAATTTATTAGGGAAACTATGTTAAAAGCTTTGAGGTAAATGATCGAAAAATAACTGAAGCAGTAAATTAATTGAACGTTTTTGCAGATTGTCTTATTATCAACGGATTACTGAAATTCTTCCAGAATCGTTCTCCGGCTTCGTACCGGTCAAGCCAGAAGCGGATTATAAGTATGCCCAAGAAGGTGCCGGTAAGTTATTGATTTTTTAATTCTGGGCAATGAGTTAAACTTATCAGATTATGCCAGTGTACATATACAGTAGTTGTCTAAAAAGTTTTGCAAAAATTTATTCAAAAGTTTTTATTCAATGTTATTCAAGGTGGGAAATAAAAAACAAGAATTGTCCTTAGAAATATATTTTTTTAATTAAATTTATCTACAATCTCTTTGATGATGCGCCGCTTGAAAACCACACGTTTATATTTTTTCTTTTTTGTTGTTGGCGTTAAATATTCAATACCTTTCACATGGCCTATTATTGAAAGGGCCAAGTTATCAAATATTTTAGTGCTGTCATTCACGTTGGAACTGGATGTCGTTAATGTGTTCTTATGTCGTTCAGTGGTTGTGCTTATTTCATTTACATTTTCTGCAGGTTTTTCGGTCGAATTTTGTTCATCTAACACGCGAGATAAGTTTGCAGCGATATGATTCACTGAAACATTTACCGTAGTTGCTGGAGTTGAAGTTACTTGTACTGTAGAAACATTTACTGTGTCACTAGTTGCTGCAGTTATTTCTAATTGTTCTTGATCTTCAACAATTGGCAAAGTTGTAGTTTCTATCGAATTAAATTCAGTAGTTTGATAATGAGTGGTCACATCTTCAGTAGCAGGAGAAGGAAGAAAGAAATTACCGAATATTATTTGCGTTAGCGGAGTTATTTCAGTAGTTGTTGTTATGTCTTGCTTCATTTTATTTTCTTCATAAATTTCAAATATGTCAATTTCTTGGTCTTCCACTGAATTATCATATTTCTCAGTCACCATGTTATTATCATAGTCGCTCCAAAAATTATCTTGTGTAGTTGCCATTACTTCATCAGATTTATTTTTCATTTTTTTTATATTAACTGTCGATTTTGTCTCCATATGTTCTATGGAAGATGCTGTGCTTTTTGGAGTAGTGGAACTAGTTAAAAATGAAATATTTATGGGCTGTGTAGAAATATTTTTATTAAGGAAATTAACAGTAAAAGTTTCAGTTGTTGGTACCGTGGTCAAGATTTCTTCCAAGTTTTTACTTATTTCTTGGGTAGTTTTCATAGTGATTTTATGATACTTAACATTGTTTTCTGTGCTTGTTATATGATTTGATGCATAAGGTGGAAATGGTTTGATTGCATTTTGATTATACTTAACATTATTTCCTGTTGCTTCAATTGAAGGAACTGACACTTTAGGAAATTGTTTCATTGTGATTTTGTGGTAATTAACGTTATTTTCTGTGGTTGTTTGAAATGAAGGAACCGTCTCATTAGAATTTGATGCACCAGTTGGAAGTGGTTCCATTAAGATTTTATGATACTGAACATTATTTGTCTGAATTGAAGAAACTGTCTCTTTTGAAATTGGCACATAAGTTGGAAATTGTTTCATTGTTGTTTTATGATAATTAACATTATTTTCTGTGGTTGTTTGTATTGAAGGAACCGTCTCTTTAGAAATTGGTGCATAAGTTGGAAATTGTTTCATTGTGGTTTTATGATAATTAACATTATTTTCTGTGTTCGTTGGAATTGAAGGAACCGTTTCTATACGATTTGGTAGATAAGTTGGAAATGGTGGAGGAATGTTTGCAGTATTTGCGATTGGAGTTGTTGGATTTCTAAATATACTAGTTTTATCAGTGAACAAATTGTTATTTTTATCTTCAGGTGGATATTTAGGAGAGATTGAAGATTGTACTGTAGGTAACTTAGAAACTATTTTGGGTAAAGTTTTAGTTAATTCAGTAAATTGTTTAGTTGTAAGTGGTGTTGGAGTTGTGGAATTTAAGTGAAAGTTAGAAGTGTCAAATGGCCTTTTAAAAGAATTATTTTCTTTTACTGTTGTTGCAGTTCTGTAAAATGTAATAGCCTTGTCTGCCACATAATTATCATTTGCCGGGTAGAAACCATTAATATTTTGTGAAACAAATTTGTATCCCACCACAATGTTAGACTTGCGTTTTTCCTCAGGTTGCGAGTGTGGTTTTAATTTATCGGTGTGAAACAATTCGTTTTGTTGATTATTTGTCGGTCTCCAATTCCTTTCATCATGAAGATTCTTATTTCTATTGAAATTATTATTGCCTTGCGATTGAACTGAATCTTGATTACTTTTAACTGTAAATACGTGTCCAGGAATATTATAATTAAAATGGCCGTTGCGAGTTATGAAATTTGAATAAGTCGAGTGAACAGTCGGAGACACTGTGTACTGAAGTTCGTAAAAATATCCTTCATTCGGGTTCCGGTGCCTGATTCTCTTGGCAGTCCACAATGCAATCAATTGTTTGCGATTTGATAGCGGTCTTTCATTACAGTTATCATAGAAACATCTTGATCTTTGATTGTGACAGTCATCACAATCGTTTTTATACGGATCTTGTACGAATTCGAAACCATCAGAGGTTGTGTAAAGTTGCCCCCGGGCTAGTAGGGCAACGTCACCAAAGGGCGTTGCTTCGTTTTGCAAACCCAGCAGTGGAGCTTTAATTAAATCGTTTTTGAGTCCTGAGTATGCAAAATTCTCTCGCAAAAGTGTCTGATATGCAGCTTCTCTTAGGCCGGTTTCCCAATTTAATGGAGGCTTCTCGGGGGTGTAGTATTTATTGTATATCGTTATCCCAGTCGATTCTTTTGAAATTAAGACCTGCAATTTTTTAATATTCGTTTAAATCAAACAAAGTAAATTTTGTTGTAATTGTGTGAAAGTTATTGATAACAATCTCAATGAAAATGACGGTTTTGTCATAATTAATGCTCGGCGTGGAAATTGCATAAAATGTTCTGATTACTACTTTGCATAAATCGTTAATCAGTTGGTTAACTACCAAAAAAATGTGTGTGAGTTAATTGCAGCATTTTTTTCAATTACCGTGAGCGGAAGAACCTTTTATGTAATAACACATCTTGCAATTGGAAATCTACGATCCGGCATTGAAATTGTTAATGAAAATTAATTCAATTTCGCAAACGCTGCTTCAGTTACCGTTTTAATTAAGCAAGTCGCACAGCCATGAACGTCGTTTAATTACTGTGAGAAAAAAACGAAATAAAAAGTTGCGGGTTTTATAAATTCGCAACGATACTCCGGGCAAAAAATTGAGTTCGCACATTTACGCAATGAAAAGGTAAGCGGCGATGAAATCGCAATCTGAATTCATGAAACAAAAAAAATCAATCGCGTTTGTGCGATTTAATTCAGCTAAATATTTCTAAATATTTGTGCTGAAATAAAATGGGGATTTTTTGTTTAATTTAATCGGAGATTGCGTTAAACGCATTTGCTGTACTTACATCGATTATTAAGATTAACACAAAATGCATCCTTGCAAATTAGTAACTGCACAAACTAGCGAAGACATCACACTGAACACATTAATGTTTTTTATGTGAATCGTGTATCCCGCCAAACTTTCGACATCAACTAATTGCTCTCTTTGTTTTAACTCATAGGTTGCATGGCTGAACATCAGATATTACCAAAGAAATTTCAAAGTTGAAATATGCAAGACCATAAATTTATATAATGAGCATTTTTGCGTTACATTGTTCTGCTTTGCTCGAAACTATTAGGGGCGCAATTTATATATTTTTTTTCATTTCGGCCAAGTAATTTGCAAAAGTTACAAATTTAAGGAAAGAAATTAATTAGCTAATTGCACCGACTGAATGTTTAATGGACATTTTTGACGTTCCTTTTTAATTTTACGAGAAACGCTTTTTTGTGCTTCTGGTGCCGAATGTATTTTATTAGTTGGTTCTAAGGAAGTCTTAAATTTGTGAGGTTTCAATGGTTGCGTTTGTGTTGTAAGCAGTGGCATCTCATATAATCAGGGTCGTGTTTTTATCAACAAAAATCCACAAAATTTTATATAGTTTGTAATTTTTGATAGATCGTATCTATTTTTTGTCACATTATTATTATGCTGCTGTATATGTTTCCAATATGCCGAATTTAACTGAGATTGGATGTTGATTGTTCCTAATATTGCTAATTCCATTGAATTGTGAAGATGACTTTTGGAGTTTTGTTGCTTTTTTATTTTTTCACTCAAGTGTACTAAATCAGTCAATCCTACCTGTGTCCATGCTTTATCGCCACCAAAAAGCAAACATGGACAGCAAAAAAGAGCATTTTTCTTGTTGCAGCCACAAATCCAGTTATTCCTTGCATAAATTTCTTTGTTGAACTAACGTTTATATGGTTTTCCACGATTAATACCGATTGTTTCAATAATAATATCCGGCAGCGGTCGACCTTTATTTTTCAAATCTATTTTTTCTTCGTAACTATACTTCACAAATCGCTTAAAGTTAATCAAATTGTCCACAACATCCATTGTCAAAAAAGCACCGATACAATACACGAACACGAAAATATAAAATCAAAGTTTCCAACTACAAAGCCACAAAGCGAAAAACCGCACGTAACAACGTCCGAAATCTGAAACTGAACTGCGTGAAATGCAGCACATAAAGAGCATTAAACTAGCGAAAGTGTTTGGGTATGTGCAGGACGCGAGGGGGATAGTGGGGGTGTCTCAAGCAGTTCTGTGCACTGCCTCGAATGGCCCAGTATAAAAACAATGGTCCGCTCCGCTGAAACCACGACAAAACTTAACTGGTGTGTTGGAATGTTGGATCGTCGATTGCATGGAAACTTGCGATTAAGGCTGTGGAACCAACCTCAAAAAATGCAGAGTTTTAAGAAACTCAGTATCGCTTAGAAAGTACTTATCAATATATAACTTGCGAAGCAACAGTTGTAAACATAATGTTACCGCATCTAATGATATATTTGCTTTGATGAAGAAGTGTCTAGTTTTCAAAAATTAACCTTCGAAAGTGCAATTCTCGCAAAAATGTAGTAGTGATGGTTTTTTACTGAAATCTTTAGAGTTACGAAATATTTTGCAATGCACTTTACAGCACTTATAGAGCATATATTGCCTTGTAAGAAAATATTTTTTTTATTGCGAGAAAGTTGATAACTTCAGAAGGAAAAAATTGGCAACAATATTTTTTTGAAAATTTAGTGTGCCAGTAAACTCAATTGAGCTCAAGAAGTAAGTTATATTGTAGAAATTCTTTCGGGGTACTTTTACTAAACATATAGTAGTATAATATGACATGTTTTTTTTTATGATAACATGGTGAATATCTTTGAAAAAAAATCTAAAATTTGTGGTACGAAATACAGTATTATTTGATCGCGTTTTTTATTGCTTTCCGAACACAACATCGTCAACAAATTACATAAAAATGTTCCTTTAGCAGCTAAGAAATTGTTTCCGTAAACCAAATTGGATAAATGTCTAAATTTTACATTTTTGGGGAAAAGTAGTTTTCCCATAAGATTTTAGTCAAATAGTTCGTCCTTTTACTCACAGATGTCCTGTCAAATCTGTACCTTTTTGATTGACGGCATGGATAGAATAATTTGTATTAAAATGCACACTTGATATAGAGCAAATTGTTAGGATATAACCATATTCGCACATGTAAGGATATAAAACTCTAAAAATTTATAAAAATACACACTTGATAATGCAAAATATCCATGTTAGCACGCGTATGGATATGAAACATTTTCGAACCTACTAAATTGTACAATATATATTAGTTTCGAATAGCATCGTAGGAAAAATTGTTTGAAGCATCTATTCAAAAAAATTACAAAAAAAGACAAACAGTAAATAATGCAGCAATCGCATTGACTGATTTTACCGCCGTTATCGCCGCAGACAATAATATAAATAATATTTATCAAATTATGAGAGTATAAAAATGGGGATAAAGATTACTCTTTGCATAATTGAAAATGTGTTTGCAGCCTGTTACGGGATTAATTATAGCAGGTACATCTATGAAAACACAAAATTGGCAAAGAATTAGCAAAAAATTATAGACTAATTTTTTTTCCGAATGATTTTACCGTCGTTATCGCCGCAGACCATAATATAAATAATATTTATGAAGTTACGAGCGTATGAAATACGCACAACTCTTTTTTTTTGTTCTTTCTCTGTTCAATACTTAAGTTTCAAACCTTATTAGTAAGGATACCTCTTTGGTTGCCTAAACATTTTTTATTTTAAGGGGCAAAATTGGTGCCCCCTGAGCGGAAGAATTGTGCATTACTTAGCAGTTCCCGGACCTTAAAAAATTAAAATTCTGTGACAAAATTCAATTGTTTCAATATTACGTTTTATAAATTAAATACAAACGAAGTAAATTTTTTTGGCAGTGCTACAGCTCTGCACTGCAGCACTTATGTACGAGCCGCCACTGGTTGTAAGGATTCATAATTTTGTTTTGTTTAGCCACTTTGCCAGGAACGGCGACCGCTCATCAGTTGGTGGTCTCCATAAGGCAAAAATGCACACCTGAAGAAGCCTTGGGCGTGCTGAAGGATCTACCGAATCCGCGCTCCGAAGAAGAAGCCGACGCCCGATTTAATCCCTTGAAAATAGATGTGTTCGTGCAGACTTTGCTCAACCTGGGATCCAAAAGCTTTTCGCACAGTTTCGCCGCCATCTCGAAATTCCACTATGTCTTCAAAGTGAGTATATCGACGCACAAGATCAACATTTTCAGTTTGAATTGAATTTTTGAAGTGAAAACTTCTTTAGGCGCGTTAGGCGATTTTTGGATCGGGTAAATCTTACGAGTTCGCACCTAGTTACGTCACGCAGTTACCGCTAATTTGATTAATTTATCGACAGATCAATCCTCAAAAACAATTGTAAAGCATGTTTCTAAATGTCAGAATTTTCATAATTTACAAATTGGATGCCCATCAACGAGAAATGTGCCATATGTTCCACCAACTCATACTGGAGGCTTATCAACACGGAATAAACCATACATTCCAGAGTCACATTCAGATTATGATGACGAAATTCACAATGATATTCCTTCACAAGTTCAAATTAATTATGTTCCACAATTACATGAGCCAATAATAACAAATTATGAACTAAATACTCAAAATTTTCCTTATCAAAATATTATTCCACTGTTATTTCATAGTTTTAAGTCTTCACTTCTGTCGGCAGTCCCCAATAACTGCCATTTTTTTTTAAAGATCCTCGCCGAGTCTGAAGAAGCACAGATCTGTGTGCTGCGAAACATGTTCGAATTGTGGCACGTCCACCAACAGATGATGGTCGTGTTGGTCGACAAAATGCTGAAAACTCAAATAGTCGAATGTTCTGCGGTCGCAAACTGGATATTCGCGAAGGAAATGAACGGAGAATTCACGAAATTGTATCTGTGGGAGATTCTTCATCTGACGATCAAGAAAATGAACAAGCACGTAATTAAGTTGTCGGGGGAGTTGGTCGAAGCCAGGGAAAAATTGGCGCATGCGGAATCTAGTTCCAGCGAATCGGAGGAAGAGGATCCCGCCAAGAAGGCGCCCGAGGACGTGGAGAAACCGACGGAGGAAATGGTGGAGAGGATGGAGGAACGACTGGAAGCCGCCCAGGCCGACCAAAAGAATTTGTTTTTGATCATTTTCCAGAGGTTTATCATGATTTTATCTGAGCATTTGGTCAGATGTGACACTGATGGTCGCGATTACAACACCCATTGGTACAAGTGGACCATTGGCAGATTACAGCAAGTTTTTCTGGCGGTATGTTCACTATTTATTTATTTATTGGTGCTTGAAAACTTGCAAGAAACTTGCGCCTGAACAGATTTTTGGTATTTAATTTTTTATTTTTGTTTTCAGCATCACGAACAGGTGCAAAAGTACAGCTCCACATTAGAAACTCTCCTCTTCACTCAAGATTTAGATCCGCATATTTTGGAGGTATTCCAGCAGTTTGTGTCTTTACAAGCGTAAGTTTGTTTTGTAATGTGTTGCGCGTTGTTTTAACGAAACGAGTTTTAATCTACAATTCAAATTTCTGTCTAGTTTTAGTAGTAAGGGAAATAAATTAACGCTATTCAGTTTTTTAAAATGATCATTTTTAGGAATCAAACGATAGATCTTGTATAGTTTGGAGGTTTATTTATGAACCAGTGCTTTTCTAGTTATATGAACTTTTTTGTAAAAGTTGAAAATGTTGGATAATTGAAAAATAATGCAAAAATGTAATAGAAAATATATCGTTTTCTTTTTTAAGTGGTTTTTCATGTACACCAACAGCAATTCCCTAAAAATTACCTTCATTAAATATAAACAATAATTAACCATATTATACAGGGTGATGAAAAAAAAAAAGTCGCATATGATTGATATTGGAACAATGCTTTCTGTTGAGTAACATGGAAATCGCCACAAAAATGGGCTAACAAGGGAAACAGCAGGTTTAGTCGTCTCAGATTTTGACGAGTCTGTTTTTTGTTTTGAAAGCACCAACTGCATCAAATATTGACTAACAATAAAATTCTTATAAAATTGTGAATAGTATAAATTTTTATTAAGTATCTGAATAGGAAAGCTTATATTTTGGTGAAGAGACAACAAATTCCATTTTGACTTTTAAATTCGTAAATATGCACCTATTTTACATCACCCTGTATAAAATATTCAACGTTTGTTAATTTCATTATAAGCAGAAGTGATTTAAATATTAATTAAATTAAGTATTATCGATTTTACCACCGTTTTGTAAACAAATGTGTGAGTTCTGTCAGTACTAACATAACAAATTTTTTCTACGCCCATACTTTAATCGATTTGTTAGACATTTACTACTTGTACCTTAATGCTACCCATTAAGATACTAATTTTTCATTAAGTTACAAATTTATAACCAACGGAAATGCAACATCACTAATATTCAATTTGTCAATTTTGACAGTTCTTAACCTAGTAAATTTCTAAAATTTATGCCTTTTACAAATAAAATCGGTAAAAATGTGCAATGTTGATAGTGAAATTGTGAATTTAACTTCACCAGAAATTGTGAAAAATCAGCAATGACATACGAACAATTTTACTCTCAGTTTGTGAATTGGAAAGGCAAAAATAAGGATCAAAACGTTTCAGAAAATGTCTTAATTGTTTTCTGTTTTCTTGGTAATAAAGTTTTCATAACATTTCCTTAGTTATCACTTATACTTTCATTACAAGTTATTCATTTTGAAAATAAAGTGGTTCGTTTTTAATATTACCACTGGTCGCAGAATAAATAACGTATGCAACTTACATTTAATGGCTATTAAGACACTCGCATTCATTACGACACTCGCCTACGGCTCGTGTCGTAATTCTCATATTCGTGTCTTAATAGCTGTCATTAAATGCTCATTGCATAAGATACTATTAAATTACTTGCCAACTAAATTGACAGTTCTATTGTGCTGCGCCTGCGTATTAACTTCTTTTTATTTTACTGTAACCAGTGGCTCCAAATTTTCCGACGGTGGCGCGACTGTACATTAAACTATGTCAACCGGAATTCAAATTAATTTGGCGACCCGAGAATTCTAATAGAAATAATTTATTAGCGAAAACAAAGAGAAAGTAAACGGCCGGATTTTTAAAACGCTTCCAGCGGCCATAATTAAACACAGAAACAACTACAGAGACATTTGTTAATTATAACGCAAGACTTGCTTCAAATTTCCCCAATTTTATTACTCGAACGGAGTTTATAATGTTGCATCGCGATTCCGCGCACGTCCTAAATATTTCCTAACTCTCTCTGAGCACATTTCTGAATTGAGCCGGCGAAGTTTGTCGGAAATTGCCTCATCTTGTGGAAATGTAATAAAGGACCAGCGGAATCCCGGGGTAAGTGGCTAATTAACATGATCAGGCGAACGGTTTGATTGGCCAATTAACGGGGGGCGACTTGTTTTTTGACCGGATTTTTTCCCGCCCGGAAAGTCGAAAGTCCGGTGGTAATCCGAATTTAATAGAAACATTGGCATTTCTAAGATTTGTCACGTAAACCACTTCGGCGAATGAACGCCGCCCATAAAAGCATTACCGAATTTCAGAAACAAACTTTGATATGGGTGATCCGTTTCCAACCCTAATAAAATTCCTCACTCGACCCAAATTTACAGTTCAACCTCGACTTCTGCTTCTTAGCCTCTCCTTCGTTTTGTTTCCGAGCCCGGAATTTTTATCTTATAAAACCGACGTCGTCGAGTTTTATGCGCTAAAGTGTAATATTTATTGCGGCGTATAAAGAAATTTCCAAATTGCGATTAGAATTTTATGCGGCTGCTTTTTTTGCGATTTCATGTGTCTGGGTAATTGGCGAGCGCTTTGTGGGATATAAAGTCCCCACGCACATTCCTTTGCGAGGAATTTTTGGGTGTCCTTTGTATAAATTACATCTTCCAGGGGATGAAATTTATTATCCAGTTAATAAAATTTAAAATAACGACTTTTCAGTTTGAATAACTTGGACGTTCTTTGTATTTGTTGTATATGGACTTAAGTGCAAGTGGAAGTTGAATTTCCAAGGGATTTTTAAGCTGTACGTAAATCTGGTCTCTGAAGAGACCACTTCCGGAAAGCGCTTCCCTTGGGTGGTAAAGGGTGGAAAGTCTCGGATACAAGAGTACTTTGACTATTTACAGCATTCGCAGCAGTGGCGGCTCGTGGTACAATAAAACAGGTGTTCTGCAATTTGCATCGTGTTTTTTTTCAACAAAATATCCACAAAATTTTATACAGTTTATAATTTTTGATAGAACGTATCTATTTTTTGTCACATTATCATTATGCTGCTGAATTGTTTCCAATATGCCGAATTTAACTGAGATTGGATGTTGATTGTTCCTAATAGTGCTAACTCCATTGAATTGTGAAGATGACTTTTGGAGTTTTCATGCTTTTTTATTTTTTCACTCAAGTGTACTAAAACAGTTACTCCTTCCTCTGTTCATGATTATCTCCACCAAAAAGCAAACATGGAAAGCAAAAAAGAGCGTTTTCTTGTTGCAGCCACAAATCCAGTTATTCCTTGAATAAATTTCTTTGTTGAACTGACGTTTATATGGTTTTCCGCGACTAATACCGCTTGTTTCAATAATAATGTCCGGCAGCAGTCGACCTTTATTTTTCAAATCTATTTTTTCTTCGTAACTATACTTCACAAATCGCTTAAAGTTAATCAAATTGTCCACAACATCCATTGTCAAGAAAACACTAATACAATACACGAACACGAAAGTATAAAATCAAAGTTTACAACGACAAAGCCATAAAACGAAAAACCGCACGTAACAACGTCCAAAATCTGAAACAGAATTGCGTGAAATGCAGCACATAAAGAGCATTAAACTAGCGAAAGAGTTTGGGTATGTGCAGGACGCGAGGGGGATAGTGGGGGTGTCTAAAGCAGTTCTGTGCACTGCCTCGAATGGCAGAACAATGATCCGCTCCGCTGAAACCACGATAAAACTTAACTGGTTTGTTGGAATGTTGGATCCTCGATTGCATGGAGACTTGCGATTAAGAAAATAAAATTCTGTGACGAACTTCAATTTTTTCAACGTTACGTTTTATAAATTAAATACAAACGAAGTTAATTTTTTTGTCAATTCTGCAGCTCTGCAGCACTTATGTACGAGCCGCCACTGATTCGCAGGCTACTTTTTCAGAATTAAGCTGGTCTTTGCGCCAATTTAATGAGTCCATAAATTGCTCGTTTTTTCATTCTCTTAAATAAATAACGATAACTAACGTTGACAAGGTTTTCTCGAAGTTCATTAACTGCCAATGTCGGAGGAAAAACATGATCCGTTTATTTTCTGAAACTTTCCTGTTTGATGGCGTTCACAATTAAATTTGGGACATTTCAGGTTTGTTTCGAAGATAAATCTACTTATAATAATTGATATCGTCTGCTTGAAATTGTTCGCGAAAGAAGTAATCAATAATTTAATCTTCTTATCAATTCCTCATTTCCCGATATTTTCCTAAGCTTTATTATTCAAATTAAAAATTCCCCGCGGTTTATAAAATGTTGAAGTACATTCTATTTAAAACTTTTAAGTTTTTTTTAAGTTGAGTTGTAGAAAAGAAAATAAATTCTTCTTTCAATTTCTTAATTTATACATTTTTGAATTATTATTCTAATCATCGAGATTGGTGTGATAGTCTACTGTCTACCTAATCAGTATTGTATATCCCGCAATCCTTGATAATACAAATGATTTAACATTTATATCAATTTAGAAATAAAAAAATTGATGGTTGTAGTTTAAGTTTGGAATTTAGTTATTAAAATGTATTCAAAAGAAAAAGACATTAGTGTTGTAAATTGGTATAAAAATAATAATATTTATGTTAAATTATGACATTTTTTTGCTCTGTTGCTTGGCTTAGAATGACGCCATTACAACCTAATATAAATAAATTAACGTGAGAGTACAATTTGTTTTTTTTTTTAAATTGAACGTATGTGTAATGTTAAAAAAAGACCGGTATGATGCGACATGACGTTCACGAGAAATCAATCGCATTTAAACGCCTACTAAATATTGAACCTTCTTCCCTCTCGTGATGTAAACAACCCTTCACGACGCATTCGATCCGGCATTACAGGTACTTTATATAACCGTAAAATTCCCACGCAAATCGACGCACATCCTAAAAACGCCTCCGCAAATTTGGCGATACTCGAGTAACAAGAACGCATGTGTGTAGAGTACATAAATGCAATGTTAGATCCAAGCACGATCATCACACAAATGTATCTGAAAGCTCAAAAGGATAGAGGTCACAGACTACAATAGACAATTTCCCAACAGTGGAAGAGGGACGTTTTGATTTTCTTTTTCTCAAGCGGTCGTGTTACCCGGATACGTTATTTGCATTTCCAATGACCCTATTCTGGGGACTACTGCCCAGTCCCTGCATTCTTTGACTCAGATAAAAAACACTTTCGGAGAGAATCGAAAACTTCCGTCCAACATACAGTACAATCCGGTTATAACGAACCTCAAGGAACCGTTAAAATTGGTTCGTTATATCCGAAGTTCGTTATAAGCGTTATTGAAAGAATAAATGCAAGAGTTTTTTATGAGACCTTCATTGTCTAATATAAATATGCATATTTATAAAACCATTAAGAATATAAGGACTAAACTTAAGTGAAACGAAGCAAAATGCAACAAGTGATTTTTTATTTTCGACTGAAGTATAACTTGTTCACACACGTTTCAACGTCACCAAGATTTTCAATAATTGAGTTCGGCGCACCGTAAAACTGTCAAAAATCACGAATGTTGTTAATACTTCTCACAGTTTCCTGTGTAGATAAAATCTGTAATGCTGGTGCTTCCGGCTCATCCTCATTCCTCATTGGGTTCTTTTTGGTCACTTTTGTCTATCACAAATACCCAAATATTTTATTGTAACTAATAAATTGTCTACATTAAGGTCCGGGAACTGCTAAGTAATGCACAATTCTTCCGCTCAGGGGGCACCAATTTTACCCCTTAAAATAAAAAATGTTTAGGCAACCAAAGAGGTATCCTAACTAATAAGGTTTGAAACTTAAGCATTGAACAGAGAAAGAACAAAAAAAAAGAGTTGCGCGTTTTTCATACGCTCGTAACTTGATAAATATTATTTATATTATGGTCTGCGGCGATAACGACGGTAAAATCATTCGGAAAAAAAATTAATCTATAATTTTTTGCTAATTCTTTGTCAATTTTGTGTTTTCATAGATGTACCTGCTATAATTAATCCCGTAACAGGCTGCAAGCACATTTTCAATTATGCAAAGAGTAATCTTTATCCCCATTTTTATACTCTCATAATTTGATAATAGTATATTATTACATGAGCAAGTAAAGAAGGTTTTTATCCATGAAAATGAAGTTTGCTGCACGAGCCGAAGGCGAGTGCATGTAATCATTTGAGTGGATAAAAACCTTTACTTGCGAGTATAATACTATACTTTATCTACGATCATCCATACAACATAATGAAACAAATTCTTAGTTTAATATTTTTAATTTTTGAACATGATACTACGACAGTTAGTTTACATTGTCCAAAAAGAAATACATGAATATTTTTCTGCAAGCATCACAAATAAAACTTAATACAATATTTTCAGAAAAGGAAATACATAGTATTTTTCTCTGCTCGCCATTTTAAAAAAGTTTCATAAACATATTCATATTTGTGCCGTGATTTTTGTGGTAAAATATTTTCTATTGCAGTCGTTGCGATACTGCGTACAGGACATTTCATTTTCTTCTTCCAACATTTAAACATTTGCGGTTACGAAAAATTGCTTCACAAATCACGAATTTCACTATTAATACACTTTGGTACGATTTGTTGTCAATTACTTTAGTTTTGTTTGGTTATGTTGTTGCAATTAATGCAAACTGTTACCAACGTGGCAATGTAAAATAAAAATCCCAATATTTTTAATTTTCATTGGTCGAAGTACCGATGGATAAAAATTCTGTCAATTTTACCCATGGCTGGGAACCAATAAGATGCTCTCTTTAATTTATCGATGGATAAAATGACAATTTAGAGTAGAGGTTTCACATCAATAATGTTTATATTATATAATGATCGTAGATAAATATTATTTATATTATTGTCTGCGGCGATAACGGCGGTAAAATCAATCAATGCGATTGCTGCATTATTTACTGTTTTTTTTTTGTAATTTTTTGTGAATAGATGCTTCAAACAATTTTTCCTACGATGCTATTCGAAACTAATACATATTGTACAATTTAGTAGGTTCGAAAATGTTTCATATCCTTACGCGTGCGAACATGGATATTTTGCATTATCAAGTGTGTATTTTTATAAATTTTTAGAGTTTTATATCCTTACGTGCGCAAATATGGTTATATCTTAACAATTTGCACTATATCAAGTGTGCATTTTAATACAAATTATTCTATCCATGCCGTCAATCAAAAAGGTACAGATTTGACAGGACATCTGTGAGTAAAAGGACGAACTATTTGACTAAAATCTTATGGGAAAACAACTTCTCCCCGAAAATGTAAAATTTAAACATTTATCCAACTTGGTTTACGGAAACTATTTCTTAGGTGCTAAAGGAACATTTTTATGTAATTTGTTGACGATGTTGTGTTCGGAAAGCAATAAAAAACGCGATCAAATAATACTGTATTTTGTACCACAACTTTTAGATTTTTTTTCAAAGATATTCACCATGTTATCATAAAAAAAACATATCATATTATGCTACTATATGTTTAGTATAAGTACCCCGAAGGAATTTCTACAATATAACTTACTTCTTGAGCTGAACTGAGTTTACTGGCACACTAAATTTTCAAAAAAATATTGTTGCCAATTTTTTTCTTCTTAAGTTATCAACTTTCTGGCAATAAAAAAAATATTTTCTTACAAGGCGATATATTCTCTATAAGTGCTGTAAAGTTCATTGCAAAATATTTCGTAACTCTAAAGATTTCAGTAAAAAACCCTCACTACAACATTTTTGCGAGAATTGCACTTTCGGAGGTTAATTTTTGAAAACTAGGCACTTCTTCACCAAGGCAAATATATCATTAGATGCGGTAACATTATGTTTACAACTGCTGCTTCGCAAATTATATATTGATAAGTAATTTCTAAGCTAAACTGAGTTTCTTAAAACTGCATTTTTTGAAGTTGGGTTCCCCAGCCTTAATCATTCATGTTTAAGTTTTCGAAAAAATTTGAATTTTCCAATTAAAGGGCTCTATGTAAGAAGTACCTAAGTCACTTTTCATATTCTGTGATATTTGAGATTTATATTTCCGTTTGATCTGGAAATCACATTGTTTTGATTTTGACTAATCTTTTTTCACTAAAGAAGACTTACTTTAGTAAAAAAAGATTATTCAAGGTCAAAACAATGTGATTTACAGGTCACATTGAAACATCAAATCTAAATATCACAGAATATGAAAGTGACTTAGGTACTTCTTGCATAGAGCCCTTCACTTGCTGCAATTCACGTTCCCTTTGTTTCAATTTTTGTAACCACTCATTTAATGACAAGTCATCATCAGATTCAAAGGTTATTACGCGTTATATACAATGGAAAGTTCGTTATAGACGATTGAAATTTTATTAATTTCATCTTTTTCAGGTTCGCTATATCCGATAGTTCGTTATATCCGAGTTCGTTAGAACCGACTAATTTTTACATTGTTGCATAGGAGAAAATGTCGAGACTTGGAATTAAGTTCGTTATAATCGGTGGTTCACTATAACGGAAGCCGTTATAACCGGATTCTACTGTATTTGCTAATTTATGGCGGCTTAACGCAATTTATGAAGCGGAAAAATTAAAACACTCGAGGAAATGCTTTCGTAATTAAGCACTGCAACAGTGACGATTTTCGATATCAATACTCGACAAATTAAAGGAGAAAAACGAATCGGAGCATAAAATATAAATGATACAGTGCATGTCACTGTTAAGTTTGTAACTTTAGTTCGCCAACTTTCTGTGTGGGGAACTTTTATGAAGTCTGAAAAGACCTTTAAAGTTTCACTGCTTCATAATTCTTTAAAGAAAAAACGTCCAATAATTTCCTGTCCTTTAGCACATTATAACTTTTGATGGTGCGTTATTATTCAAATGGAACTTACCGGGCGCATTTTAAAACTCCAGCCCCTCGTTTTAATGAAGCGCGTTTCGAAACATGATTTTCGAAGAATGAAACTATCGCGAATGCACGGATTGAAGTAGGGCAAATTCGATCTGTCCTCCCTGGAGAAGTTGTAGCGGCTCAGGCAAACACCAGGATTGAATACCAATGCAAATCCCTTCGGTC
Organism: Dascillus cervinus; assembly: GCA_949768715.1. Classification (NCBI taxonomy): domain Eukaryota; kingdom Metazoa; phylum Arthropoda; class Insecta; order Coleoptera; family Dascillidae; genus Dascillus; species Dascillus cervinus. Next base: position 35,911,272 of record OX458316.1, read on the forward strand.
ATTTATTTCATTTTTTTTTCGTTCCCCTATTGACATTTCATTATTCCGGTTAGTTTAGTAAACCGTTCATTTTGGAAGTAATTAGTTGCTTCACAAAAGTATTAATAATGTAAACTCCGCTCACTTTGCAGGGGAATTGAATTTGTTTCATGAAAATTTATATTTTCAATAAATGGCCTATTTTTCACTGCTCTACTTTATCATTTTGTTATATGTTAGATACATAATACCGATTAAACACCATGGGTTCAAGTGGACACGCCCCGTGTTTAATATTCTTTAAACGGTGTAATGTTGGTTGCCTGTTTCACGGGCTTAACGGACATAAAAGACAAATATAGGCAATTCAAGCTAAGCATGCGATTGTAGCGTAAATAAATTCAACTGAGCGCCTGACGTCACGAACAGGAGAGATTCGTGTCACGTGCGTGTGTTATTGTTCGAGTTTTGTCACAATTTGATTAGTTTTCTATAATTCTTAAGAAGAAATAAACTAATTTGTAATTTGTTTGTTTGATATCAAGTTGAAGGCCAGATTTTAAGTGACAGTGTTAACATTAACCACAATCAGAAAAAAATTCTTGTAAGTAAGAAATTTAAAATTTTGCGTTCTTAATTTTGGGCCAAGAATTGGTCATTTTTGAGTTTTAAGAATGTTCATTCTTGTTGTCGAATTTAAGAGTGGGTCTTGATTTCAAGAATGTTTATTCCATTTGTCAAATTTAAGAACGGGACATTCTCAACTTCAAGAACGTTGATTCTTTGTGACAAATTCAAGAAAGTATCGTTCTAATTTTAAGAACTTTTACAAGTTTTACATTTAAGAATAGGTCATGGTGATTTCAGGAAGTTTTATTTAATTACTTAAGATGTTCTTAATTAACGTGTTTTCTTATTTAAGAATTGAAAATGGCCTTCTTATTATATTAAATAATCACTTGTAAATACAATAATTATTTTCTAATTTTTATGAATTGTAGAGTGGAATGCTTGAATTGGAGGGATTTTAGAATATAAAGTTATTTCTCATACATATTTTTATTAGTATGTGAAAATTTAACATCACATCACATCCTGTTTAAAAATACATTTTCAGTTTAAGAACCACATTATCATTTGGTAACAGATGTACGTATATGAAATGAATTTTGGCCGCCACACAAATAAATTGTTTTTCTCTCAAGAAATAATTGGCCAAAATCTACATCAATCTAAAAACAAAGAAACAAAATGCTTACATTGTACCATGGATATATTATTATAAAAATTTACCAATATAGACCAGTTTGAATGCTTCAATAATGACCATTCCACTTTATGCAGATTTTCTTTCCACAAATCCGCGTACTTCAGTCACGCTTGTGTTTTGTTAAATTCTTACAAAGAGCTCTACATCCGCTGAAAAGTAAAATTTGTTATAAGATAGATAAATAACACTAAATGTAAAAAAGAAAATCAAAATTATTTCTTTACCATCATTGTTACTATTAATTCTGTTATAGAAGCAACTGGTTTGTATGTCCCTTTCGTTTTATCTCTTCTTACTTTTCGTCCCGACGGAAATAAACTAAAAAACAATTTGTTTAATACCTGTTACATTGAAAAAAATTGTAGAACTTTTACAAAATTCATTCGGTAAGCTAAAAGTGTGGGAAAAATTATAATTACAACAAATTTACTTACAGGCGAATTTATCACACACAGAATCAGAAAATCCTCATAATTTCAGTACCATTTTTAGAAATGGTCTTTGAAGCTGATCATTTTGTTGATCGACATTTATTAATAGTGCATTGAATTAACATCTTCATCTCGGCACATTAAACCACTTGTAATATTTCCCATTTCTTCACAATTTAACATTCACTAATTATGTAAGTTACTAAAAATTCACTTTACAATAAAAATACAGAAAATGCACACCGTAATATGTATTTTCTTACTGCAAGTCGAGTTTGGTGTAACGTTTTTCAACTAAATTTGTAAGAAATTTTAAAGTAATTTATCTATTGTCAGTAAACAATCCTTTGCAGAAAAATGTCGGTCATAAAGCAATTTACAACATTCCGTACAATTGTATCCGCTCAACACATTTACAAAAAGTTACTTTGAGTGGCCACGTGCACTTTAAAAAAAATTTGTTTCTCCTGTCTGTGACGTCACTAATTTGAATTCCCAGTATTTATTGAATCGATCAAAACTCGACGCTTTATGCTAATCTTAAATAAGTAAGTTTTGTGCGTAGAAATTAAATTATTGCAGAAACACACCCTTCAAACTCATAAAAGAATACAAGAAACTTGACCACGTCCGTCTATAAAATACAATTTTATTCGTGATCGAACCATATTCCGTAATGTGATGTGGTTTAACGACGCACAACTTGGCCGCCGGTTCCCTTAACTGTCATTGAACAAGACAAGAACATGATTACTAACTCAACGTAGAAAATCGTTACCAACTTAAAATCAATTAAGTGAAAAGAACTAATTCACAACCTTCCTTGCTCTCAAATATTTATTGCAGTCTATTTTATTAGCTGCACGTTATAACCAAGTTCGACTGTAATTTTGAGAATATTGGTTGTGTAATTAGGAAAAAAAATTAAGAGAATTGCCACGCCCCGATTTTGGAATGTCACTTAGCGAAAACTTTTAACGATTTCGCCCATTAAAGTGCATAAATCGAAAAAGTTTTGGAGAAATTTTATCAAAACCGCGTCGAAGTTTGAAAATGACTGAGGTGGCGCGTAAAGTGGATGAGATGCGTGGCGCTGGCTACACCTCATTAAAACGCGGGATTGTACCGGTTGGAGGTTTTTATGAAAAAATTCGATTCGCCATAAAGAAGCGGTCTTGTTCCTAAGTTGAATCTAAATGTAAGTCGTACTGCATTATGTATAATAAAAGCAATAAAATTGTTCCCTCTTGGGTTATAGATACAACCAGCCGGCGGAACTTTCGATATTACTTCGGCTTCGCTGGTGTCGATAATGGGTGATGTATTTTTCTGAACAAGTGCACGTAGTGGGAAACGGGAGCCTGAATGACGATCATCGCCCTCTATTACGGCAGCTCGATGCCGCTTTATGAAACCCAAATTTTAAGACGGATTGTAGATTAGCCGATATAAATGTCGTTCATCATATTAAACGAGAAAGCCATTATTTATAGCGAGACAAAACAATTTATCTTCCAGATGGAATTATTGCCCTTTAATTCGCGGTCGTTTTATGGCTGCTGCACTTAAAAATAAGAACAAAATTAATGTCCAAATATTTTAGGAGCGTCGCCAATTGTGTATCAATGGTGACTGGACCAAGCGCCAACTCAGAATTCGAGCTCGGGACTCGGCAATATTCGACTTAAATAAAAATATTCAGCTGCTAAAATTATAGGTTTAAAGTATTTTGAAGTATTCACAGAAGTTGTAATTTCAGCATTACTTAGTTGTAAAGTATTAAATCAATGTACAGGGTGAGTTAAATTTTACCGCCCGTAGCAAAATAAGCCTTTAAAATAATTTGTCAATTCTCATAAATTGCATGAGTCATTTTATATTATTAAGGTACATGGAAACCAAGAAAAAATCTTTTTTTTTTAATCAGGTAAAATTTTGGCTTTCTTTCAATTACTAATTGCTCAACTTATTAGTTTTTTTATGTATGAACAGTAAAATATTTTCACACAATTTAGTGTAATTGAAATAATTTTACTAATTTGGGTTCATTAAATAAAGCCATTTCCATATTAGAGGGTATTTTTTTTTAATGATTTACGACATAAGCTGACCAATTCACCTAACAATGGTATTGGTTTTGGGTACTTGGCTGATTATTTATGACAGTCATAAAGTTAAGTTAAAAAGTACAACGTTACATTTTACAGGGCCGGAATAAGGGTCTTCGCTATTTCTTTAAAAGTTCAGAACATCGTAACTAACAGCTACACGGTAATTATAATCATAATAAAAAATAATTTTTGCAATATTAGATTTTAAACCTGATAAGAAAATCGCTTACCAGCTTCTAATTTTCGTTAGTATATCTGTCTACAATTTTGTGTTTTAATTTTGCCGTCTGCAAAGTCAATATACCTATCGGTTATTGAACCTTCCCATAAAATAAATTGCTTAATTCACCGAAAGTTTAAAAACCCTGGTCACAACCCTAGGTCACTTTGTGAATAAAGAAACATTCACATTCGCAACAAATCTTCCAACACTTAAACATCGTTGGTAAAAGGTGAAAATTAAAACTTTGTTTTGTGGAATAGTGAACATTTGTGTTTAGTTCAGGTATAATCATGCCATTTCAATACTCAGTCGAGGAAAAGTTTGAAATCCTTTTAATTTATGGGTAATGGGGCATCACTTTCAGCATCTTTTATAAAATAAACTTGATATTTACCTATTAAAAACTTATTTTATTTTTCTCACAAATTCCAGAATACGGGTCTAGCAACAACTAAAACGCCGTTCCCTTCAGTTTTATGGGTCGATCATCGGGTATTGTTACGTGGTAGACCGTATTATCCATTGTTGGTAAGTCATAAATAAAAGTATTTTTCGTGCTTTGTGTTAAATTTGATTTAACTCAAAAAGTAATAATTTTTTAACGAATCAAATTGCAATTAACAATGCTACGAATAATTTGACAAATTTTGAAATAAAAAATCAAACATGGAAATTTTACCCGAAACACTTTGTTTTACTTTTTTGGCTTCAAATAAAAATGATTTGTAAAAGTTGTAGCACTAATCGAAAGTGTAAACTTCAACTGATGTAACATGTAAATTGCATACTTTCCGCTCAATCTTTAATAGGTATTATGGCTGGGGCGGTAAAACTTAACTCACCCTGTGCATAGTTATAATAATTATGAATAAAATTATTTTGCTGTTTGATATTTTAATATTTTGAAATTTTCTTATTTTAGTCACATTCGCACCTAAATTTCTCTCAAAGATTGACACATTTATGAGTAACTTAAAGAGAAAAACATATTTTATTCTTAGAAATTATTCGCGATATAACAAACATTCCAATTCCAAGTATTTCCATAATTTGATTTTTCTTTTAAATGCGAGACGATTGTTTTTGGTGATGTTCAAAAAAATATGGTTAATTTCGATGTGAATTTAGGTCATTCAACCCAAAATGAAGTATGTCGCATTGTAAACCAATTTCATCATTCAAGCAAAAATTACACTGTAAGGTTCAAAGAATATAAGAAGCGAACCGCAATAAACCCAGTGGGTGGTAAACGTAATAAAGGTTTCTGGCAAATATACATTTACACGCTTCTTAAATAATACTCTTGTTCAATATGTTCATACATAAACATATTTAAGCCAATTTTGCAATAAAAAATTAAATATCTATTAATATGATTATTTAGACTTACCATAAGAAAACGTTCGACGTGATATACACGCCGCTGTGGGTTAAGGAGTTAAAAAGGTTAGAAAGTTTCACTTTTACTACTAAATAGTTGTTATCAGAAAACGGACAAGAACTTCCAATACTGGAGAATACTAAAAAAATATATCTTCGACTCGTCTCTAACAATAACAATATTGTACAACTACCAGCTGTAGTAATAAAATAAACTATAATCGTTACAGGCTATTCCTATTGGTGGTCACTTCATTGTACGATTCACTGACTTGACGTCTACTTCGTACTGTTGTATTATTAGCGTTAATTTTGCAGTTTGCGATTGCTTATAGATCAAAATCAATTCTTTTGAGAACTAATTTTGCCTAGTAATTTGTTTCATTGAGGTGATATAATAACATCAAGTGCTAATTTTTTATTAATACCTGGTTTTGGGATCTTTTAACGCTTCAAAATGAATTATATATGGTTATTATATCAATTTGGAGGAAATGCAACGTAGAGCTGAACTAAAAATTGAAAGACGTTTTTTAAGAAATAGATGTGGACCTTTAAATTTGCCGGACCGCGAGTTTAAAAGACTATCAACCAGTGGCGGCTCGTCAGAGGAGGCAAGGGAGGCTAAGCCTCCTCATGATAAAATTGAAATAAATAAATAATTACATAATCAAATTTGATTTTCATTAAAATTTCAGTATGAAATCATCAATTATTAGGTACTCAATTAAATAAATAGTAATAGTTATTTGGTAGATAATTTTCTTTCACCATACCAGAACGGCCTTATTAAAGGGGATCTTCTGTTTACAATATGGGACAAAGTTGCATGTAAGCGCCAGAAATATTGTCGAGACCGGGTCGGAGGCAATTTGCTACATTTGACTCCAAGCATCTGCTTTAACACTACTATAATGAAGCGATTTTGACCTTGAACGTTAAAAAGAAATGAGATGCAATACTTGAGTTAGAAAGAATAAAACTATTGCAGTAGAGGCTACGACTCCATCCCCCACCCAAACAGGCGCCCTGGCCAGTGCGTTTTGCCGGACAAAGATCCCATTTATTCCTTAGCACTGGGTGCGACAGGTCTACTGAAATCATTGAATTCAGGTATAATATTTTGAATTTGCGGGTTTTATTGTTTCAACATGACTGACGATATAAAAGTAGAACTAAAAAATGTATTTTGTTGGCCATGCTTACTTTTTTCGTCGGTGTCACAAACCGAATATACTCATTGTCAGTGGAAAACAACGGGATATCACGATTTGAAAAATTTACCGCGTTCCATTGAAAGGTCACATATCATCATTTATAGGGATACAAATCCCGCAAATGCGGGATCGCGCATGATTTTAACGAGATCACTTATGCGGGACTACATATGCGGGATCCGCGGGACTTCCGGGACTGAATAAAAATACAGTAAAACCTCCAATAGCGGCCACAAAAATTTGTTGTAAAAATGACCGTTATAGCGAGGTGACCGTTATTGAGAGTGATGAATATATCTAAATAAAACATGTTGAATTTTGAAAAGTGGCCGTTTTTAGAGGCGACCGTCATTCAGAGGTGGCCGAAAATAGAGGGTTTACTGTATCCGAATTTGAAAAAATATGTATGCCGAGCGCGCGTTTTCTGTCGCCCAGCAATAAAATCAGGTCAAATTTACAAGATCAAACTTTGAATACTTTATCATTTCTCTGAAAGTATTTCCAAAAGAAATCTCAATAATTTTTCTTAATTTTTTTTTTACTAATAAATGCTACTTTTATTTTGAATTTAGTTAACTTTTATTGCATAACTAACTTCTGGTACTTAATTTTCTTAGCAACTAAAAAAAACATTGTGATAGTTTGTATTCCCTCAAATCCTGCGGATCTGCGGGATTGATGATGCCAATCCCCCAAGCTTGCGGGACTGAAGTTTTGATGCGGGATTGGTACCCCTAAATTCATCAACATGTAAATTTACGTTATTTGGTAAAGGAAATCAAAATATATCGAGGATTTTGGATACTGCTCGAACTCGCGAGATGGAGGAATTTAATATCAAAGTTAGTTATTTTCATTATTAAGTAAGAGAAAATACAATTTGTAAGCTCGTATCTCATCATCCCACCCTATGCATTTCCTTCAACTCCTAATCCAGTCCTGGCAAGAAATAACTTTACACCTCCTTGATGGTTCTTGCTGGACGGTAATTTGTTATACAAAAATAAAACATCATAATTTGTTGACTAAGTAGAGTACCTATTCTTCCTAAATATTAGCCTCCTCACTCGTCACTACCACGAGCCGCCACTGCTATCAACATAAACTTTTAACCGTTTTTGGAATTAAAAAACACATATAGTTCTCGTAAAGTAGATTAAAAAGGGAAACAATATTCGAGCAAATCGATTTTTTCATTTAAAAGTTTTCAGAATTTTAATAAATAAAGTTAATAAAATTGTCTAAAATCGGAGATAAACAGTAGTAATCGACTTGCACATAATGGCTGCGTTAATAATGCGAAATTCGCAGTCATCTAAATTCTCAAATAATGCCAGTAGTAAAAACGAGGCGACACCGTTTACATTCTTCGCCGCAAATACATATTTCGCCGGCGTTGAATGAGAGTCTCATTTTCATCCATTTCCGATGGAACCATTATTTATTTCCGTCCCGATGAAGTTTGCAGTCCAATCAAAGAGAAGTCCCGGGAATACAGTCAGCAAAAGACAGAAACCCTTTGAAGGGTCTCGATTCTCGTTTTTACGCGAACTCAAACTTGAATCTCGTGGGACGACGAAGCCTTAACTCAGCGGAGCCCAGAGCAGCTACGTAGCTCAGCCTGCAGATTAACTTACGCTTTTTGCACCTGCCGGTCCGTTGCATCTTATCTTCATTTAACGTACAACCCTACAAACGCAATTCCGCATCGACGCAGACGTGTCGTTCTGGATTTACGGCCGCCAGGATCTACCCTACTTTTTCTGAATAATTCAAACGAGTTTATTCCTGCAAGTTCTCGTCCATTAAAAAATTAGTTTCGCACCTCGACATGAAGATGTATTGAGAGCTTTCGACTGGTACTGTACGAGCAAATGATTAATTGGCAGGTCATGTCGAGAAACAATACTCATTGTTCCCTTTTGTTCTTTTCTGGTTTCTTTAAACATTATTTACTTCAAAGTTGGAGCAGTTAACAGGCTGGGAGGTAAATAATTACGGACTTGTTTTCATTATCTTGTTTTTCTTTCCATTTCAGCTTTGCTTTATGACTTTTCCCTTAAATTGTTTTAGTACAAATTCGAGCAGTTTTTAAAGAGATAATTAGCGTTTATCTCTCTCACAACTTTAGGATGAGGGTAATTATATTATTTTTACTTCTCGCGAACTTTCATTTCTTCCAGCGGCGTCATTCATCTCAACCGGCGATCAATATTTGCATTTTCTTTTATAAAACTGCTCTGTTTCATTCGTCATCGCTTCAGATGACTCTTCTGACCCTTATTTACTTTTGTTTATGTGTTTAAAATTGTTTTAAACATTTATGTTTGTATTTCACATTTTTCAAAAAAGAAATACTTACTTTTCCTAGGTTGGACATTGTCGACATTGACCAGCCAATGACGCCCAAAATGCCCAATTGAAACATAACACGCATTTTCCTTTCCTATATCCAAAATGTAAAAATTCTCAAGTAAATTCGTAAATTCTGCTCGTAAAATTGAACAGGGATGGAATATAGCTATTAAACTTCCGACTATAAAATTGTATAATAAAATAAAATTGCATAAATTGTATTCAAACGCCCAATGATTTAACATTTTCCATCGACCTTTAAAATAACCAATTGCAGAAAACAAATGAAACCAAAATTTGATCTTAATGTTCAAGGTTCCTGAAAACGTCAAAAATTGAGGAAATTACAAGTATCAAGATGATGTATAGTCTCCTAGATAAATTTTGAGCATGTAGTTTACATTTTGGCGGTTCATTTAAAACAAACTCCGATGGACCCTCAATTGATCTACAAAAGTAACGTGTGCTAGAACCCCACAGTATCGAGTACTATTACATCAAGGAATTGAAACACCTAAAAAAGAAATTTAAAAAAAAAGTTAGTGTCAGGTTTGGTTAATGTCAGGGTAGGTTAGTGCCAGGTTAGGTTCATGTCAGGTTAGGTCAGTCTTAGATTAGGTTAGTGTCAGGTTAGGTTTTCATTCGTTTTTCTCGCTTTCTGGCGTTCCATGACGCTTTTCAGGAATTTTGGTACACGACGGACGCATCAAAAATCAATTTGCTCTAAGATTGGCGGAGACACAAAATTGAGAAGCGACAAAAGTGCCGTAGCTTCGTTAATTCTGAAGCAAATCGAATTTATCAATTTTATAGAGCTTTTAATCAATCAGGGTTCCTGTGTTAGCGCAGTAATTAATGTAATCAACTTAGTAGCAGTATCTGTAACACACTCAGAAAAATTAGTTTAGCTAAATATAAGAAATTTTTTATGTAATACTACTTGTAGTCTTTGAATAGGCGCCAATAAATGTATTTCATATAATTACAAAGTTATATTCATAAAACTATATTGTATATACTATAACTACATGTTCTTGTATTAATAAACAAAAATGTAGTGGTAATAAATAGGAGTAATAAGTTTTCTATTATATTGAAGTGTGCAATATGACCTTTTACGATGTTGAAAGTTTGAGCTATTCAAATAAACTGAAACATTACTAATGTTCTGTAAAAAAGAGACCCGGTCAGATACTCTCCCCTGACCCGGATATTTCGTTATATTCAATATCAAATATGATGTTGTAGTTACATTTTATATCAGTCAAAGTTTTATTAAATATTGCTATTAGTAAAATATACATAATGCTTCGTTTTGTATTAAGATTTTTTTAAAATTTTTTCAATGTACTGAAGTATTCGACGACCAATCGAACTAAAACCACAATAGGTCCATAAAACATTTAGTAAAAGCTAAAATATTTGCATGAAAAGATTATCTGATTAGTATTGACATACTCTCAGTGTCGGGATTCCTAAATTAAGAATTCCAAGCGAATTTCACTGAACTAAATCCAATTAATCGTTGCAAATTGAAATGTATTTATCGAATTTTAGACAAACAAGATGCAACATTTCGTCAACGGAAGCAATTAATTCTACCTCAACGCGCGAATGCAGAACGTTCTATTTTGAGCAAGTTTCCCGATTAAAAAGCAGGTGGAAAATTGCAATTGGAAACATGCATAACTGGCATTTCCAAATTTTTAATTGGCGCTCTTTTTTAAACTGGCTTGTAATTTATTTACCCGGCAAGCAGTTAATAATAAATTTTTTGTAAACGAGAAAATAAAATGTTTAGAGCTTCGTGCTTTGATTTATCCCCAGTTGCGGCGAAATATCATCTGCATAAGCAACTTTTAATTATCGCACATAATTTATGGCAATTTGAAACGCTTTGTCCGCGCGGTTCGGCGGTAAGAGTACCAGCACCGGTACTCCGCAAGCCGATAGGGATGAGATCTCCTCCTTATACTTATCGAGCGTCTGTCGCTTGTAATATCGTACATTTATTTAAAAATATATTTTGCAGAATTGTGAACAAAAAGGAATTTATATTACTAATATTTTAGAAGTTACATCTAACATTTTTCTCGCATTTAAAAAAAACTTACTCGATCATTCTATTTTTTATCAATTACGAGATATTAATTATTTTATTAATTATTTTTTTTTTATTTTCAAGAAAGAAAGAAATCACCTGCATTATAACGTTTATCGAAAAAACACCCAGACTGACCAAGTAATTCATAACAGCTCAAATCACCCACGACAACAAAAAATGGCAGCATTCCAACATCTCATACATAGACTTTATAACATACCAATGAGTAAAGATAACTTCAATAAAGAATTAAGAACCATTAAACAAATCGCCGTCAACAACGAATATAACATCGGAAGTATTTATAAAATAATTAATAAATTTAAATTTAATAGGACCAAACATAAAAATGAAAATAAAAACAATGTTAAAAACTTGCAAAATGACAATAAATATAGAAAAGGGAATTGGATAAAATTCAATTATTACGGGCATGAAACAAGAAAAATAACAAAAATATTTAGAGACCAAAATTTAAGAGTAGCTTTAACAACAAATAATCAATTACAAAAGTTCCTAAAAACCTCAACCGAGACTGAAGATATTTACAGAGGCAACGGAGTGTACTCGTTGAAATGTAACACTTGCAGTAAAAAATATATTGGCCAAACAGGCAGAAGTTTCCATACGAGATACAAAGAACACATCAATAAAAACAATACAACATCGAATTTCACAAAACACCTGCAACAAGAGAAACATCAATTCGGGCCTATCGTGGACACACTAAAAGTTGAAAAGATATTACAAAAAGGAATAAAACTAAACATCGCAGAAAACCTATACATCTATAAACACAAACAAGTACAACCAATTATAAACGAACAAATAAATACCACAAAAGATGTAATGTTCAAATTAATAAATAAACTAAAATAAAACTGTAAATACCTGAAAAAAACAAAAAATAAATAAAAATAGTTCAGTGAATTCCTAGACATCGGAAAATAACGCCTAGATTATAGTCACCTTTTATTTCTCTACTGAGGAAGATATACGAAAACTTCCCAAGTTTAAAAAATCGGGAAGTTCTAGAGGAATAAAAATTTAAAATATGTAAGACGAAATGCTAAATGCATTAATTTTTAAAATGTTGTGCGTGTTAAACGTAATTTTATATGTGTTAAAATAAAAAAGTGGATGCGGAGAAAAAGGAACAAAACAAAAAACTGTAAGTTAATTGATTAATTAATTATTTCATAAAAACGGTTTGTAGTTAGGTAACAAGGTATGACTGTAACAACAGTAATTTTGAATTATTAATATTTTGAATTAGACTAGTTCCTCATTTATATCATTTACATCTGTCAGTTTAAGGTTATATTAGTAGCTTAAAAATTAGAATAGAACATATAGCACAAAACGGTTCTGTTGAATGAAGCAACTTGACTATTTCCAAATAAACTTCCGATGAGAAAAACTTTATCTTCAATATTTTTCTCAAGCAGCAAAAAAATAGAAAAGTTTATCTTCAATATTCCCCAAGTAGCAAAAAAATATTTTTAAAATAAATTCCTTGAATATTTAAAAAGTATTTTTATGACATGTTTGTTAATATTTTAGAAATATTTCTAAAAAACGTTTAAAAAATATTGCTTCAAAACATTTAAAAAATATTTCTTAACGAGATTAAAGAAATATTATTTCAACTTTTTATTTTTTAAATTTTTTTTTTTTTTTTTGATACAAAATGTAATATTCTTTGAACATAAAGAATTTTTCTTGATATAAATCTAATATTTCTTGAATGCACAAAAATAAATAATTTTTTCATTACGTAAATCTAATATTTTTTGAATAGGTATGCAAAAATAAATATTTTCTTCTTTATGTCAATCTAATATATTTTGAATATAGAAAAATAATTATTTTCTTCTTGATATAAATCTAATATTTCTTGAATGTACAAAAATAAATATTTTTTTCTTTATGTAAATCTAATATTTTTTGAATAGGTATGCAAAAAAATATTTTTTTCTTTATGTAAATCTAATATTTTTTGAATAGGCATGCAAAAATATTTTTTTTCTTTATGTAAATCTAATATTTTTTGAATATAGAATAATTAATATTTTTTTCTTGATATAAATCTAATATTTCTTGAATGTACAAAAATAAATATTTTTTTTTCTTTATGTAAATCTAATATTTTTTGAATATAGAATAATAAATATTTTTTTCTTGATATAAATCTAATATTTTTTGAATATAGAAAAATAAATTTTGTTCTTGATATAAATCTAATATTTCTTGAATGTTCAAAAATAAATATTTTTTTCATTATGTAAATCTAATATTTTTAAATATGCAAAAATAATAAAAATATTTAAAAAAAATATTTTAAAAACATTGAAAATATTCGAAAACATTTGAATATTTTAAAAATATTTTATAAATATTAAGTAAATATTGTGTGCTACTAGCTTCTGTAACATTTAAGTGATTCTGTCAAAATTGTATATTTAGTACTGATTACTACCAACACAAAGTAAAAAAATATTTTTTCTGGAATTAAAAAACAAACCATAGGTAAAAACATGAATTCCATTGTCACATGACCCGTCGAAGAATTCCATTGGCACTGGTTAATTAAATTAACAAGGAAACTTCCTGATTAAAATTATTATCGCTCGCGCGAACGAGTTCAGTTCGGTTTCAGTTTATTTCCGCGTTCGTTGTGATGTACGCGGCAATAAAAAATACTTATTTCTCTCTGGAAACGCTTTTCTTTGTTTCATTTGTAAAGGTTTAGCATTCGATCAATATAGAGGAAAATAAAGATTAAGTTTCTTACAAAAGCCGCTGTCTTCGCCGCAACTCAATCTTGACAAGATAAAGTAAAGATATCCGGAAACAAAAAGCTTACTATAGAGACATTCTGTTGGGCCCCGTGACAGCCCGGTGCACTTTTTATCCGACAACTTAACTTTTCACAAACGCAACTGCTTAATTTCGGCTTAATTTGAAGTGATACGATTTGTCGCTCTCACAACCATCCATTTCGGCGAAATAAAATCAATGAAACGATTTTCGACAATTCTGCACAACGACCAATTTGTTTTATGTGCACATCTGCGAACTGAAGCGGTCATTTACATTTATGCATTGCATTGTGCATACTTTTACTAAATTAGGTGTGAAAATTTAAATCTGAATATTATTACATTGGCCAGTAAGTGTGCACATTCGCTGACTTCAAACATTTACTGTACAGGGTGAGTTAAGTTTTACCGCCCGTGGCAAAATAGGCCTTTAAAATAATTTCTCAATTCTCATAAATTGCATGAGTCATTTTATATTATTAAGGTACATAGAAACCAAGAAAAAATCTTTTTTCTTAATCAGGTCAAATTTTGACTTTCTTTCAATTACTAATTGCTCAATGAAGTAATGGCAACTACACAAGATAATTTTTGGAGCGACTATGATAATAACGTGGTGACTGAGAAATATGATAATTCAGTGGAAGACCAAGAAATTGACATATTTGAAATTAATGAAGAAAATAAAATGAAGCAAGACATAACAACAACTACTGAAATAACTCCGCTAACGCAAATAATATTCGGTAATTTCTTTCTTCCTTCTCCTGCTACTGAAGATGTGACCACTCATTATCAAACTACTGAATTTAATTCGGTGGAAACTACAACTTTGCCAATTGTTGAAGATCAAGAACAATTAGAAATAACTGCAGCAACTCGTGAAACAGTAAATGTTTCTGCAGTACAAGTAACTGCAACTCCAGCAACTACGGTAAATGTTTCAATGAATCATATCGCTGCAAACTTATCTCAAGTGTTAGATGAAAAAAAATCGACTGAAAAACCTACAGAAAATGTAAATAAAATAAGCACAACCACTGAACGACATAAGAACACATCAACAACATCCAGTTCCAACGTCAATGACAGCACTAAAATATTTGATAACTTGGCCCTTTCAATCATAGGCCATGCAAAAGGTATTGAAAATTTAACGCCCACAACAAAAAAGAAAAAATATAAACGTGTGGTTTTTAAGCGGCGCATCATCAAAGAGATTGTAGATAAATTTAATTAGAAAAATATATTTCTAAGGACAATTCTTGTTTTTTATCTCCCACCTTGAATAACATTGAATAAAATTTTTTGTATAAATTCTTGCAAAACATTTTAGACAACTACTGTACAGGGTGAGTTAAGTTTTACCGCCCGTGGCAAAATAGGCCTCAAAAATAATTTGTCAATTCTCATAAATTGCATGAGTTATTTTATATTATTAAGGTACATAGAAACCAACAAAAAATCTTTTTAAAAAATCAGGTAAAATTTTGGCTTTCTTTCAATTACTAATTGCTCAATTTATTAGTTTTTTATGTACGAACAGTAAAATATTTTCACACAATTTAGTGTAATTGAAATAATTTTACTAATTTGGGTTCATTAAATAAAGCCATTTCCATATTAGAGGGTATTTTTTTAAATGATTTACGACATAAGCTGACCAATTCACCTAACAATGGTATTGGTTTTGGGTACTTGGCTGATTATTTTTGACAGTCATAAAGTTAAGTTAAAAAGTGCAACGTTACATTTTACAGGACCGGAATAAGAGTCTTTGCTATTTCTTTAAAAGTTCACAACATCGTAACTAACAGCTACACGGTAATTATAATCATAATAAAAAAATATTTTTGCAATATTAGATTTTAAACTTGATAAGAAAATCGCTTACCAGCTTCTAATTTTCGTTAGTATATCTGTCTACAATTTTGTGTTTTAATTTTGCCGTCTGCAAAGTCAATATACCTATCGGTTATTAAACCTTCCTATAAAATAAATTGCTTAATTCACCCAAAGTTTAAAAACCCTGGTCACAACCTTAGGTCACTTTGTGAATAAAGAAACATTCACATTCACAACAAATCTTCCAACATTTAAACATCGTTGGTAGAAAGTGAAAATTAAAACTTTGTTTTGTGGAATAGTGAACATTTGTGTTTAGTTCAGGTATAATCATGCCATTTCTATACTCGGTCGAGGAGAAGCTTGAAATGATTTTAATTTATGGCTAATGGGGCATCGCTTCGAGCATCTTTTATAAAATAAACTTAATATTTACCTATTAAAAACTTATTTTATTTTTCTCACAAATTCCAATACGGGTCTGGCAACAACTAAAACGCCGTTCTCTCCAGTTTTATGGGTCGATCATCGGGTATTGTTACGTGGTAGATCGTATTATCCATTGTTGGAAAGTCATAAATAAAAGTATTTTTCGTGCTTTATGTTAAATTTGATTTAACTCAAAAGGTAATAATGTTTTAACGAATCAAATTGCAATTAACAATGGGACCTAAAAGTAATAATTCACTTAATGTTTTAGTACAAATTGGAGGAGTGGCCGGATTGTTATTAGGCTGTAGCGCACTTAGTGTTATAGAAATAATTTATTTCGTAACCATCAGCTTCTATTGGAAGGTAATTAGAGTATATGACAACGAAGAGCTATAATAAAATGAGCAACTGGTTTATTCAAAGTGTTAAGGAAAAATTAAATGTATATTCCAATTACACAACTTAAAATCTAGGTGAATTGTAGTATACTGTATTTAAATAATATAGAACTGTAAGCTGTAAACATAATCACAATAGGTTTATTGTCATATTTTTCCTAATGATAGTATATTCAATAAATAAGTGTACAATCAGGGTCACATTAAAGTAAATTTGAGTATAAGCTAAATAAACACATTTTAAACTAAATGGGATGCTGTTTTCAAGCAAGGGTAAAGTGTAAAGGAAAGCGTTTAATTACACATTATTTCATATCCACAGATGCACTTAACATTTATTTATTTTCTGTAAAAACTTTCTGATCGCAAGTTGCATTAATATTGCCCTAAATGCCAAATTTGATTAGTTTCTTTATTACAAATTTCATTTTATTTGTAGCAGACAGCTTTTACAAAAAAAGAACAAATCAATTTATTGATCATAAAATTATCCTTTTAATTATTGATGAGACACAAAAAATATCTCTATCACATAGACAAACACTTTATACAATTTCATTACACACAGTTTTCCACGATTATATAATAATATATAATATATAATAATCATGCCATTTCAATACTCAGTCGAGGAGAAGCTTGAAATGCTTTTAATTTATGGGTAATGGGGTATCACTTTGAGCATCTTTTATACAATAAACTTGATATTTACCTATTAAAAACTTATTTTATTTTTCTCACAAATTCCAGAATACGGGTCTGGCAACAACTAAAACGCCCTTCAGTTTTATGGGTCGATCATCAGGTATTGTTACGTGTTAGACCGTATTATCCATTGTTGGAAAGTCATAAATAAAAGTATTTTTCGTGCTTTATGTTAAATTTGATTTAACTCAAAAAGTAATAATTTTTTAACGAATCAAATTGCAGTTAACAATGCTACGAATAATTTGACAAATTTTGAAATAAAAACCAAACATGGAAATTTTACCCGAAACTGTTTGTTTTACTTTTTTGGCTTCAAATAAAAATGATTTGGAAAACTTGTAGCACTAATCGAAAGTGTAAACTTCAACTGATGTAACATGTAAATTGCATACTTTCCCCTCAATCTTGAATAGGTATTATGGCCGGGGCGGTAAAACTTAACTCACCCTGTAACATGTGTATTTTTTAATTATAAATCGAATCAAATACTTAATCTTTGAGGATGTAACGCATTTTTCTTTGATTCTGAACGCTCTTGATTAGTGGGGACGCGTTTCCATGGCAACTGTGTAGGTTCCAGGTTCCAATATCCTTGAAACTGCGACCACTAACGCGACGAGTTCCTTCAACACCTGTACGCGTGTTGCAGAATCGTAAGCGTGGTTGACATTCCGAGGGGAATTATATATATATATATAGTAAGGCGCGTTCTGCGATTATCTCCAATCGACCGAATTTTTTACTTCGTTAAACCTAAATAACTCAAAGGGCAATAAAACAGACAGGACAAGTTAATAAGAGAGTATCCACCGTGTCCAGAACATCTCTGTTATGCTAATTAGGGTGGGAAATTAGTTAAAGTTGAGCCCGCTCCGGTCTCCTTCAAAAAGTCGAATCAATTTGTCTTCCTTACTGTTCGCTCCGCTGCCACGTCTGCAAACCGCTCCCTGGGCCGCTGCTTGTGTGGCCATTTCGGTCGGTACTATCATTTTCAGTCGCTTTGTTTAGTCGCCCTTTTTGTTTAGGACTAACAGAGCTTTTAAAACTACATTTTAATTTCGCGTTTCACTTCATTTCGTTGCTGTTGTAATTTTATTCCCAAGGGATTAAATAAATTTAATCCTTCTAGAGTGATATGATAAATTTAATCCTTGATTACAGGGATATAATAGATTTAATCGTTCTACTTAAAAAACTCAATTTTAATTTGAACAGGATTTCTTATACAAATTTAGTGACATTTTATTCGCAACTTTTAATGATTTAATTTGTTCAAAAGCAACTTTCATAATGAAGATATGATTTGGAACAGTGGCGGCTCGTGGTACAATAAAATAGGTGTTCTGCAAATTGCATCTCATATAATCAGGGTCGTGTTTTTATGAATCCACAAAATTTTATACAGTTTATAATTCTTGATAGAACGTATTTATTTTTTGGCACATTATCATTATCAATTGTTTATTTAGAACAGGTAAATAATCAACAGTAATATCACAAGTGCATCAAAATAGCCGATTAAATTTTGACGTTTCTGTCAAAATGTTTTGCCTAGAAATATGTCGAGCAAATTTGCCACGTAATAAAATCTCGAGTGCGCAGCACGAGGGATTTTGGGTGGAAAATTTACGAGAAATATTTCTTTATGGCAAAACGTTGCGACAAAAACGTAAAAATTTAATCAGGCTATTTTCATGCACGCGGGGTATTCGGCATGATTATTTCCTGATTATTAATTTGAATAAATAGATTTTACAACGAATTATTTATTTACTTGTCGAGGAATCTTTGATAATGATTGCAAAAAAAAATCAGAAGCTATTAAACGTCAAAATTTAATCGGGTAAATTTTGACACCTTTGAGACGTCAAAATTTAATCGCTATAAAACTGAGGAAAACCATGGTGACTGGGACTTTTTATGTGCATGAAGGAAATAATCACAACACAACCTCAACAGTGTAAAAATTCTAAAATATCCCCGAAAGAGAAACACGAAAAGATAAACCCGGTTTGGTTAGGTTAGGTTAGGTTTATCAATATGCCGAATTTAACTGAGATTGGATGTTGATTGTTCCTAATATTGCTAACTCCATTGAATTGTGAAGATGACTTTTGGAGTTTTCATGCTTTTTTATTTTTTCACTCAATTGTACTAAATCAGTCACTCCTACCTCTGTCCACGATTATCTCCACCAAAAAGCAAACATGGAAAGCAAAAAAGGCATTTTTCTTGTTGCAGCCACGAATCCAGTTGTTCCTTGCATGAATTTCTTCGTTGAACTGACGTTTATATGGTTTTTCACGACTAATATCGCTTGTTTCAATAATAATGTCTGGCAGCGGTCGACCTTTATTTTTCAAATCTATTTTTTCTTCGTAACTATACTTCACAAATCGCTTAAAGTTAATCAAATTGTCCACAACATCCATTGTCAAAAAAACGCTAATACAATACACGAGCACGAAAGTACAAAATCAAAGTTTACAACGACAAAGCCACAAAGCGAAAAACCGCACGTAACAACGTCCGAAATCTGCAACAGAACTGCATGAAATGCAGCACATAAAGAGCATTAAACTAGCGAAAGAGTTTGGGTATGTGCAGGACGCGAGGGGGATAGTGGGGGCGTCTCAAGCAGTTCTGTGCACTGCCTCGAATGGCCCAGTATAAAAACAATGGTCCGCTTCGCTGAAACCACGACAAAACTTAACTGGTTTGTTGGAATGTTGGATCCTCGATTGCATGGAGACTTGCGATTAAGAAATTAAAATTCTGTGACGAAATTCAATTTTTAATATTACGTTTTATAAATTAAATACAAACGAAGTTAATTTTTTTGGTGTTAAATTTTTGGCAGTTCTGCAGCACTGCAGCACTTATACACGAGCCGCCACTGATTGCTAGTAACTTAAAAAACACCAGTGCGAATAACCGCACCATCAATTATCACAACTTTACAAAACGCGCGTTTATGTGTTTCATTTCGAATAAAAAACGAGCTCAGAGGTGTTGGATCTTTTCAGCGGCCAACAAAAAATGTATGAAAACTTTCCGCCGCGAGTAAGTGGGTGAAATGCTGCAAACAAAAGCGACATTTCCTCTTGAAACTCGCAGAAAGAAAAGCGCTATCAATGACGAACGGCCACTATCTGCTTTTCTATTTTAAAATTCCACGGATTTAATGTTAATTGGTGCTGCATTTTCAGTGGAAGCTCGAAATCACAACTCTGAAACTCCCGGCTGAACAATAATTCGTAATAATGCGCATATTGAAGTTTGTGGAGAAAGTTGTTTTCCATTAATTTTGTTAGTGCGGCCACTTTTTGTTGTGGAACATTTATCATTGCCAGGAGTGAAAGAAGAGTTTGCTATTACCGAATTGTTTCCAAAATGTGTTGGCCAACTGACCGTAATCTCAAAATGGGTTGCAATAATCGTTACCGTTTCGCTAATATTATACAGGGCGTTCACGAAAAAACGGCCCAGTTTCTAATCACTTTTATGGTCTTTATGTGCTGCATTTCACGCAGTTCTGTTTCAGATTTCGGACGTTGTTACGTGCGGTTTTTCGTTTTGTGGCTTTGTCGTTGGAAACTTTGATTTTATACTTTCGTGTTCGTGTATTGTATTAGTGTTTTTTTGACAATAGATGTTGTGGACAATTTGATTAACTTTAAGCGATTTGTGAAGTATAGTTACGAAGAAAAAATAGATTTGAAAAATAAAGGTCGACCGCTGCCGGACAT